>BSBK01005505.1:0-564965 GCA_027943335.1 Chamaecyparis obtusa | reverse complement strand
TCATCACAGAATCTTAAGCAACTAAGCAATACTGAAACTCTTTATTTACATATTAGGGTGGAGATGGAGAATATTCAGGGTGTTAAACGAAGAATTTTTTTTTTTTATATAGCATATATGTACATTGTATAAAGTTTAGCAATTGCATCATAGATGGAGAATAACAAGAGAAAGATCGCATTTTATCAGCTGTAGATGTTGATTAGATGCTATATGTGTCCAATAAGAGCGTCACCTTCTCCATTATCATCTGGTTAGTTTGAAGAAGCTTTCCTCCATTTGTTTGTCAGTCATAAAGAGGTGGATGGCTTATTTTTATATTGTGTGCTCTTTCTGATTTCTTTCACTGACAATATTGAGCACAGATTGTGTGTGACTTTGAATTCATCTTCCTTATCTTCAATGCTATCATCTCTCTCTTGTCATTCTGCAAAATGCAAGGGAAATAAATGGAGCTTGCCTTGCTCATATCATCCGCATTAAAACACAAATTCATTCTTATCCATCAAACATGTCTTGGTTTTTATGGGTCCAAAGATAACTTGTATCCAACACAGAATTTTAAACAGTACTAAATCTTCAACACCCAGATTTGAACTCAGCAAGCACCTCCTTTTACTTTGAGGCCCTCATAACCATAAATCAACTGAATCTGAATATTAAAGCTTTAAAAGCTTGAAGCAACTTGCATTGGAAAATGTTGAAAATCCAGAATCAAATTGTTTTCTATTCTCTATCCCAAACACAAAGAAAAAAAAGCTGAATGGAAGCTGTCAGTCCACTTTGAATACACGCAAGGGTTGGAAAGGTAGAAAGCTGAACACTATCTCTGATTTTCTGCTCTCAAATACTGACTGCAGGATGCAATGATTGTCTATTCACCTCCCTCGTACTCATTGTTTTTAGGTCTCTCTGTTGTTCTGTAAATAGCAAGGGAAGCAAGGAAGCATTTGTGATTCACCCATATCAAAACCAAATTCATTCATACTCATTGTGTAATTAAGTGTATGTAGGTTTTTATAACCATAAGCCTTAAGGATAAGTGGGTCTGATATGGAGTTTTAAATAATCTGCTAAATAGATGTGCTGTGGTCTCTGTAGAGGTGCATTTAAGCACCCTTAAATAGTCCTAAAAGAAAACACCATTATATTTGCAATTTAAAAGCACTTTAACAAATCTTATTTTAAAAATCAAAGAAAATACTGTAGTGAGGAAATAACATAAAGGGCCATTCTGATCCTCTCCATCTGCATTATTCACAGTCACACAGATAAAAATGTCATCTGGTTCCTGAGGGGACGGAGTAAATTGACAGGTAAATTTGGTCCTCCTTGTTGAAGTTCTGATAGCTGCGATAGAAATTATTCTTACCGCTGATGGTCTCTTTCTCCTGGTTCTCTGTTTGTGCATCCTCGAGAGCAGCATCCTTCTTCACACAGATGTTATGGTTTATGCTTACACTGTGATTTAGCTTTCCTTAGTTGTCGTTCTCAAACAGAATCGTGGATATTCTTCTCATCATTGTCGTAGCATTCTCTTATGAACCGTTTTCATTTGTTCACCATTTCATTATCTACATCATCGTATCTGCTCTCTTGGCATCGTATTTGTGTTTGTCATGGCATCATGGAAGGCGTCGGTGTGAGTTTATGTCTTGTGACTGTTCAAGGAAAGCACGTTACCATGAATACTGTTCGAAACGGCTTCTCCTTGTCATTCCACGGAAGTCTATTTTTGTTATTTTGGTGACTTCTCATCGTGGTCTCTTGGTGTGGTGCCTTCGTCCGCTATTGAATGTGTGGTGTCATCAGTTGAGGCTGAGATTTATTGTCGGTATTATGTGGATCTGTCAGTGGCTTTGTAACCGTAGACTCTTGGCCTTCCGGATGAGACACGTCAGACACATGGTGGTGTCGCTTGGTTCCAGCAATGGCAAAACAAAATAAAACATTACTCTTTTCAGCACTGTCACGCAGGAGACTTTTCAGTTATTGAGTTCATTATATTAAGGACATGAGATACAGTTTTTCAGAGTGCAGCATTACTGTGACTGGTGGTGTGTGTTCATTCTGCTCTGAGAATCCATGAGCCTTGTCGTATCTTCTGTTATCATATCATTACGGTGATTTGGAGTTATGCACTTAATTGCACTATTAGTTTAAGTGCTGAGTCATTGATATATTGTATTGTCTTATTGCTTACGATCATTAAGTTGTTTCTGTGATCTATTATGTTTGTAATCAGTTGTTTTATTAGAAGACTGTGAGACATTTTGATAAGAGAAAAGTCAGGCTTATTGATTGACTGGTTGGAGACTTCAATCATAAGCGAGAATACTTGTATTTGTTTCAAAAGCTGAATAAAGGAATCATCTTTTGGTGTGGCTGGGTTTTTCCCTCGGTGAGTAGGGTTTTCCCAGGATAAGGACTTGTGTTATCTGTTACTTGTGTTTTGCATTTCAGTTATGTTATTCTGGTTCTCAAAACTTAACACTCCTTGGGCTGCCACTTCCTTTTGAATACATTGCATCATTTATACCCTGTTCCAGTTTTTTTCAGGCAGGAGATGGGTTTAGTCATGGCTTTCTCTGTAAAAAATTATCATACTGGAAAATCTTCCTTTTCAGAATATCAGAGGCACCTGTCCCACTAACCAGATTAGTTGCTGCAATTCTCTTAGCAATCTCATGAATATTCTTCCTTGAAAGTGAAGTCCTTGGGTCTTGTGTGAGGCTATGGATCATGGCTTCGATAGTTTCATTCTGTTCCTATCCATTTCAGATGCTATTCCAGTTGCTTGTTTTTGAAAATCTGTCACACTGCAGCTCCAAATGAACCTTTGGATGGTATTTGGAAATCATTAATTTGTTTGTCAGCAGACTGGTGTGACTTCTTATTTTCTCTCCAGAGCTCGGCATCTCAGATTATTGCTTCATTTTAAATTTTCATACTTTTTAAGTTTTTCCATCCTTGAGACCAGATGGTCCCTTGCTATTGCTACATCCCTTTTCTCAGAATTGCCTCTTCCATTCTCTTCACATTTCTCTACCTACTCTGGCTGTACACAAAATCCTGCAAACCAGGCGGTTTTATCCCATATGAGCAGAAATGAAGGTTGAAATTTTAGCAATAGGAGTTAAAATTGATCCTCTCACCCTCCATATCATTCAGAGCCAGATTTTAGATAGCGAAGATAGAGAAAATATGTGGTGTGCGAGGAGTTGTCACAGCCCAATGTAAGCCCCTTTCCCCATTTTTCTGAACATAAAAACTCATCCATGGGAAAGTCCACATCCTTCCTCATTTTAATACTATTTCAAGTGATATATAATTTAACTGAAGCCACGGTGTCATCTCTCCCTAGGTCTCTCTACTTAAAAAAATAAGATGTTTTCTCATAGAACCCTGCCAAAGGGAGTAAGGAAGTAGGCTTACTTATGAAACATAAAACAAAACCCCCACAAGCCTTTGATTTTGCAGGGTTTAAGACTCAACCTGAGAAATTTCTGACTCTCAAGTTTCATTAGCACTATAATTACTATTGTTTCTTACTGATAAAATGATAATTGTATTAATAATAAACAAAGGTAATTATTTACAAAACTGTTCAGCACCAGTAATAAAATTGGTGAGAGGCAAGTAAAACATACCTAACCAACCCTCATGGTAAAAAATGTGGAAAAACAAGATAGTCAGAAGAGAGAATACATGACTGTTAGACCTTTATATCATCATGACAACAATACATATGAAAAAGAGAACTATAACAGCTATAGTTCACAATACAAAAAGTCTTTCTGGAAGCGAAAGTGTTGATTATCAGCAATAGAACCAAATCAGTGGTGATTGCCTGTGGCCTTGTCCGTTGTTGGACTAGATTCATTATATTTCAGATTTGATCTCCAAGTTGTCACAGTCGTGCGTGCTGTAGCTTTGAACAGACTCTTGGGTGATTGACGTGGTAAGATATTAGCGACAGCCTATTTGCCATGGTTTGCATATATATAGAAAATTAGTAAAACATCATATATTCATTAAAATATTTGTAGAAAAATCAAGCACAACTTCATGGTGTTAGCTATCATTTCATTGAAGCGATTTTTAAATCACTAAAAAAAGGTAATATTTTAGGGGGTCCACAAGAAGTTCAACGTAAGATACACAAAGCTCTCTTTGGATACATCGTTTCGACTTAGCAAAATTGGACCCATCTGAATGTTCAAAGTACAGCCCGAGTTTGCCTAGTGGTGAAGAACTTGTGCTCTTGAAAGAGAGGTCACAAGTTCAAACCCCATGGGGGGTAAGGTATGTATGCCTCGTTAGTAGCACAGTTAGGTGCTTCCTACAAGGAGTACGAGGTAGTCCCATATTACTATCACCATGTTTAAACCCAATAACATATGGCTGGTATTGTGGACTATAAAAGCTCCTTTCCTTTCTTGTATTGTGTAATGCCCCAAATTTTACATCAGGACATTAGAAGACAAGATATAGATGGACAATTGTTGTGTTCAAATTTGAATAAATAGATGCCACAACTTCATGCTCGCTCACAACAATGAAATATAGATAGATAGAAGATAGATAGAGAGAGAGAGAGAGAGAGAGAGAGAGAGAGAGAGAGAGGATATCTTCAAGGAATGTTAAATACTAAAATGCTTAAAAAAAAAAAAATGTTTTAAATTATTGAAATAGATTAATTATATTGATATTCAATAATTATCATTGTGATAGAAAAATTATTTAAAACCATAATCACTTGAGATGAGAGAGAAACTAGGAAGGGAACACCATTAATTTTAAAAACGTGTTATGCATGACCCTTGAGATGACTATATTTTTGATCAATTGATAAAATTTCAATGCCTATACACTTTTAAAGCCTTATTATTGTTTCACTTCATATTCTTACCTCTTTGGGATTTAGCAAGGAAATTCTCTATTCAAAATACTTGTCAACTTTTATCAAAACTTACAAGTTTGTTATTGTATTTTTTCATTTCTTTTTTACCACTGTTAGCCACATATCACCACTTTAGGAAAACCCAATGTAGTTTATCTGATATATATGAGAAACCTTTATCGGAAGTTTCCTGATTCTCAAGGGATGCTTATAGGAAATGTATAGGAGACATGGAGAAATTTCATCTACAGTCTCCTAATGTTTGGAGATGTTTTCATATAGGTCTTCAAGATAGGTACATATTTTCGGCATTGGAGACAAGTACTAAGAGTCGAGGTACAAGTCTTCTAGTGACTATATAACAACAAGGTCAAGGTATACCAATGAAAGACTTACATGAATACATGGAATAAAAACAAACACGATGAGAAACAAAGGGGATAATGCCTCCTCACAACTGAAAATAGAGTGTGATAAACCTGACTTAGGGTTTGGTCATCCAACCTAGTGGTGTTTATTAACACCCTTTCTATGTGCTAATGTTTGTGATTAAATAAATGGACAAAAAATTATTAATAAATGTAATATTTAATAGTGTTCATTGACACTTGGGCCGACTTCGGTAATGTGTGTTGGGTTGTTGCTATCTTGGGCTGACCTGAGATAATGAGTAGTATTAATAGAGCTTGTTTGAACAAGGAAATGCATCAAAGATTTCATTTTGTAAGAGCAATCAATAACTACGTAAAGACCTCTGAGACGCAACCCTCGGAAGGTCTGAATATAGGATTATAGGGGCTGCAAAGAGGTGGATCAAGATCATGTTGATGAGAGTTTTGTGACTACTCAAACATGCAGGATGAAACACTTAATATTCTAGATGAAACACCAAATATCAAATCCTCTCTTGAACAAAACACCATGCTTGCTAAGAATGCAAAAAAGATCATAGAGGCGACTCCAAGGTTCCTATTGCGAACTTGCGACTTCTTATTGTACACAACTCAGTTTTATGATGTGGATTGCTGGTAACCACACAGGGACTTATGCTATTCATTCAATGGACAATCTATCAACTTTGCAAAGGCAAATGATTTTGCATTGATGGCTCTTCAATTACTCCTAATGAAACAAATTGCAAAAGATTGGGTTTAGGAGTCTAAACTATCTCTAACAATGCAAGAAACTATTGATGGTGAGGTGGAACTAAACTAGTCCTTGCTTCGCCAAATCAACTATGCAAAGCAGGGTGCAATCTTCTATGGTTGTGTGGATGATTTTCATATTGCTAACATTCATTCAAATACCCAATTTGGTGTGATCCAAATGAACATTCCCGATTGAAGTTTAAGTGTTTGCAATGAGTTTAAACCAACCTTACACTGTTATTTGCAATCAACAAGTACCAAAAGGCATGAACATAATTTTCACCATAATTCACCAATCAACAATATCTTCCATTCATCTACTTAACTACTTCTACTCAACATAAACAAATCCTCTTCTACGTGAGGAAATGTAGAAACCATGCAATACTCCAAATTAGCACAAGTAATCCACCATGATAACAACAATGAATCTGCAATTACTTTGGCAGCATTATAGCAACAATTTCTCCAAGTCCTCCCCCTTTACAAATGATTTAAGCATCCCTTATATAGAGGCTCCAAGTACAATGAATGACCTAGATTGATTTGAGATTAATGGCCAAGATCATGCCAAGACAACCCTAATGTAACTACCAGTTACAAGCATTAAATGCCAACCAATTACAATAAGGCACCAATTTGTGGGCCAATGAGAAAATTACATTTTTTTCGATACATATCCATTTGAGGATGAACCAATGAGAAAATTCTTTGTGGTAAAGCATTGAATGCAATCCACATGTATACTTGGATCAGTTTGATTGGTGGAGACGAAGGTGTGCCAACTCAGCATGCTTATCTTGTTTGATCTCCACTTTTCATCCTCCTCCCGTTGGAAATCTTCTCATTGAGGTGTTCTTGAAATCGCTTGTACTTGTCTTGGCTTCTTGATATCTTGGCTTTGATCTTGCTTCACGGCTTGAACTTGTAGATGTTCATCTTTCCTTGCACTAACTTCGTCTTTACACTTGATTTGCACCTTGATTCCCTCATTCCATGAGACGTGTATTTTAGCAATTCAATCATCACCCTTGGTTGAGGTTTCCAACAAATCTGGATATACAATATTGATCATTGTATCAATGATGCCTTCTTTCATGTTGCTTTGTCATTGCTAAGATTTCTCCTATGTTACCTTCATCTTGTTTGAAATCTTTAAGTGGAAAGTCTCCTTTCGCTTGAACTTCCTCTTGCAAGCACCCTTGATGTTGCCATGGTTCCTCCTTGTCCTTGAGCACCTTCTTGCTTCAACATCTCTTTTCTTCATTCCTTTGCAAAACAAGAAGAATTGTCAAAGATATATTGTTTTTATTTCAGAACTTAAAACCTTTTACATTCTTAGAATTTCCAAGTTTGTTCACTACCATATTTAAGTTCTTAGAATCTATTAATTGAAATCCTATGAATAATTTGAAACATTCTTGCTCTTTGAATTCCATTTTCAAACGATCCTTATCATGCATTTCATGAAACAACCAATTTCTGATTTCCATTTCCATCTTGATTCTTAATTCTATGGTGCTGGGCATAAACATAAATTAGATTTGTGATCAGATTTCCACAATCCATTAAAATGCAAAATATCAGCTTCTGGTTTTGATTGTGTAAGTATTTTTAGCATCAACGTTTCGGATCACATTTCATGATCCATCAACATTTCAAATCTCCTGCACTCTCTATCCTGATGATGGATCACAGATTGTGATCTGAAACATTGATGGTAGAAATACTTACACAATCAAAACCAGAAGCTGATATTTTGCATACATTAGGTTTCCAACATACTTTGTAAAACACTAAGTCATGGTAATTCTGGTTCTATACTAAACCTGATTGCAAAATTCATAAAATCTGGATTATGCGTTCACAACTTAAGCCTGATCTCTCTTGGATAAACTCACGCTTACCTCAAGATTTCGCCCCGAGTTCTCTACAATTTGTACTCTAAAGGATTCTGCTCTGATTTTATTTGTTCAATCTGATTTAATGTTTGAATGAACAACTTTGATTGTCATTATGTGGCCTCAAGCCAAGAGGAGGCATGTCCTTCCACCAAGGCCGACCTGTATATGTTTGGTTATAATTAATTGCAACTGGGCAACCTGATTGGGAATGATTTTCAACTTTTAATTGCAAATCAAATTCTAAGGGAGTGAAGGAATATTAATTCCAAAGGGGGGTTGGAATCCGACCACCCCTTGGAATTAATTCCAAGTCTTTAACATGTTGTTTGATCAAAACATTTAAAATTTGTATGTTGAATTCCATTCATTCTTGATCAAAGTCTTATTCATTTTTTGATTAAAGTATTGAATTTCTTCAATAGAGATCTTCATTTACTTGTCAAAATTTCATCCCTTGAATCGAATTTCTTATGCATCTGCCCAGATTTTGGTCATTTTTTAATTTGAATTTCCTTTACTTTGGGATTTTCTCTGTATCTTCTTGGCCGAGATTTGCCTGAGACTTGGGACTGAATTCCAACCCAAGGTCGGATCCCAACCAGGGCTTGGAATTTGTTCCAAGTCAAGGTCGGAATCCGACCTTGGCTTGGAACTTTTCCTTTTAAGCTCTCTTAAAGCCTTGCCAAGTCTTATACTCGCTTTGCAAATTCAATTTTCTTTCTTTGTTTGCTCACACTTGATCATTTTCACTCGCACATTAGATTCCAACTTTCATATCAGATTTTCAATGTTTTTCAAACATCAGAACTTAAACTTCAAACAATGCCCATTCCTTGAATTGAATTTGGCTAAGTGTTGAGTGAGCGTTGGAAGTTCATCAATGTAAGATCATAACAACACTTGGCTATTCTCTCCTTCTCATCTGTGATTCACTTTTATTGCATTAAATCAGATTTTCTATTTCATTAAGTTTCAAGATCAGATTATGTTAAACACACTTGGGATCAAATTCTCACTTGGATTCAATGTAGGATTTGTCTTCACATGTTTGAACGGAAATGCAAAGGGGGCTCGGAATTTCTTGCTCATGCTAGTCAGAATTTCACACTCGCTTGGACTTTTACTTGCAGATCAGGAATTCTATTGTACCTTTTCCAAATACCAAACTTCAAACCCCTTGAACCTTTAGAATGCTCAACACTTTCACCTCATCAATTACTTGAGACTTGCAAAACACTACCAAAGTAGGACTAAACAAACAAACAACTGACCTACAAAGCAAAAAGAGGGGGTCCTCATTTGCAATGGGGCAATGGTGTGAAAAGTTCACATCTAGCACCCACTCGAAAGAAATGTTCTTGAACATTTCAAGGAAGAAATTTGTTTGGAACTTAGAATCTTCAATCAACCCCCCTTTCACCTATCAAGAAACTAGAAGCTTACTCACTAGGGAAGAAAAATCACAAATGAAGCTAAGAGCCTTTATCTTCAATTACCTAAGTGTGTGCAAGTGTATTCATTCTTGCTCGGCAAGACATTGAAGACTCCTTAAGGCTCATCGGAGCTGGCTACGTAAGATATCCATGCTTCAAAAACATCTTGGATAGACCCTTGCTGCCAGTGAGGGGTGCCCCGACGAAGTTATCGCTATAATCTCATGGAGATTGCTCTACTTCGGGCTAATTATTCTTTTGAACACCTATAGAGATGTCCACACCCAAAAGCCAAATATTTCATGATATTTCTTTTCTTTTAATTTTTTCTCTTTTCTTTCTTTCTTTTCTCTTCACGCTGCTTTTTCTCATCTTTTCATATTTTCATTTTGGCTCATAAGTAGCGAAGCTCATGACGGGTTTGAGAATTACAGTGGCGTTGAAGTAGGGGTTAAGATTTTTCACTAACTACAACTTCTTCTAAGAAACCTTAATGACTTAGAGCAATTAATATGTGTAAGATATGGCAATCAAAAGATTTAGGTATTCTTGGATTTTCCCTTAAAATTGAGGGAAAATCCTAATCAAATGATGCAGTTATTAGGAATCGATCTCCAATTCATGAGAACTTCACAGAGAGATATCCAAGAAATAAACTGAACAAATCTCCCTGTAATATGCCAAAGTGTGTTTTATGAACACATTGCCTTCCTAACAAATTGGGATCCCACAAAACTAAACTAACCAAAGCAGGAACACCTAAACTAAACGACTAAGCCACTAAACTTCTTGGGTCAAATGATTCAAGGCGGATCTACAACCTGGCTTTCTAAAGAAAACTAAACTAAAACAATGAAAACTGAGCTTCTTAACAATCTTAAGCCAAATGACTCAAGGAAGACTAACCACTGGGCTCGAAAAAATGACTAAACTAAAACAAATGGAAAGAAAACATACCCTAACTTCTTGAGCCAAATGGTTCAAGGCAGACCTACTCTGACTATGTACAAGACACTTGAGCGGACAATAGTCAAAAGACTTAAATACATACATGTTCTAACATAATTTCTCAAAATGTTCAAGAGTAAAAAGGCATTGGTGATGGTTCAAAGTCTAGCAAATTTAACCTTGTACTCTAAGAAAACTTTTATTACCTCATATTCAGATTCAGGAAATATATCATGCAAAATCAACAATTGAGGCAATTCATTAGGACCATGATCTATCCAAAGACAAGATGTCTTTCGTAAATTTCTATAA
The DNA here is from genome assembly GCA_027943335.1 of Chamaecyparis obtusa. Classification (NCBI taxonomy): domain Eukaryota; kingdom Viridiplantae; phylum Streptophyta; class Pinopsida; order Cupressales; family Cupressaceae; genus Chamaecyparis; species Chamaecyparis obtusa. The sequence goes on along the minus strand of BSBK01005505.1, from coordinate 554,317 downwards.
TCAAATTGATAACCTTTAAAATTAAAAGCAAATAAAGAAACAACTTGGCGTGCTTCGTCTTTGAATGGAAATTGCTGATCATCCACAACTTTAGGAGGTCAAAGTTGATGGTGTATCATCCCACTTGTATCAACATCATATTCATGAGTGATTAAAGCAAGATCAATCTTGAAGTTAGGTTCATGGAATATCTCCACTTGCTTGTCCTTATATCGCATGAACCATGCATCCTTGTGCAACTCTGTGAGCATTTCCATAAAAATCAAGGATTCATTGATGAATTGATCCTCGAACGTTTCTCCAAATTTTTCTTCAAACACCATATCAAATTGTAGCCCCCCCCGAATTGTTCTATATTCTTTTCTTCCATGGGAGCAACTTGTTCATCCCTTGGCACATCTTGCATACTCTCACCAAGGGTGCTTGAACTTTCATCAGTTGGAATGATAACACCATTGGATTCTTTTGTAGGAACATCTTGCATTTCTTCATTTGAATCTTCCCTTTATGACATGAACAATAATTTACCAAGGATTTCCTCTTTTTGAGATACATCGAAATCACTTTATCTTTCTTGTGCTAAGTGTTTTACTCGAAACCCTTGATGATCTTCAACTTGTAGTTCTTCATTCTCAAGTATTTCCAAAGATTGATCTACACTTACCACTACTTCACTTGATTGAAGGTCTTTTGTTGCTTGCTTGATTTCCATTTCAACGGACTCTCCTTTTGGTATAATGCTTGAAAAGTTGTCACCCACTTGAATACTTTGATCATTAAGCTCAATCGTGCTTCCTTCTTGGAACACATTCCCTTCACCATTGGGTGAGGCTGCAACGCGCCCTTCTTTGTCTTTCTTTGAAGACTCCTTATTGTATGTGCGTGATCATTCAAACTTGAAGCATTCCATTTGATATTTGACTCGATCGATGACATCTTGGCATGATGGACAAGTAGATTCGGAATAAGATATATTATGTATGTTGCACCAGTGGCGAGGCAAAATGTTTTCTTCATATCCATTACTCTCCAAACTTGGGGTCTTCTTGATCCTTTTCTTGAACCCATGAAAGTCTGATTCTGATCTCACAAATTCTATTGGTTTATGCACTTCTAAAAATGAGATTCTCTATTGCAATGCTAATTCCACTTTGAAGAGAAATATTGAACAATGCATCTCCTCAGGCTTAGTGGTGCCATGTATTCTACACTGTCTTGGTGATGCAAAGTTTGACGAACTTTGTGGATGTAACCGGTTGTTCAAATCAAACCAAATTGGAAGAACATCAACTTGATGATCACTAAAATGTTGCCCATCCATTGAGAAAACTTTTCTTTCTTTTTTTAATTTTTTTAAAATATAATATATATATATATATTTCAACATTTTTCTCTTTTTTGTTTGGATTTTTTAACATAAAAGAGATCTATCATATTTCAAATGTAACTTTGAAAGCTCATACTTGTTAATAGTTCCACAAATGATCTTGAGCAAGCCCTCCAAGCGCCAATTCTGTTGATGAGAGTTTTGTGACCACTCCAATATGCATGATGAAACACTTAGTATTCCAAGATGAAACACCAAATATCAAATCTTCTCTTGAACAAAGACACCATGTATGCTTAGATTGCGAAAAAGATCATAGAGGCTACTCCAAGGTTCCTATTGTGAACTTGCAACTTCTTGTTGGACACCAACTCAGTTTCCTGATATGGTTTTCTGGTAATCACACAAGGACTTACACTATTTATTCAATGGACAATCTATCAACTTTGCAAAGGCGAATGATTTGACATTGATGGCTCTTCAACTACTTCTAATGAAACAAATTGCAAAAGATTGGGTTTAGGAGTCTAAGCTATCTCTAACAATGCAAGAAACTATTGATGGCGAGGTGGAACTAAACTAGTCCTTACTTTGCCAAATCAACTACACAAAGGAAGGCACAATCTTCTAAGGATGCTTAGATGATTTTCATATTGCCAACATTCATTCAAATACCCAATTTTGACACAATTCAAATGAACATTCCCAATTGAAGTTAAGTGCTTGCAATGAGTTCAGACCAACCTTACACTGTTATTTGCAATCAACAAGTACCAAAAGGTATGAACACAAGTTTCACCATAATTCACTAATCAACAATATCTCCCATTCATCTACTTAACTACTTCTACTCAACATAAATGCTATTCTAAGTGAAGAATGTAGAATTAATGCAATACTATAATCAACTTTACAGTATTGATCAAAATTACAAAACATTGGGTTACAATAATCAAGAAAGTTTGAATGCCTCTCTGTTTAATTCCTTGCAAATGATGACAATGTCAGAAGGCCTACTTTCTCAAATAATGTCTTTAATGCACTCAAAGTGCTAAAATGTTGTCTAACCATGCAGATGATTCAGATATTGTTCACTTTATGCTTTTGACTAAAATCACAAAACATGGAGTTACACTAATCAAGGAGAAGATTTAAATGCCTATCTGTTTAGGTCTTTGCAAATGATGACTTGATGCAGTTAAGTATCAAGCACCTAGTGAAGGGTGGCTAATCCAAGAAGCTATGCATGCACAATGATGATCTCTTAAAAGCAGAATTACTACTCTGAATAACAGCAGTCCATTTCTTCATTGGTCAAATCTATTGCAATCTTTTTAATGATGGTTCTCTTTATGATGTTTGTAATTTTTTGGATTTTCATTTGACCATCCTCTGTGGTTATTAATTGACTTATCTGGTGCACACTGTTGCTCATCCATTGCCCTGGTGTGCCAAATGTTTAGTTGGATTCCACAAACATTGTATAATTTTTTTCTGTCATCATTTCTCTAGTAAATCTATTTGTGTCCATTGAGTCCTATTATTCCCTTGAAGGTTTTATTGGGTAATATAAGTTGTGGAACTTTGTTGGTTGACTTTGTTTTTGAAATGGTGTGGGAACTATTTGAAACATGTGCATTTCTCTTGGAAGGGTTTACATTTCTTATAAGTTTTTTGTAACTTTTAAGCTCTATGATAATGCTTGTCATCCTTATATGGCAGGCAAATGAATCCAAGAAGGAAGCTTTTAGGAAATATTTGGAGTCAAGCGGCGTGCTTGATACCCTCACAAAAGGTCTCCATGATTTCTGTTTTTGTACTTGTATTGAACAATGAATGCAAGGCTAACATTTTTCTTAGGCTTGTTATAGAATTCATTAGTTTCTTACGAGAACAATCATTTAAATCATAAAGAATCTGAACCTTATGTTTTCTTTGAGAAGTTCTAGATGGCTATCTTTTTGGGCTAAATCAAATCTAATTTTTTTTGTTGCAGTTCTTGTTGCTTTGTATGAGGAGAATCAGAAACCCTCGGTGGCAATTGAGTAAACTTCTGAATCAGATATTTTCTTTCATTATAACAAATTGTGTGTTTATCGACATAGATGAAATTGTGGCAGCAAAATAATTTATTATAAGAATGCATGGATAGCACATAGTTGTGGAAATTCGCAAAAAAAGTGTGATTAATTGGCATTCAGCCTGGACACCAATTTGTTCATTTAAAATATTGTGATTTTTCAGTTTAATTGGTTAACCCAACTATTGATCCCCTTTTTAGTGATTTCATTGGAAAAATCCATTTTTTAAGATAAAAACATGATTTTTTGGTATATTTATTTAATGGTTTATGGGCTTTTTTTTCTCGTTTGTGGCATTCTTTTTGTTCTAAGTTTTCCTAATCCTTACCCAATTTTTTCCTAATTAATTGAAAAAAATACACCAATCTCACTTTATTTCAGAGATTACACAATCCACAATTCTGCCAAGAGATGTGAACCCTCCTTTGCTCCATGAAGGGACATAAAATGAAACTAGTGCTTCTTATGCAAAGTATTGTCTCTGAGCGAGAAGCTAGCTTAAGTTGATAAAAATACCTCATGCCTCCAATGCCTCCAACCTCCAATATTAACCTGCTATACTTTATTAATTTGATGTTGCATTAGACTCTTTGAGAGCAAACATCCAAAATATCTATTAGGTATAACATGGATAGCTTCAAGAACACAAACGTTATGTGAAGAAGCCATATGTAAAGGTGAAATTTTGAGTATCAATACCCTCAAAATAAAACATCTCTGCTCTTATAAACTTTGAATTTGCAAAATAAATTCTCCTTGAGACATACTTCTCTAACTTATTACATCCAATTTAGAACAAGTACCTCATAACTATTTTTATTTTCAGACCAATTCAACCAATTGTTCTCTTTGCTTGATATTAGCTATGACTGTGTTAATAAGTGCTCTCAACCAACAACAATCCAAAAGTCTCTTTTAAACAATTAAAAACAAATGTGAGCTGACCATATTAGATTTCCACATGTTGCTGGGCCACCAATATGTTGCTGTCAACTGTAGCAACAAATTCCAGTTGCAAGGTATTTCAACTAGAAACCTTTAAATAAACATGTAGGAACATTTTGCCACCTTTGGGCAAAACACTTGTAGTTTGCATATCTGAAAATGCTGGCAGGAATTTGCGTACTTCATTCAAACTTCATACTTGGCAGCCTGCAATAATGGTACTTCTGTGCTGTTTTTTTTCTCAAAATTTACCAAACAGAATCTTTAAATGCCTTGTATCTATGAAAATTTATAAATAACAACCTCAAAAGGTTTTATTCAAATTGCTCCTTGCAAACCACAATTCTTCCTTTGTCTTTCACATGATTATTTCACTGTTCTTTCTTTTGCAACAAACTGCTCATTAAATATCAACAATATCCTCAAAAGACTCTGGGTTTTATCAACCTCTTCCTCATCTTTCCAGAACATTTTGAACTTCTAAATTTTCTTAAGATATGAGAAAGATATTATGATTTTGATGAGACTATTAAAATGTGTAGGAATTACTTTGAATGCCCAGCAATGGATTTGAACTACAAGCAATAATATTCATGCTCAGTAGTAATGGAACACCCCAAAACAAAATTTAAACACCCAAAAGAAAATTTTAAATACCCAGTATTTAACAAGAATGCATAAACGATAACTTTTCTATACCTTTATATGCCTGACAAGAATATTTGTTCCTGTATACTTCTGGATGTGAGCAGCAAGAACAAAATAGTTTGGACGCCTTGGATGCAGCATCAACTCTCCTTCACATGCTTGGAATTTGTTTTTCATAGCACAAGATCAAGTATGCTTTGATAGCATATTAAATTTGGTAGAGCAACTACACACAGATTACACCATGACTGCTGCAAATAATAAAAATGATACATTAACTTTTTGGGAATTTAGACACACTCACTCTTATTTTTGATGTCTCACAAAGTGGCTTTACAAAGCGTTATTTTCCAACAACTACTATTTATGGGAATGCAACTTTGCAAAACTAATTTCTAACTTATTATTCTAACAATAATATTTAAATACTGAAAAGTCACTATGGCAACTTTATAGCTATATACTATGTTGTAATATATTTCCAACACAAAAATAGTGTATTGGTATCACAGTTGATAAAATCTGTCTTGGCAATAACTCAGCTGATCTGAATTTTTAATACAACTCAGACTCAACAAAATCTTTGTCAATAACTTCACAAATTTTCCAAACATTATAAAACATATAAATTTGTAAAATATTCTTCAAAAACACAGTGTTCCACGGGGTTTCGGGACGTTTCCTTGGGGGGACGGGGAAATGCGTTTCGGGGACGAGGGTACTTGGGGCCTAAGTTTGGGAACGTTGGGGGAACGACGACGGGGGGCAGTGGGGGAGTAGTGCTTTTATAATGATAATACATATAGTATTACTATTAGCACTTGAAAAATTAGTATTTTGCACAACTTGCTATGACTGGACCTCCACCCTATCCTCACTTGGGTCCCAAAGCAAACTGTTCTCACATCCATCGACTATGAGGAGATACAAATCACTAAAGGTATTTGCAACCCCACAACTATCTCCAACCTCTGCTAGACTCCAATAGATGTGCTGAGTCTTCAAGTAATCCAGCTTGCAGCTACTGACACCATAATCACCCTGTAACCATGTATCTGAATGAAATCTCTGTGATATAGAGGTAATCAACCCTCTCAGATACATATCAATGGAAAATTGATTGGTGTCCTTGCAAGTAATCTCCTACAATCATTTGAGTCGAATACTTGCAGCCTCTAGTCCCATCTTTTGAAGATGACAACCCTCCATCCCACAGTGGATGATAAATCCTTGAGCCAATCCACACCTGTGCATCATCAAGTCCTCCACGTGTGGATAAAAAAAAATGACAAGCACTCCTTACTGCATAGTTGTGATAAAGAACACCATCCTCAGTCAATGACTCATCACTAAACACAATCGGCCTACTGAATGCAAATGAATCATACTCATCCTGATCAACCCTCGTGCTATCGTCAATGACAACCTCAGTGATTGTAGAACCACTATTGTGTCATCACTCTTAGAAACATTGGTCACAATATAGTATGATTCATCTTGTTTATCACAAGAAGAGCCATGATCCATGTCAGGATCAAGATATATGCTTTAACTCTTCTTAATGCATGCTTGATGGTCTGTAAGCTTGTCATTGAAACTCCATCCTGTGACCAGTGTTGTATGAGATAATATGAGATAATCAATAAATGTGCCAATCCTATCAACCTGGTCCATGGCTTGTGCTACCACTTCCATTTCTGGGTACACTACAACAAGAGATTCAACCTGTTGAAAATGATTTGCATTCCATGTTAAGGTCTTAACCTCAAAGCTGTAATTTGTATCATTATGTGAGTTCTTATTCACATTTGATTTACAGTCAGCATCATGCTCACATGCAACTATCTCACTGCTGATAAAGGAACCTTCTTGTACCAACTCACCCACTCGAAGCTCATCAACTTAGGTTACCAGTTGGTCCTTCTCGATTGTTACATCTGAATGTTGAGCTAAAGTAGAGCATGACAAATTTAATTTTTGATTAAGCTCAACAATCTGACTGTCAGCTACTCAAAGTGCCACTAAGGTATCCTCTAGGGTGTCCTTAGCATTCTTGAGCTCATTGGTAAGTGTGTCTACTTCTTTCTTCCTCAATGCTTTTGAATAAATCTGTGAAAGATCAAGGAGATGATCACGATCTGAAAGAAGATGTAGATAATCTGATTCCATTGTTTTCAGTCCTTGGATCACTAACAACTGGGAAAATTCCTCTGAGTCCCTTTTGTTTCCCCTCCAACTATTCTTTCCAAAGGTGTTTTTCAATCATTACATATATGTCATCGAAAGTGATACAACTGCAATAATTTTATTCTCCGTTACTTTCATTTGACTCTCCGAATTCGGGGAACTAGTAGGTGCATGAGAGATATCTGATACACATAAGTACTATGGTAAAAAAAAATCCATCACAAGAAGAATTCACACCAAAAATAGGGTCCAATTCACCCGATCTAATGAAAGCATCAACACTAACAAAGGAGTTGGAGTCTTCATCATCAGCTGATTGAACTACATACTCACATGAGCTGTCAACATGCTCAGCAAGTGCACTAGTGTAGGCAGCCTCGTAGGATACCTCTACTTCCAACCTACCTATTAATAGACTTGTGAAATCACTTACATCTTTTCCTCGATCAAGTGTAGGTTGAGAATCAACGGAAGTTGGTTGCTCTTCTTTAGTAAAACATCCTGTAACCTCTACATTTGCTGCCTCTTCTTTAGCCTCTGCTTCATGCATTGATTCAATATTTGTTTTACAATCTCTCGCTTTGATGATAACCTCATAAGACTTTTCTTCATTAACTGGTTTAGTTTTTTGTTCACTTATGGGCTGAATAATGATAGTTGGAAACTCTTCATTTAAATTTTTGCACCTATCTTGTGCAAGTAGGTCCCGAGCCAATTCATGATACTGCTTCTTTGCCATCAAAGTCTTGTGTTGTAGCTTTGGATGAAAGTCCATGAAACTAGAGAAGGTTAAATCTCTCTGAACCTATGGAGGAAGTGTGTTATACTCATCATATACATGCTGTAGTATCCCCGTCATTAAATGACTATTAAAACTATTGTATTAGGGGGTCGCGATTGATTTAGTTTATCTCGGGCCCATTCTTTTTGTTGGAGTAGTTTAGTTTTCGCCGTCAGCTCTTTTGTGCACTCTCGGGAGTTTTCCCCAACAGGTATTTATGCTCGACGTGTAGGTTAGATTTGATATGTGAAGATTTATATTTGATTTGGTATTTGCGAATTCCTGTTGGGATTCTGCTGTTCGCCATTTTAGAGGTGAAAGACCCTCCCTATTTGGTTTGTGTACAGTTTCAATGGGATTCAACCCTCACCCTATTCTATTTGTCTTGCTTGTGTCGGACTTGGCAAATCTGAGGTTTCTGTCAATTAATATAATAAGATCCTTCTGGCAAATATATTTGGTTTACTTATTATCCTGCATCTACACAGATTATCTTAATCTTTCACATAAAGGAGAAGAACGCCATTTGAAGATATCGACCATTCTCCATGCGGCCAAAAGCATCCGTGCGGCCCAAAGCACTCGTGCGGCCCAAAGCATCCGTGCGGCCCGAAGTATCCATGCGGCCCGAAGCATCCGTGCGACCTGAAGCATCCGTGCGGCCAGAAGCATCCGTACGACACTCCCCGTGTTTGTTCATTCCTCTGTACGGACTCAGTAGAGTAACAGTTTGGGTTCGGGACATTACAGTGGTATCAGAGCTGGTAATTCTGCCAGCTTGTGGGTATTGAATGAGAGTTTATTCAAGGAAAAGGAGCAGATCTCACTTAGTCGGTAGAATGGGTGAATCCCAAGACCCGACGGCCGAAGTCATAACTCTTTTGAGAGAGCTTATTAAGAATCAGGTACAGATAAATGACACTCAATGCCTCATGGAAGAGACACTGCGAAAATTGGCTGAAAGCAAGCTATCCGCAGAACAAAGTGACAATTCTGTCTCGGGACGGGCAAATCCCCAAACGGTATGCTCTCGACTGTCAATGCCAACTTTCCCTCCACGGATGGAAGAACGGCGAGGAGAGCAACCAACCTTCTAGGAAATACAAGATCAACTACGGGACAATTGGAGGAATGCAAATATGGAAGGAGACATATCCTACAAAGATTATGCTGAGTTGAGAATGAGGTACTTTGGCGGAAACAAGCATGTCTATTATAATGACAATCTGAGACGGAAGATGGGTAAAGTTAATCTATCATCCTTTGATGGTTCTGAAATTATCACAGCTTGAGCATGGGTGCAAAAAGCAGACACGTATTTCCAGCTGAACCCTATGCCAGAAGATGAAGCCATCAAATTTGCAGCACTACATTTGGAAGGAATAGCCCACGAATGGTGGCATCATGGCATGGTTACTCTCGGCCACAACCAAGTAAATTCCTATCCTGAATTCACCGAGAGATTGATAGACCGTTTCGATGGAAGGGATCCAGAACTAAATTTCAAAGAATTGGCTCAGTTAAAGCAATCTGGCACAGTCGATGGTTACATAATAGAATTTCAAAGAATGTTTGTCTTGGCGACTGATATTTCAGAAAGACGATTGGTGGTGTTGTTCATGGATGGACTGGCGGAACCCTTGAAGGGATGGGTGAAGGGATTCAACCCCAGCACACTCTCGGAGGCAATTAAGAAGGCACGCGACATGGTGACATCTTCGTCTTTGTCTACCAAATATTACTCTCAGTCCAAACCACCTCTCGCTCCAAGGGAAAGAGACAACAGACCCCCACCCAGGAGGCCCCCGTTGGAAGAGGAAACTAGACAGGAACTCAGAAGGAAGAAACTTTGTTTCAATTGTAAGGAGCCATGGGTATCGGGACATCGATGCCTTGGCAAAGGAAAAATCCATTACATTGAGGTTTCGTCTGACGGAGAGGAAGAACAAACACCCGAAGCCGAAGCAGCTAAACAACAAACGTTGGGGGAGGTAAACCTCATCGTGCAGAAAGGCTTGCCATGCTCTTGAAAAGAGGAGGTGCCATTGCTACTCTGGCGGGAACTCCAAGATGTACTGTGTTTCGGGTCTGGGGCACCCTCCAAGGACAACGGGTCGTGGTCATGCCTGATAGCGGTGCCACACTCAACTTCATTAACTCATCACTAGTGAGCCGACGAAGTCTGTGTACAGAGGCACACCAGGGATTTGACATCAAAGTAGCGGGAGGAAACCTGTTAAAATGCACTCATCTGGTTCCGCAACTGAGCATCACCATGGGAAACCACACAGTGACAGATGATTTCTTCATAGTCGAATTGGACGACATGGAAGTCATTCTGGGCATTCAGTGGATGGAAACATTGGATGAATACACATAGAGTTTCAAGCGAATGGAGTTCTCCTTCGAGGTAAACGGCAAAAAGGTTGTACTGAGAGGGATGTCGAATGGAGGTCTAAAGGAAGTTTTAGCCCAACGGATGGAAGCAATCTTTAGGCACGACGATGTGGCCTGGGCCGCACACTGTTTTGCCTCGACAGAACCCATACAGAGATGAAGAACTGTCCATCAAGAGGAAGAACTTCAGGCGGTTTTGGATAGACATCACCGAGTCTTCACCGACATACCGCCAGGCGTACCACTACACAAGGGGTTTGAACACACTATTGAGATGGAAACCGGTGCCAAACCGATTATCACTGTACCGTACCGTCATCCAAAAAGACTGAAAGATGAGATTGAAAAAATGATACAGGAACTCCTGGATAAAGGATGGATTAGGCCCAGCTCCAGCCCTTTTGCATCATCAATGGTTCTAGTTAACAAGGATAGAACGTTGTGAATGTGTATAGATTACCGTGTGCTAAACAAAAAGACTATAAAAAATAGGTATCCAATTCCCAGGATCGATGAATTGCTAGATGAATTACACGGCGCCGTCTATTTCTCCAAAATAGATCTTTGTTCAGGATATCACCAAATCCGCATGAGGGAACAAGATGTGGAAAAAACAGCTTTTCGTTGCCATTATGGGCATTACGAATTTTTGGTCATGCCGTTCGGATTGACCAATGCCCCAGCCACTTTCCAATCTTGCATGAATCACATTTTTAACAAACAACTGCGTAAGTCCCTATTGGTATTCTTCGATGATATACTGATATACAACAAGGTGTGGGAGGAGCATTTAAGGCATCTGGAAGAAGTGCTCGGAATTATGGAGACACAACTATTGTTCGCCAAAAGATCAAAATGTGAATTCAGGATGACAGAGATATTATATTTGGGACACACTGTCAGTAGTCGAGGAGTTCAAGTACACCAAGAGAAGATTCAAGCTATCTTGGATTGGCCACCTCCGAAGACTCTCTTAGAACTACGCGAGTTCTTTGGATTGTGTAGTTACTACAGACGGTTTGTGAAGGGATTCTCATAGCTCAACGCACCTCTCACCGATCTAATAAAGAAGGGGTCTTTTCAGTGGAATGAACGGGCACATCAGATTTTTGAGAAACTCAAGGAGATTATGAGTTCTTGTCCGGTCCTTGCACTGTCGGATTTTAGCCGACCTTTCATCCTGGAGTGTGATGCCTCCGGAGAGGGTATCGGGGCCGTCTTAATGCAGGACCGCCATCCTATTGCTTTCGGAAGTTGGAAACTCTCAGGAGCCGAGAGGTTGTATTCTATACACGACAAAGAAATGCTGGCCATCATGCATGCTTTGACAAAGTTTCGGCAGTACCTCGTCGGAGCCAAGTTCGTTGTGCGTACAGATCACAACAGTCTCAGGCATTTTTTGGAACAGTGAGAGCTGAATGAGTGACAACAGAAATGGGTAAGTAAAGGCCAAGCTTTTGACTTTGACATTGAATATGTGAAAGGAAAAAATAATGTAGTGGCTAATGCCTTGTCAAGAAAACTGGCCATCTGTTCGTTATCTCAAATATCAGCGGATTGGAAAGAACATTTGTTGGTTGAATACTCCAAGGACACGTTTGCATGCCAACTCTTAGACAAAGAAATACAGGACGACAAGTATAAGGTGGTCGATGACATTATTTTCTACAAGGACAGAATTTACCTGGTGCCTAAATCCAAGTTGAAGAAAAAGGTTTTGAAAGAAATGCACGATTCACCTCTAGCCGGGCATCAAGGTTACTTGAAGACCTATCGACAGATTAGGGAAAGATTTTCTTAGAAAGGCCTAAAAGGTGATATATTACAGTACGTCCGAGAGTGTTCCATCTACCAACAAAATAAATTTGAACACACTCTACCGGCGGGTTTGCTGCAGCCATTACCAATTCCAGAGAAGAAGTGGGATAGTATATCAATGGATTTCATCTCCGGGCTCCCTAAGGCACAAGGGAAGGACTGCATCTTTGTGGTAGTTGACATGTTGGTTCCCAAAACCGCAGATTGGAAATCCTAGAGCCTGCCAACTCTCCAATAGAATTCCAAATCAATTCTGGCCAATGAACGGGAGTATTTCAAACTCCCCTGCACTTTAGGCTTCGCTACACCTAGGCGGGTAAACCTTTACTTCAAACTTGATCACTTGGTTCAAAGCTCTTCTATAGCGAATTTAAGCTTGTAAGTTCCGCGGTTGGCAAAATCCTTGAACTCGATCAAAATAAAGTTGAATGCTGAATGATTGAATTAAAATATTGTGTAATGATTTAGTAAGTTTTGTAGGAAGGAATTGATAGATTTTCTGACTTCATATATAAACCCAATATTTCAATAATAAGACCAGTGCCTCTGCTTACTCGAGCGATAGAGTCAACTTCAATGAAGGTTTACGTACAACTTTATAATGTTCAGCACATTTATATTGCTATTCAATTCAATAATCAAGATGCGACAAATCAAATATTTATGCAATCCTAAATTATTCCAGATCGAATTTAAGATGCTATTTGACCGTATCCACTTATCCGATATTTAAATTGTATACAATATTCAAAAATAATAATTACAAAGGACAGTTCATCTGCAGTTTAATTCTCCATGCTTTTAATAATAAACAAAGGATGTTTTATTTTATTATTAAAATAAAATAAATTTATAATTACAAAATCATACTATAGCCCTTATCCCTCCATACAAAATATATAAAATGTTTCTATTTATTGAATCTCTTTATCTTCGAATGTCTCTTAAACAATAGACTTATTATTATTTATATACTATCATATTCTCAAGGACACGATATGTCCCTTGTCAAAGGTTAGGACTTTTTATTAAGATAATTAAACTTAGTTTTATTTGCACCCTTTCATTTTAATCATACCATATACTAACGTGATTAGTTTTTGGTTATCATCCTGGCTTTTCGCTAATAGCATCCCCCTTTCAGGATTAATCATTGTCTTCATGCGTAGCTGATGTTATTGTAGTCATTAACTATCACCGTGCCTTATAACCTTGTTAATCACATCGTTCCTTACTCTTCCAATCACCGTTTTAACACAGATTAATGACACTTTGATTACCTTAGTTACTTGCGCTGCCCATAATGGATTGACTGATTATGAAATATTTGTATTTCATGTCATATACTTGTGGACTTGTTTGAACATGATACCCCTGAGTCAGATAATGATACAGGAATGACGTTGTTAAGTAACCATCAGGTAATTTGTCCAGCAACATGTGGCCTCATATATTTGCGCAATCATTCTTGTCTTACTTTGTGCGTTGACAAGTTTACCGTTTTCGCAATTAATTTCTATCACTCCCGGCACATGATACCTGACGTGGATGTTTGCCATGTATGCCTTGTTGTCTTTAGACGTTTCATTCCTTGGCGGCTTCTTGTATATCTTATTGCCTCATATTCATCATTTGTATCTGATGGCGATATTAAATATTGGTTTATTGCTGTCAAGATTAAATACGCTGTTCATTTTCTTTTATGAATCAAGCTCTTCAAAACACTTGATGGCATCTCCAGGCACTTAGCAGCCAAACACCTCCCGATGTATTGGACCAGAGACCCGTTTGAAGAATTGCAAAAGCCTTAAAGAATAGTTCATACACTTCATTAAGATTTCCCTTGGCTAGCTGAAGTTTGCCAATCTATATCAGATCTCGAGCATCAGAACAGACTATTGGAGAGTGCTTCATTACTGTGTGTATGTTCAATACATCTGATACTTTGAAAGGATTTTCCAAATCAAGATCATATTTACGAGCACAAATAGTTATACCAAAGATTACAAAATGTTGACATCTTCACGCAGGCACTTCAAATTAATACTTGAATTTCACACACTTCTTAATATCAATCCAGACTAACTCAGAAGTTATACACAACATTGAACTTGATATGATGACTGAACCTGCCCAATACTCCTTATTGTTTGGAAAAAGTTAGTAGCTTGGAGAGAACATAACTAATACCTCCTTTTCTGGCCTTTGATGGTCTATAGTACTATTCATTCAATACATAACACTTCAACAGCTTCTGGTAGCTCACTCAAACCTTCACAGTGCTCCCTTCCTCATATAATTTGATTCCAAATTATCATCGATATATGGTATGTATACTCTTGTGCAAAAATGGAGCCTCTAAAATTAGAGCTCCATCGCGACAGACTAACCAAGTATGCACATTTCTTTGCTATTCCAACAGAGTTTTCCGCTTCACAGGTAGCAGACTTATTCTTCCGAGAGGTGTTCCGTCTGCATGGACTCCCTCGAAACATAGTGAGCGATAGAGATAGCCGCTTCCTCAGTAATTTCTGGAAAGAATTGTTTCGACTAGCAGGGACAAAGTTGTCACCAAGCACCAGTTACCACCCGCAGACCGACGGACAAACAGAGATTGTAAACAAATGGCTGGAAGGTTACCTCAGAAATTATGTTTCGGCACAACAGAGGGCATGGGTAAAATGGCTACACCTGGGAGAGTACTGCTACAATACCACTTTCCACATGTCCATTGGAATGGAACCTTTCAAAGCGTTGTACGGGTATGAACCTCCTTCATTTGTGGATTTAGCTCTCGGTGATAGTCACATGCCGAAGGCCAAAGATTGGCTGTAGGAAGAAATAGATATTTTAAAGTCCCTAAAGGAAAATCTCCAGCACGCTCAAAATCAGCAGAAAATGTACACTGACAGGCACCAAATTGAGAGGAGTTTTGAAGTAGGGGATTTGGTATACCTCCAACTTCAACCTTACAGACAATCGTCTCTAAAGGCTTCCGGAAAGGAGAAGTTGAGACTGCGCTTCTACGGACCCTACCGTGTGACAAGGAGAGTGGGTGAAGTTGCTTACGAATTAGACCTGCCTGAGGGAAGCTGAATCCACAACGTCTTCCACGTTTCTTGTCTGAAGAAAGCCGTGGGCCAGCAAGTGACAATCTCCACAGATCTGCCACCCCTTGACGACGGAGGAAAGTTAGTATTGGAACCTGCGGAAATCATCGACAACTGGGAGAGAAGATTGAGGACATGCACTATCAAGGAATTTCTTGTGCGCTGGAAGGACCTTCCCCTGGAAGATGCCACCTGGGAAGGAGAAGAGATTCTGGAACACCCCAGCCTGAAATTGCTTGAGGACAAGCAATCTTTGGGACGGGAGGACTGTAATATCCCCGTCATTAAATGACTATTAAAACTATTGTATTAGGGGGTCGCGATTGATTTAGTTTATCTCGGGCCCATTCTTTTTGTTGGAGTAGTTTAGTTTTCGCCGTCAGCTCTTTTGTGCACTCTTGGGAGTTTTCCCCGACGGGTATTTATGCTCGGCATGTAGGCTAGATTTGATATGTGAAGATTTATATTTGATTTGGTACTTTGCGAATTCCTGTTGGGATTCTGTTGTTCGCCATTTCGGAGGTGAAAGACCCTCCCTATTTGGTTTGTGTACAGTTTCGGTGGGATTCAACCCTCACCCTATTCTGTTTGTCCTACTTGTATCGGACTTGGCAAATCCGAGGTTTTTGTCAATTAATATAATAAGATCCTTTTGGCAAATATATTTGGTTTACTTATTATCCTGCATCTACACAGATTATCTTAATCTTTTGCATAAAGGAGAAGAACGCCATCTGAAGATATCGACCATTCTCCACACGACCAGAAACATCCGTGCGGTCTGAAGCATTCGTGCGGCCTGAAGCATCCGTGCGGCTTGAAGCATCCGTGCGGCCCGAAGCACCCGTGCGGCCTGAAGCATCTGTGCAGCTTGAAGCATCCATGCGGCCCGAAGCATCCGTGTGACCTGAAGCATCTGTGCGGCCAGAAGCATCCGTGCGGCCTGAAGCATCCGTACGACACTCCTTGTGTTTGTTCATTCCTCCGTACGAACTCGGTAGAGTAACAGTTTGGGTTCGGGACATTACACATGCCAAGTATTTTTATCCTTTTATCAAGTTGTGAAGTCTGGGCTAACTGCTGCTGTACCTTAACAAGATCCTTCAAGACTTTTTCTAAACCATGCATCTTCATAGCTAGATACTACTTGTCTATATAGGTGAATGTTCAAACTTACACTGCTCAAAATCTTCAGATTAACTTGTAGCTGCCAAGGACAAGGCTCCACTCTTAGAGTATAAATTGTTTAGCACCTTCCAGAAGTTTCACAACTCCCTCAAGCTGCAGGTGTCCTGTTCCTCTTGTTGCCAACTCAGAAATTAATGTTGCATATGATGAGACTTCCTTGTCTATGCCAAAACTCTGCTACAAATGTGAAACCATATAACTTTCTGTTCAGTTTTGACAAACAACACTTATGCTCCACTAGAATGCCACAAATTTCAACAGAGAAGAACTGGGGAGACTCTACGCTCCCATCACCTATTTACTATAGGTAAAAGATTGCTCGTTTCATTCAGACATTAGTGTGCTACTGCAATGGTATCCATGCATACAAGAGCCGCTACCACCAGATACATAATACATCCCACGACACTTCAGTAAAATTTCATCAAATACCTCATGACATAGTTCAAAATATCGTAATCGGCAACTTATCGCCGAGGGCAAAAAAAATAAAATCGAGAAATATCGGAGATAGGAAACTTCTTGGGGAACTTCTCGGGAACTTAGAAATGGCTTAACTTTAATTAGAAATGCATTTCTTTTGCAAAACTCAATAAGGAGATGCATCTAATGAGTTAGTAAATGAGTAAACAAACCAAATGTGATGAGCCCAACTGGCTCTCATTTACAAACTGACTTTTATAATTAAATTGCAATGGTGTTTTATGTGTTTTCAATATAAATATGGAATTTACACATAAACTTTCCAAATACCACATGTCAAAATTAAAGAATTCAATTTCCAAATGCTTTTAGTTGCACCATAAAACCAGAATTAAATCAATTTGTTATTAATTGACAATAACAAAGATATCTAACAATTTTAAGCACCTTATTATCCAGAGACATGGCAGCTGTAGATACCATTCAGCCTTTAATTCCCAAACGTGGCAGCTTATTACTTTGACTAGCAGCAAACTGTGAAAACTTAAGAATTTATGGCACTCTTCTTTCTCTAGACGGCTGCAAGTTGTAAGCCGTTCTTACTCCAAGGAATCACGTCCTTTCAACTACCAAACCCTCACGCCATATCTTGCAGGTGACGTGAGTATCTAAACCCTTCTCAGCACCAAGCTTCCAGCTGTGACAAATCAAACAGGAACAGTCCAGATTTCCGTACAGAACTGGCACAATACTGTACGGCCCTGGATGTAGAAAATTCTGTACGGCTCCCTCTAAAATTCAGTTTTTCCCCATGAATCCGCCATCAACAATGAATTCGATATGAAGCTATACAACAGCAACTTCTTGGTGGCAAATTAGTGTTTTCTCCATTTGTTGCAAACCAAACACAAATTCCACATGAATTTTCGAACCCTTACCAGATTCCACAATAAATATTAAATCTCAATGGAATTAACAATAACAATCCTCAGCGGATTAAAACATTCTCACACACCCAGTATACCTCAGCACTGGATCATAATTCAAAATCAGAAGAACAAATTGATACGCCTATAGAATAAACTTCACACAAATCTAGTATACATTAGCACTGGATTTAATTCAGAATCAAAACGAGCTCTCTCCTGGAAGAAGACCGAACTTGACAAATCTCAAAAGAACTCTCTCCAAAAATGAAGACCAAGCTCCAGAAACCCTAGCTTTTCCAAGCCAAGTAGAATTCTCACATAAACAAATTATCAAATCAACAATGGGTAAATGAAAGTGGTTTTTCGAGTTGTACTTATAGCTTTTTCGGAAAAAGCACAATTTCACCTTTTTAATATAAAAGGCTTTAAAACGATAATTTCACTTTATAACAATAAAGTGATAAAGTACTTACGTTATTAAATTAAAATACTTTAATTTAATAACGATAACTTTAAAAAACAAAGCCACTGAATTCTGCTAACTGAAATAGACTCATTTCCGACACTAGAGCCCAAACGCCAACTGCCCTGCCAGAAATAACCCACTACCAAAAATAGCCAGTTGCTAAAAATAGACTTACTATAAATAGTAAGTCTCTCAAACTGGAGATTCCTTGAAGCTCGATCTTGAAACCTCTGACACTCCGTGCAGACACCCTGCTAATCCTAGCCATACCCAAAATACCACTTACTAAAAATAGTAAGTCGACCAAATTGACCCGAATGAAGAGCAGACCTGGTAAACTGAATCTCCAGAATGGAATCTCAATACTGGCTCCTCAATCTGACCCCCTCTGATCATCTGATTAGCTTGCGAGGGTCGCCAAACCAAGCTAATCCCAAAAGCCTGAAAAACGGGGACATTACACCAAACAAGCTGATCTAGATATATATAAATGCAAATGTGTAACAAAATCACATCCTCATGTGGAAAGCTGATGGCTGGTAGCCATAGTTTGATAATCTGAACTTTGAAGCAAACTAAAAATAGCAAATTGTCTTTGAAAAACTATTAGAAAATACAAATGTCAAGTACAATATCAAACTACATCTTCCTCTTCCCCTTCCTAGTAGCTCTAGTAAAAACTACGGGAGTGGGAGGGGGTCTAGCCCTAGTAGTCCATTGTGGTTGTGCCACCTCCCTCTACACAACTTGCTGTGACTGGACCTCCACCTTGGATGGCAATGACTCCTCATCATCTGTATCCTACTCATCATCTATGTCCTCCTCACTCCCAGTGCTCTCATGATCATCCTCTTGAATGTCATCCAATCCTGCTGCAAATCCATCCTCCTCCATAGCCTGCCTCTCCAACTCATAGATGTCATCGTCTGTGAACAATGGAGGCTGCTACTGTGATGTCCAATCACAGTATGGATCTATGTCATCCAAATCAAGTGGACCAACTGGTGCTAACTCTACCTTTCTTATGCGCAACTTAAGGTTGTATTGCACATAAACAAGGTCATTGAGGCGTTTTTGTGCTAACTTGTTCCTCTTCTTCATGTGAATGACCTCAAATAAGCTCCAATTACACTCACAACTAGATGAGCTACATGGCTGACATAAGATGCGCAAGGCAAGTTTTTGTAGATTTGGGACATTCCCACCCCAATTTCGCCACCAAGCATTTGCAAGATAAATATTAAAGAGTTAGAAAGCAAGGTGAAAACATATTTTAATAACTTAGTTTTTATCTACTTATCATGCATGTGAAAGACACCAAAAATCCAAATATTGTACTTAGGGTTTGAGTGTTTCTTCCTCTTCTTGCCAAGTTCGAGGAGAATAGCTTGCCCGTAGCATTCTGATACACTTCCATCTCGGCTACAATGAGGTCTCTCACCTAAACCTCGACTACCATACTCTGCACGCATTTAGTGAACTCCATGACCTCTCCATTGGGATCCTTGTAGAATGGAGATAAGCGAAAAGAAGGGTTGAGGAAGTACCCCGCCACATGAATGGGCTGGTGGAGCTGATTGTTCCACCTCTTATTAATAATTGCCCATACGGGGTCAAATTTTAGGCTTTCCCCCTTGTAATTTTTAATAGCCTCTTTGGCCCCATCCATGGCCTCATAAAGATACCCCATTGGGGTTTGATCCCCATCTACCAAGCGGAGAACTCTAATTAAGGGCTCCGTCACCTACAATTCAAAAGTAGAAAAATATTATCACTAATCAGAGACTAGAGTTACAAATTAATAATGAAAGACTTGATTCTTGAATACAAAAAAAATAAATATTCAACTTTTGAAGTTTCCAAGATACCTTCACAATTTTTGTAGCATCATAAAAAAAGTGGTTGTCAAAGACGATGTATGCAACACTTTGTCCATCAGGCTTCTTTGAATAAGTTGAGTCTAACCATGGGTGACTCACAAACATTTGCTTCAAAGAAGTCAAAGAACTAATAACACTTTGCAACGTTAAGAAAATCGTTGCAAACCTTGTGGCTGCAGGTCTAACCAACTCCTTCCCATGGGTGAATTCTCTCATCAAGCGGAGAGCCCAAGGATGATTGTAGATATATTTTGTTATCTTTCTTGCATTCAAAACAATTGGTCTCACCCAATCCAATTTTCCTATGTCCTCCAAAAGAAGGTCAAGGACATGCGCTACACAAGGAGACCAAAAAAGTGTGCTATACTTATCTTGGAGGATCCTTCCCGCTGCCACATATGCCGCTGCATTGTCGGTTATTATTTGCACCACATTAGCAGCCCCCACCTCCATCTCAACTTGCTCTAACATTAGAGCCAAAGTTTCAATTGTCTTTATCTTGTTTGAGGCATCCAAGGATTTCATAAAGACCACTTGATCCTTGCAAGAAACCGAAAAATTGATGATGGTACGGTTTCTTCCATCCGTCCATCCATTTGAAAGTATAGAGTGGCCAAATTGTTTCCATTGTAATTTTTGGTCTTCTACCACATCATTGGCCCTAGAAACATCTTTGAGTAAACTACAAGCACACAATTAAAATAAAATTAAGTACACAACTTTGATTAATTTTTTTTACATTCAACAAAAATAAATAAATTGTAAAACCGTAAAACATTTAAAAATTAAAACAAGTGAGCTAACCTCCCACTCAAGTCTGCAGGAGTAGGTGCCTTGTAGCCCTTTCCCGCTACAGTGATTCCTGTCACAAAATTCAGCCAATAGGGACTTGCGACAACATTGAAGGGGATGTTAAAATACCAAAAATTTGCACATTGAATGTCAACTTGCCGATGCACATCACTGTTCCAGCCACTACCCTCTAGTGATGGTTGTTCTCCAGGTGTGTTTTTGTTAGAGTAACGAGAATCGCGGCGATTCACACGATTCGGCGATCCGACTCACCCTTGCCGATTTTTTTTGAATCTGAATCGGAATCGGCCGATTCAAACTCAAGAAATCACATGAATCGCGATTCATGCAAAAATCGTCGATTTTCGGCTCCATGAATTGGTCGCACCCAACATAAAGTTAGACTTAAAAAATTAAAAAAAGCACAATAGTTTTTTATTATTTGTTTGGTCGTTTGCCTTAGTTATACTTGTAAGTTTATACAAATATAACATTTAAGTATAAGTTTGATTTATTTAATTTCTTATACTTTAAGTTATATTTGTATAAATTATAATATATATATACTTCAGGATGTTTGAGATAGGTTCCAGCTTCATAGGAGTTAAGATGCAGATTCTAGATTTTGGGGGTTTTCGAAAAATTTCAGACTTAAACCAAATTTCAGGATTCAACAAGCCTTTAGCAGGGTTACCTCCCACAATCCATCATGGCTTTCTAAGGTCAAACTGAAGCTGACAAAAGGATTCTCAAAGGGTTTTAACTTGTTTTTATCACAAATCACTTGGTTTCGACCCCATCTCTATGACAAACTTAGCTTAGCTCTTGCCCAAATCCCAGACAGACATGACTTCCCAACAGGCCAAAATCATTCAAACCTCATTTGCCGGACCTAGGGACTTGAAAACAGCCACCAACAAAGACTACCTAAGATCTAGTTATGAAGACTTTGACATTTGGCATTGATCAATGATCAAGCATCATAGATTCATACTATGAAACAATTTAGTTTTGTGGATCTTACAAATACTGATAGACATATGTTTCATGGATCTTCATCTTACATACATTTAGGATTTGATGTCTTATGGATCTTCATCTTACATACATTCTATGATTTGACTCATTACGATCCTATGATTTCTATTTACTTTAGCTACAATTTACATTTTACGTGTAATGTATGTGATGGACAGTTATAGTGTGCTTATTATGTCATATTCAATAAATGGTGCATGAAATAAGTTTTAAATCATTAAAATCTCTAAATTTCAAGGGTTTTTTCACTTTGCCGATTTGTAGCCGATTCACTGGCGATTCACCGCCGATTCACAATCCGATTCAACCTTGCCGATTCCGATTCTCGTTACTTTGGTTTCTGTGCATAAAAAAACTATCTATAGAAGATGTGCGTGGGGTGGTCTATTAGAACTAGTGGAAGTGGAAGCCGAGGAGATGATAGATTTGTAGATTCGTGGGCCATAATGAGAGCCCACTATGCCCTCAAGTGCTGCTTCTTCTTCAAGGGTGGATGGGATACCTGGTCACAAATCACAACCCACATTATTTCATTATGATCATTGTTTTAGCAAAA
The DNA here is from genome assembly GCA_027943335.1 of Chamaecyparis obtusa. Taxonomy (NCBI): domain Eukaryota; kingdom Viridiplantae; phylum Streptophyta; class Pinopsida; order Cupressales; family Cupressaceae; genus Chamaecyparis; species Chamaecyparis obtusa. Next base: position 531,751 of record BSBK01005505.1, on the reverse strand, counting down.
TTTAAACTAATGAGGTGGTTATAAAATAATAAATGATTCTTAAAAAAGAGATAGTGTAAAATACTTTGCGATTCAGAAATGGCTGCCCTCATGGCCAATTTTGCCCTTCCCTTTGCAATTTTTTCTCTTCTCCAGCAGCGACCAAGGCATTCATCTCTCTCATTATTTCTGGGGTGGTGTTGTCACAAACCCTTGTGTCACGCTTTGTGATCCCTCCAAGGTGGTATTTCAAACGAGATATGCCTCCACTAACTAGTTTTTCACATTTTATGCATATCATAGTATTATATTTGGGTCCTTCTAAAGCATATGCCCATGCCTTGTCTGTAGCCCCTTTAGGGTGCGTTCCTACATATCCCGATGGACATACATATACTGGGGCACTGACAGACCCTTCAGCTGACCCAGTTGTAGAGGTATCCCTATTTTTCATTTTGATGAAGAATCAACCTACACGTCACATACAAAATGAGGGCACAAATTTAGAAATTTAATTAAAAAATTTAGAAACAAACTAAGTTTAAAACTTTAAATAAATTTAAACATAGCTGAAACTTGAAGGAAAAAAACAAAAAAAGTGTTAGGTTATGAAATTTTTAAGAAAATATGAAATTTTTGAAAAAACTATGAAAAATTTGCAAAAAGTGTTAAAAAATGGTGTTAGATCTTATTCATTACGTTCTAAAACAAGTTAGAGTAGATTGGAAATGATATTATATAGTTTGTATAAACTTGGATGCAACTAATACAAGACAAAATGGTTTTAAAACAAAAGGGATACAATTTTGAAAACTTACTTGTGAATCTGAATTTTCTTGAAAAATTCTTCGATTCTGCTTCAATTCCACAAGAAATCGATCTAAAATGCTGCAAATATTGACCTTTCTCCCCCAAAACCTTTCTAACCTCTCCAAACCTCAACTGGCATAAAAAAAAATTCATTTTGGCCCTTTGCTGGGCTGTCCCTGTTTTATCCTGCTGCGGGCGAGATAAGTTTGTTACTTATCGCCGATATTTGGCGATATATTGGAGATAAGTCCCCTGTTCTTGGCAATAACTTCCAGCGTATTGGTCGGCGATATCTGTATGCAGATTATCGCAACCCATTACTTATCGCGATAAGTCTGCATATCGCCTATATATCGACGATAATTTGATCTATGCCTCAAGATAAGGTCTGGGCCAAATAGACACGTTACTTCTTGAGTATTTTCCAAGGCGTTTGCAAATTCTAGTGCGGATAACACAATAGCTACCTTGTAAACTTTAGGGTATCAATTTCTATTTAATCACTTGACTGGCAATATGAATATATTGAGGCTTTTAATCTTCTCTACGATTCTTCTCAAATACAAAGCCGCTTCTTTATAAACCATTACAAATACTTTCTAAGTACCTCCTCTGTCACTCATAGTCTTCACGGTGAATGCTCACTGCAAACAAATATTCACCATGCATCCAATATTATTAGTGTCTCCTCAGATAATTTCGGCTCAACCAGTTTCTTTGTCAATGTGGAATTACGGCAAAACAATGCAGATGTAGAAGTCTGAGCGTGTGAAAGGCCAGAGCCAATAGAAAGGCTTGATTAATCAATTATTTGTTTCCAACTGTATTCTGCCTTCAAAATAATTGGCGCTCCTCAATAATTTGGCCTGATAAATTTTAATAATAAGTGTGCCCAACTTAAACATTAGACAAGCCAGATGAAAAATTTATACAATTGCTACCCACGACATGATTAAAAACCATAGCTTAAAAGAGTTCCCTGCGACATGTTAATAACCACGGTTTACAATATCGACATTCACAACAAGCATTTAACTTGATATTTTATCCCTAATATTTGTTTGGCATCAACAAATTAATATAGTGGCGCCCAATATAATAATCTCAATCCACGGTGTGTTTGTAAGAGTCACCAACCCTTGCAATAGTTTCAGTGTAATATTTAAAGCACATAACTTTCATGAATTTCACATCAATAACATCTTTAGAATATAATATGACAAACATGAAATATAAACTCCTATCCAGTTTCCAATATATAATTCCCTGATTTCTTCAATAGTAACAATTGCATAGACCACAAATATAACCATTGCCGCACAATTTTATGAATATTAAAACTTTATCATTCCCAAACCAGCTAAATACATCATTGACTTGTAAAAATCTTATTTCTGCAAATTTTAACCCTTCAGACTAGCAGAAGAACCAACTTTGATACCATTGTAATATACCTGTAGGATATTTTCTCCAGATTTTCCAAACATTCCACAAAAATTTAAACAAACATTTTTGCATGCAAATAATTTCTATTTATCCAGCAAAAATCATAAAATACCCAATTGAAATAGAACTTCAGAAATGAGAAATGAGACATGAATATTACATTTAAATCTTAGTAGAACAATAACAAAATATCCAAATTGCAGCCACATAACTTACAGTTAGATTTGGACAATCAAAAGTATGAATTTGTAGCACAAGTGAGACATTTGTATGATATCTCCAACGGACAATGGGTTTCTGTCCACCGCCTCCAAGCTCAAGGGTTTCCGTCCTCAAACTTGCTGAAAGCTGAAGCTTCCAAATTCTCCAAGAGAACAATATCAGAACATAAAACAAAGCATTCTGCGAATCAGCCTCTCGCTGTTCTTTTAAATCACAACCCTGTGACTCCTCATTTCCCTTTTGCCTGACTCTTCATATTTCTTTTTTTGTCTCTTTATTTTCCCTTTAAAATATCATTTCCCACTTAAGTGAATAAAGTGTTCTTTTAATAATAAAGTGACATAATAATATGTACTTTAATTTAATAGTCACTTTATTAATAAATCATTTAATCTTCAGGCATTAAAATTATTGCTCAATCGGACTCAGATAATCATGTGTGATAGCTCATTGGAAAGGTCTCAGTGAGACACTCCCAAACTAATTCTGAAATATCAACATCACTGAGTCCATTGTTGACTTACTAAAAACAGCAAGTATGTGGAAACCTTGCTATATCAAATCCAATTTGCCTGAAATTGGAATTGCCTAGGCCAAATCTCTCTCTAATCCCGTAGAGTCTTGGTTAGCCCATGAGACCAAGTCAAAATGGGCTAACGACACATCATGAATTGACTAGCTAGAAAGGGGACATTATAGCAAACTAGCAAAATTGCCGATGAGTTGTATTTGTCAACATTTTGGGGGGTTTTAGAACTTTAAGAAATGCTGAAATTTTAAATTGTTCTCAACACTTCACATTGCCATTAGGATTTAAACAGTTAGTAGAGCTTGTTGATCATGGTTTGGGAGGTCTTGAAAACCAAGAAAACACCAAAACTTTATGATATTTTTGACGAAGTTTGGCGTAGTTTAGGGTTCAAATATTGAAAACACTTTCCACTTTACTTCTGTGAAGTTTGGGGTTGAAGCCCAACTTTACATTTTGCGTCATTTCATGATTAGGATTCAGGAAGGTTTTGTTAGTGGCAAATTTTGAATCCTGGAGTCTCCCCATTTGCAACGTGCAACTACATTTTCAGAAACTGGAAGAGTATAAGAACTTGTAGCTTCAACACACATTTTGGGAACTGGAAACTTTTGAAAACATGCATAAATTTATGCCTTCTGCAACATAATGGATTCTGGGATTTTGATAAATCTTCACAGTTTGCAAATTGTGGGAGCTGAATAATTTGATCCATTTTTATCTTGCAGTGCAATTTGGAAATTGGAAATAAGTTGATATCTTCAATTTGGCAAGTGACTTAACCTTTTCAAATGATCAAGAGTGTTTGTGACCAAGGACAAATGATACAATCATTTAATATTTGACTCGCACAAGTTGACATAATGTGGGATAACAACTTGATAACATGTTGATTTCATGAGCATGAAAAACTTAAAAATTTTGAATGTTAAAAATGATACCAACACAGGGTTTTGAAGGTTAGGTAGTGTTGTGACAAGATCTTCCCACCACAAATTTGCAAAGACACCATTTATAGCATCTTAAGGTTTTTAGTAAAAATGTAGACATAAAATTTTACCCGTCCTCGTTAGAGAAGCATGGCCTCTCCTTCTAGTCTTCTTGATTTGTCATGATGCCCCAGTTTGGGCTAACCTGCATTCCTCTTGGAACTTAAACTCTTTCTCAATGGTTGGAATAGATTTGCAGATAGCTGCCCCAGATTAAAAAAAAAATCTAAGAGTTTCCATGTTTGGTTGAATATAATTGAGAAACTTATAAAATTAGTTTATTGATTGTTGGGTTTCAATAACTAGCTCCTCCACAGAAATTCTGGATTGGTTCATCAATTGTTTCATGAATATGACCTGCCTCCTTTTTAACTGCTAGGAGCTGATTTTAGACTGGTCACAAAGAAATTATTTAAAAAGTAAAAAAAAAAACAAACCATAAAAAATACTAAATAGGTGAGTTTTCTGTGGTTTGTCGCGGTCCCATTTGGTTAGCTTCAAGTTTGCCTAGGACTAACCCACAGTCCCTTGCACACGCCTAGCTCGACTCGAAACTTGCATGGAACCCTACCAAATATGGTTTGAACTGGACCTAGATCTGGGCTTATAACCTCATGAACGAGCTACATAGAATAAAACTTGCACCTGGATTTGTGTCCTACACCTTTGGAAATTCTCTTCTTTGCATTTCTCAAATTCCATACAGGATTTTAAAACCAATGTGGGTAAAACTGAAGAATGAGATTGAGAGCAAGTGGTGTGATTTATTAGGTTGAGAACATCACACTATTTTATTGATCATATGCTAAAAATAGAAAGTAGTCACATTCTAAAGACAATAATTACAGACCAAAAATAGAGGCTAACAATAGCTGATGGTTACAACTTACAACACCCTCATAAAAACCTAATGACTTCAAGTGTAAACATACACTTTATATTAAACTAATATTCTAATACAAAAAAACCATTTACTTCATACAAAATATGGTATGAACTCCAATGAACATTAAGACAAGAAAACCGCCCATTTCTATTGCCAAAACTAATTTTTATACAGACAAGATGGGGAACAAATTAGTAAAAGTCTTGGAACAATTTTCTTGACCTCACCATAGTTGAAGGATTATTTTACTTGATGACAAGCATTTGTGTTAAATGAAATTCCATACAAAGGTCTTCTTTTTGTCCTCATTCAAGATAGATGGTTTGCATAAGCACCAAAGAACAACTTGTTCAAATCTAAAAGTTAAATATAGAAGAAATAGTTTCATTTTTTAGTTAACATTTACTATAAAGTGTTTTAGCTTGTATTATGAGTTTTGCACATAGTCTTCAATTATTTTTGAATGATGCATTCAACCCTTTTTGTTTTTAATTGTATGTTGTGTTCTTTCCTTCGAATTCCAGAAATTAAATGTCTTTTCCTTATTCTTATGTGGCAGATTCATTCAACGCAGCTTGGGTGGGCCCACTACAGCAGAATATGAAAAGTTGCAAGCTGAGAAAGAAGAGCTGCAATCAAAATATGAAGAATTACTTTTAACACATGAAGGGACTTGTGCACAGGTCATGTTCTTATTACTCATTGGTTCTTGTTGGCTGGAATTGCTCAATTTTAAAGATGCTTGTTTACATTCAAACTAAGTTACTGGTTCGAGTTTGGGTTCAATAGTTTGTTTCGTGGGTTGGGTCAATTTTTTTTGGTGGTTGGGTTTGTTTTGGGTTAACTTCAAAACACAACACCCTATTAATAGTCAAATAGCACAGCAAGTCTGCAAGATACACCACCATATTAATAGTCAAATACTAGTCAAACTTGAATCTCATGATAAAAGTTAAAAAATAATAATGACAAGTGTCAACAATCAGCCATCATTGATCAAAAACCATATGGTAATAAAAAATGTCATCATCACCATCCATATTAGATGACTATCTTCCTATAGGTCCATTTGACTTGGGTTTACTTAGACCTGACAATCATAGTTTGCAGACACTCAGAGAGTACTCAGCAAGCCCAAAATTTTCAACTCAGCAAAAACTTGGCAAGTTAGACAGTATTAAAAATTAAAATCTCTTAAAGAAACATATATATATTTTTATAAAATTCAATTACAAGATGTATGAAATTAAAAATTGACATCTTGAAAGAGAAAATGGATCGGTTAATAGCAAAAACATGTGAAAAATGCATTTTAACCAGCATTTTAGCTGCGATGACATTTATCTAAAAAAACGTGAGAGTTAAACTTGTGAAAACTCACCCAGTCAAAAAACTAGAGAGTACTCGGTCACTCGGAGAGTACTTGCAGAGTTTGCAAACTATGCTGACAATCATTTATGATTATGAACTGTATAGTCTCAATAGACTATGAGTGACATTTCACAGATAACAACTTGATGACTATCATATCCATGGCTTTTCATAGAACACTGGGATAAATAGGATACTCTTCGTAGAACACTATGATCTATCTTTTGATATCACAGTCATTTGAGGTTTAGTATCATTCTCATGATGGCTTCCTTGTACGCTGTCTTTGTTTGGTGCTGTATCAGAAGGTCTTTATGCACATTAAGACTGCTTTTTTTCTGAAGTTTATAGAACTTTGAAGCATATCAAGAATTTGGATAAGGATTAAGGTATCCTTAAAGTAATAAACTGGCCCTAAGGTTTTAACATGTTCTAATCCTTGCTCACTGCTGCCACACACTTGATAGATTGCTGATGGCAGTCATTTGATACTCTTGAAGATACAATCCACTGTCCTTAACAATGACAATTGATGAACATGATTCATGCGTTGTTATAAATTTGATACCATTAGAGATTGAGAATTGAATATGCAAGGGTTTAGCTTTATGCTTTACGTTAGACCTTCCATTTTCTTTCTATCATTGCAACCTCGTGATTAATCCTTTATGCTATGATTTTGACAATCTATTTATTATTGCTATAAATGGATTCCTTACAATAAATAGTCAAAAAGACCCTCATTTTCCAGCTGGATGCATATCGAGGTGAAATTTGGCCCAGGTTTGCCTGTATTCATCCAGGCTGAACCCACAGGCTTTGGGCAGGACCCTGCATGAACCCATAGGGGACTCAACCTGAACCTTGAAGCCGGGTCGAACTGGAGTGGGACCCTGGGTTGCACAGGAACAGGCTTTAAACCATAGTTATGAGACTCAAAGAGTACTTGCCGAGTCAGCCTCAACTTACAGGCTTGTTCATGTCTGACAATTGAGATGGTTTTCAGCAGATCTGCAATTCTGCCAAGAAACATAGAAAACAATACAAAAGAAAAAATATATTTAATTTGCTGAGTTTTCATAGCTGTTGATCAAGGAGATAAATTCAATACTATCTTTGTAGAAATGAGACACTTTTTAGTAATTTGTTTTTTTTAGATTAGTTAATTAGGTGGGCTATCTACAGGGGTCCTGACCTGAAAAAATAAAGACTCCATTACATAAATTAAGGACGGAAATCACATATTAGCCAACCTTCCTATGTGATCTTAAAATCATTCGTGAAGGGGCTTTCTTTTTCAATACTGCTTTTCTGTTGGCTACTACAGTCCAACCACTTTTCTTCTTAGTTGCCGATTCGGGTTCGGGGACGGATTCGGGTTCGCGAATCCGGTTCGTGGATTCGTGAATTTTTTTTTTCCTGTTTTGGATTCGTGAGTATATATATATATATATATATATGCATTATAAATTTATATATCAAAAAATATAAGAGAAATATACTTAATTCTAAAACTAAATCATTTCATACTATGAGTATGAATCTATGATGCTTGATCATTAAAACTTCAAATAGCATACTTGATCATTGATCTATGATTCTATGTTGACAATTCTAAAGAAAATCAGCACATTGAATTATATTACTGAATTACAAAATGACATTTCAAAATATTGTTCATTAAAGTTTGAGACATGATTCAATGTTCAATGGTTCATCAATCAAATGGATTATCAAAAAAATCTGGATCAATGGGGTCTCCAGTAGCTGCAAGTGTTTGATCAAAATCATAATTAATGGAACCCAAAGTTCCACTAGCACTAGAGGGTGCTGTCTCATCATCATCATCATCACCATCATAATCCACATCAGCCAAAGTGCTTCTAGCAAGATCGTGAATGGTCATATCTAGGTCAGCAGATTCGGGTGCTACATCCCAAAGCTTTGTTGGCCCCTTCTTGTACTTTGGATCCTTCCGTGACAGGAGACGCAAGTTGTTGTGAACATACACCAAATCTTCTGCTTTTTTTGCAGCCAACCAGTTACGCTTGACTGAGTGGATAAAGGAGTAAGTACTCCAATTCCGCTCAGCGGCAGAAGAGCTCGCAACCTAGAGAGAAAACCAACAAAATTAAAAAAATACAAGATAAATTGAAGAGCGTTAAGTATTAAATTCTACAATGCAAGTGACAAAACAAAAAGAAAAAAAAAGTTAAACCTTAAAAACTTACTTGTGATAGAATCTTAATCGCAAGAGGTTGGAGGTATAGATAATCTTGCCCATGAAGATACCACCATGTAACAGCATCCATTTTGCTTTGGTCATTGATAGCAGTAGGGTGGAGATCTCTTCCTGAGATAAATGATCCAAATTCTCTCCTAACACTTACCCCAATATCTGGATCACGGAAGATTTTATCAAATGCCTTCTTATACCCATTGGCAACCTCAGCATCTCTATATGGTGCCACTCTACCTGGAATACCAAGTACTTGTGCGCTATAGTACCTAGGAGAAAGAGCATATGCTAGGAGGTGCAATGGTGTGGTCATCTTGTTCCAACGATGAAGAACCATTGCTTCCACCTTTTTGTATAAGGTGTCCTCAGGATCATTCTCTCTCCTATGTATGACCTGGGATATCAAATGAAGTTCATGTAAGTTATCATTATGTCAATTTTGAATTTAAATAACTCTCAATAAACAAAGATAAAGGAATGTATTAAATTTATAACTTACCATTTTTATCTTCTCCAACATTGTGTCCATGCTATCATAGATATCCCCCAAGCATGGTAAATCAGTGTCGGCAAATCGAAGCATAGACATGATGGGATCAGTGAATTCCAAGACATACTCTACATGAGTCCACCAATCATCATCTAATACCAATGCTTTCACCTTTTGGGCCCTGACTGTACTGGACTGCTTCCAGATGCTCCATTGGTTACTAATAACCATTTGTGATAAGGCCTCCTTCACCTTGACAAGCCGTCTCAACACAATTGTGTGAGAGGCAAACTGGGTTTCAGCCACCTAAAACATGTTAGTAGAAAGTTAAAACATGACATAAAAATTATAAAATGATAAATGAAACTAAATAAGTTATAAATTAAATTTTAAAATTTACCTTCAACAATTCCAATTTTGAGTAAGTTTTGAAAATTGCTTGTGACATATGGTGATTTGTCACAAACATTTGAATCTCCTCACCCTCATACACCTGTTTCACCCAGTCTATTTCGGTGCCAATTGCCTTCATCACTAGATTGAGAGAATGGACGGTGCACGGTGTCCAAAAGATGTGATCATATCTAGCCTCTATCAAAGCACCTGCAGCCTTGCAAACTTTTGCATTGTCCGTAATTACTTGGACAACATTGTGATGACCTACGAACTCTATGGATTCAATGAGAATTTGGGCAATGAACTCTGCATTTTTAAGTTTGCCTTCACAGTCAACCGCCTTCAAAAACATTGACCCCTTGGAGGATACAGCAATTACATTAATTAAAGGACGGTTTTTACAATCTTTCCATCCATCTGAAACAATAGACACACCTGATTGAATCCAAGAATCTCTTATTGGTTGTAGTAGGTGCTCTACATTTTTTCTCTCATTTTGTAATATGGTGGTGCGCAACTTTTCATATTTAGGGCCATGGTAACCAGAAGGTGCTTCATTTATTCCTTCACACATGTCACTAAAATAAGGTGATCTCACAAAGTTGAATGGAATACCATTTGCAAAGAGGCAACGTCCAAGTTTGGCATCAACAATTTCTCTTAATTCAATTTGAAATCCCCTCTAATAGGCCTCTCTTGCGGGGGGTGTTGTGTGGTTGATCTACATCTTCATCCCTAGAAGGCATAGGCAAGAATGGATGTGATCTAGATTGCATTTGAGTGGGTGGCTGCATTGTTTTCTGTTTACTGGTATAAGAAACTTGTTTCCCTTTTGCACATATTCTGTCAGCTTCTTCTTGTTCTTTTACCAAAGCTGCTATTTGTGCAGCTGGCAATCCCTTCTTATCTTCCCCCTCACACATGTTAATCCCTTGACCCGCAGGGCCTAAAAGATGATATTTTACCCGGGAGTAGGAGCTTCTATATTGTATTTTGCAAAAATTACATTTCCATACATACCCCCCACCTCCAACACATTGAGAAATTCTTGTGGTGTGTCTCCACAAAGGAGACCCTTTATCAATTTTAAATCTTTGAGATCCCTCCCCACCCACTGAACCTTGACTACTCATTGTTGCAATCTATAACAAAAATGAAAAAAGAAAACTTCAAAACTTATACAAAATGAAAAACTTATACTTCAAGAATCAAAACTTATCAAAAAAACTTGAGAATATGGTTCAAATGCATACCTTAGTCACTCAAATAGACTGAATAGTGCTTCTTGGAAGGTGTTTGTCACTCCACAATCGAGCTCCTTTGAATTCAATCACCTCACTTCAAGCTTGCATGAATGAGAGAGCAAAATGAGAGAGAATAATAGAGAGCACAATGAGAAATAAAATGTGTTTGGAGACTCATAAAAGGGGTCCTTTTAGGGTTAGAAGTAAAAAAAATAATATAAAAATGTCTTTTTGAAGTCATTGTTTGACTTTTCAAGTTGCAAAAGCCGCGGGTCCTTGAGGATTCGCGCGAGATCCTCTTGGATCCGCTCGGATCCTCCCGGGTCCGTGACGGATCCGGGCAGGGTCCGGACCAAACCCTGTGGATCCGTCCGGATCCGCGGGATCCGGACGGATCCACAGGGTTTGGTCCGGACCCTGCCCGGATCCGACGTGAATCCGGACCCAGATCGGACCCGGACCGGGATCCGGCCTTGCCAGGGCGAATCCGGCAACTAAGCTTTTCTTAAGAGATGCATTCATCAGATCAACGTTCTCATCCCCTTCAACAGCAAAAAAACCATATACTGATAAAACAGAAAGACAAGCCTTCTGTGCAGAACCTAGATGATTGAAGACTCTTGTAAAACAAAAACATATCAACTGCTTGGCAAGCCTTCTTGTTATTAATGGGCTTCACAAAATCTGCTTTCAAAGCACACTTAGGAGGCGAAGGCATGTTTCTTGTTAGTGAACCTGACCTACTGGAGGTAGGCACAAGAACATTTACTAGGGAACTATTCATAATATGATGATGCGTCTCAAGTTTCAACATCTTGCCATCATCAAGCCTTGCCAAAATAATTTCTTTTTCTCCTTAGACATGAAACAGATAGATGACCAAGATCAAAACAATTTCTGCACCTAAAGAGTGGCCTTTCATAAATATAATGCTGCCTTCAAATGCTATTGCCTGCTTTCAGCCATATTTTCAGAGGCAAGCCTAGAGGCAAATCTATTTCTACTAAAATATGCACAACAGTCATGTGACAAAGCCTGAGAGTTTCACAAGTTTTCTTAAGGAGTTTCCAATGCTTTGGAGGGAAGAATAAAGCCCAAAATGCGAAGGAAGATTTGCATCCTCACCATACCAGCAAAAATCACAACTTTTTGCCAATGATTAAAATCTGGGAACCAAGGTTCGACACAATTCACCTTTAGGAAGAATATCATCTTTTTATTCCTGAGATTCAAACTTCAAATACAATGATGAGAAATCTCTAAGCACAGGGAAAAATCACTGTAGGCTCAGAAAGGAAGATCTTCCATGTATTAGTTATCCATTGATGCAGCTTCAGCAAATTGTGCCAAACATTGTTGACCCTTCAAATAAGTGCTATTTCTGAGTAGTTCTCAACTTCCTGTACCACATCCCTACTGAATTGTAAAAGAAAAATCTCTCAGCTGCATTGATTATACCACTTGAAGAGCCTTTCCAGTCAAAGAAAGCTTTTGCAGTCGAAACAGATTGTTGATGCTTAAACTGACAACAACAGGCATAATGGGGCAGTTATTATCTCCATCACAACTCACAACTTCAGAATGAGTGCCCTACATGGTAGCTAACATCAGCAGGTAAATGACCATGGGGAGTACCAGAGTTGGCTGCCAATCCACCAGCTCTCTGCAACTTCTGTGTAGCCATGTAAGTGAGAACAGAGGCCGATTCCCCTTGTCAATCCACCTTATGAGAATAGCATAAGCCATCTTGATGAAGACCCTCTTTGCAGGGAGTAACATGAACAACCAAGCTAGCTATGTCTCCATGTGTAGAACTGAAGCATATATTGTTTTCTGCAAGGTCAGAAGCAACCTTTTATTATCTCTCTGCCTTTTTTCCTATGATGTTTAGTAGTATCAGCCATTGCATGCATCTCATTCAGGGTTTACGCTGCATTGCTTGCACCCTTCATGGAGGAAGCCTACACAGTTTGCAGCTTCAAAACATTCTCAACAAATGGCATGGAATAGATCCTATATGGTTGACTGCAAATTGACCAGGTGATACAAACATCACCGCAGAATCCATAGTTGAGACATTTACGAGTGTAGCTTGAAGCTGCTTCTCATCCATTGAGGTAGAGCTGTTGGTGACCAAGGGAAAGACAATTCAAGGTCATGGAAGCCACTTTAAGATTTAACACTAGTTCAGCAGGAGCCGTTTTAATTTTTTTGTCTCTACTGTAAAAGATTGATGCTATTATTTGAGTTATGTGTTATTGCTAGATGACAAAGCCAGTAGTAGGTTTTTGATTCTATTTGACAATTGGATCAAGCTGTAAACCTCTAGATTATAATCTTATTTGAGGATGAAAATCGAGGAAGGCTGAGAATGAATGGCTTTTGTGAATGGATACTATTTGGATTAGTCCATGCTCTTTCGAACTTAATCTTTCTAGTTGGTTGGTTATATCTACAAGTGGGCCAGAGAGAATGTATCAATTAAACCAAGTTTACTAGGTAATCTTTATGTGCAATTTGGGAGGATCTGAGAAGTAAGGCATTGCCACTTCTTTTCAGATTGCACTCTTGCAAGAGTTTTGAGATGATATATTCCTGAGATTTTAAATTAGTTTGATCAACCAGATTAAACAAAAGAAAAAGAAATCAGTAAGATACTCAGGGTTACAGTTATCTCTTTCGTTTGGACAGTAAGAAATAGAATGACTTTTGAGGGTTTGAAGGATTTTAGTAAAACTACTTTCTATTAATTCATTATTTTATATCATAAGTTTTAACTGCTTAGCAAACAATAAATTAGCAATAAATGCATGTGGCTGTTGATGTAGGGTTTTATTTTGAGATGTTTTCTCTCCCTTTTGGAATAGGGGAGGAAAGAAAGCTCCATATCTCCCCTCCCTAACCTAATAGGAACCTTGCTTACTTTTCCATGGTTAGAACCATTAACAGTCTGGAAGGAAGAATCAATAATTTTGGCCAGAAGTTTGGGGAGGATAATCCCCAAATCTGTATATTTGGAGAATACATTACAGAGTTGACAACATACATGAAAGGGAAAATGATTGAATCAAACAACTGATGAAACATTATGACCTATGTTTTTAATAGTATAGACTTCAAACTTCTGTACGATGCAATCTAGAATGCCTGGCGACAAAGGCTGGAAGCTGTTGTAGTACACAGACACAAGCTAGAGTTTGGGGAGCCACAGTGTTCAGATCTACTGTCAGACAGACTGCCCCATTCAGCTGGTCATATGCTGAATTCATGCAGATAGCTATTCCTCATGACCCCAAAAAGAAAGGTTGTGACCCCAGTAATGACTTCATTTTCTAAAAAATTATTTCTTGGAAAGTTGTCAACTTTACAATATGGGAAATTCCCAATTTTTTTTTCGATAGTAGTAGTTGCAGTGGAATGGAGAAGAACATAGTTTATGTTTCTGTTAACATATACAGCTATATGATAAGTTCCCTGGTCCACTATTCTGTTTTCGGTGGATTCTCTCAAGTTGTAATTCATCATCTTATAACATATATATTTTGGCTGTTAAAAAGTAAAAAGAATTGTCTATTTTTCTGTTAAAAGAAAGCGCCTTTATGATTTTTTTATTTGAGATTGAATCCTTCTCCAAATATTTTGTTTCCCACGATTAGATCTATTTTATAATGTTTCTATTCTAGTGCTGTGCAACTAAGAAATAATGTCCTTGCATGCTTAATTTCTTTTTGAACATTACGGTCAACTCTTATTTGTAAGAATATGTTATTACCATACATATATTTTACTGGTTTAAGCTACATCACATGTGTGAATTCTTTATTTTTTAGAACCTTTATCTCTAAATTGTAATCACTGTTTCTTGTAGCAGCTGGAAGAATTGCGTGATGCATCAGCCCAGCAAGCAAATGATGAACCAGGTGTTAATGCCTAAGTACCAAGATTATCGTCTTGCGAGATTACACCACTCTTTTTGTCCATGCAATGTATGTTAAGAACCTGTTTCAGAAGATAATAATCTGCCTCTCTATAATGTTTTGGCATCATGTTTGTTGTCATGCTGGCAAAAGTATGCTATGCTTTTCCACGCAATATGACAATTGCATGATGTACTGTTTCCCCTGGAAGCACCCAAGGTTGTTGCTAGATTGAGAATACTGATAGTTTTATGGATTGCAGAACTTTGCTGATGATAAAGATAGTTTTGCTTTGCAAATCTAAGTTGGATGGCTTTCATGTATATTTTGTAAGAAAGCCCTTGGTCAAGCAAGTTCCTTTATTAAATTAATCATCATATAGTAGATTTCACAATCATTTCTTGGAGTGTGCTTCATCAAATTTAACACGGTGTGGCATTGGCTTTAATGATGGCAGAAACATGAAAGGTTGAATCTGTACTGTACTTTAGCAGTAACTAAACTAGCAGGTTGTAAATGAACCTATTAATCAGATTATTACGCTGAAATATGATAATGATGTTGCTTGTCTACAGAATGAAAATTCTCAATCTTGACAGAACTTTCTATGCGTTCTCTACATTTTGCTTCCCTCTTTTGTGGGGTATTGAGGTTGTTACGAGTAATTGTGAAATAAAATGAATATGACACTGTATCTCTGGCCTTTCTTGGAATCCGAGTTGGTCTTCTTTCAAGATTTTGAGAGATGGGTGGCACTCTTAAACTGATATTTTTTTTTGCTAATTATAATTTAGGCTACAGTTCTGATTAAATACTAATGCAGTTTTGCAAATCAAGGCGCTCTAACCATTTTAGGTGCATATAGCACTGTGTATATAAAGAAAGAATTTTGTGGGGTGGGGGTTCAATTAAAAAAAAAATGAAACAAAAATTAGATACACGTAACAGAATTGAGAACACAATATAACAAATTATGAATGGTGATGAGGTGGGCTTAATTGTTCCACTTGACTTAATACAATTCTGGCTATTGACGGAAAGTCCAATGGTAAGAATTGTGCTTGACGAGATGGAGGTGGAGTTCTGTTGCTCACCAAAATCCTCTTTAGCGTCTGTCTTTGTTCATTTTTTAAATTTAAAATATTGGGTTATGAAACAAGTGCCACGCAGAGTACTTGCCTTTATATTTGAAATTAATTATAACTAGCACTTATACCAGGAGGAGGGGCAAGGTTTAGCCTATAGACAACCATATATAAGTCAATATAATTTATTTGTGCATAAAAATACATTAATATTATCTACCATTTTTTATATAAAGATATTTAAATATAGTTTATCAAAATTTTATTTTTTTGTGTATACAATATTCCATATGATATTTGAAAATATATTCACATTACATAATCATTTGAAGGAATATTTTTGTAACAAGTTGAAATTAATTTGGGATGCCATCTCTAATTTTTTTGCTAAAGTAAAATGAGTTTTTCATTTTTTGTAGTATTGTGGGGGTGTTAGGACATAAATTTATGCTTCTTTATTCAAGAAAATCTTTAGTCATACATTTGTTTTAAAATTATTATAATTGAATATACATTTGCTCAAGGTTGGGTGTGCTATATTTGAATTTGTTAAGTGTAAAAATGAATTCTTTTTGTCATCTCTTTGCTACTTAGAGTTTGAAGGATTGACTGTGAAAATAAATAGATCAATCTATTTTACCTTGACCAAACTAAGCATAGGCATTACAAGCCAAAGAATGATCAAAATGACCAATAACACTAAAAATAAAGTGCTCAAAACAGTATAGATAATGATATTATATTTAAAAAAAAATCTACAATATACAATATCAAATTTGAGAATGTTTAATATTAAAAAAATATGAATACATCACTTTGGGCTACATAAAATTTAGGTCTCAAGCTTCCAATCACAATTGATATATTTCAAAGGATTTAGAACTTTAAAAAAGATATTGGTTAAAATAATAATTTTAACCAATATGAAAACTACACTAACTAATATGAAAACTAAACTAGTCATTAGTATTGACGGCAGGCTAACTAATATGCAAGTACTATTGCATCATTTTATAGATTTCTTTTTTAACTAGTGATTAAATTCTTTGTATCAATTATGTATTTCTTATTTTGTTAAAAATTACACATATTATATAGTCTAAATGTAAATTTTTTAAGTTTATAAATTGTAAAAAATATTTTTTGATGATATGATTGGCTAATACATTTGAGGTCTTATAGACCACTCTTTTAAGAATAAAGAGCATGAAGATTTTTAGTAAAAAAACTGTAGGAATTTTTTAATGTTGTAATTTGTGTCATAATATATTAAGATAATATTGACTATTTTTGTTATATTATAAAATATTGAATATTTTTTGAATTTATTTTAATATATATTATATTTAGATTTAATATAATAACATTATAATATTGCTATTGTACTCTTTTTAAAAGTTAGTTATTTGGCCTAAATAATTAACATTAAAACTAATTATAAGTAAAACTATTTTACAATTTATATTTTATAATTATTTATAAAATTAAAAAAAATATTATTACAACTATAATTGTAATAATTTTATAATTATTTATAAAATTAAAAAAAATATTATTACAATTATAATTATAATAATTTTATAATAATTTATAATTAAAAATCACTTTTAAGTATAAATTAAAAGTAAAATTAAACTTAATTATAAAACTAAACACAAGTACTAACCACTATGTGGCACTTGTTATAGATAAATATATGTTAACATTGTATATATAAACAATATGAATTGATTTTATTATATAAATTATAGATTTATAATTTATTATTTAAATTAGGATATATCATATTCACTTAACTTAGATACAATAAGGAGATGAGATGAAGAAGTGTTTGCATCAAAGGAGCAATCAAAGAAAGTCGTTGTTAAATTTGAGACCTAATATGGACAAAGGCCCCAAATACAAATAAGCCAACACTCTCACAATGTTGCATAGTAACCTCCAAGTTTCCTCATTTACCTCTCTTCTTATGCCTCCACCTTGCACAAAAGTGTCTTGTTTCATTCAGAAATAAGTGTAATTTTATAGCTTATACATTCCATTTTTAGAAATGCACCTAAAGCTATGAAAACTAGAAAATAGTAAAGGAGAAAAGTTTATTTCTATCAAATGGATAGAAAAAGGGTCATTAGAACATCACAGTTACCAATATCTCTCCTAATAAGGGGGTACTAAAATCTCTAACTGCATGACAATATCATCAAGAACTAGCTTACACTTTTTTTTAAAAAATAGGGGTATCTGAAAAACATAATTTGATTTGTTGTGGAAAGTATCTCTTACTTTAATAGATATAATTTATAAAAAATGCTGCATACTAATGGAGATGGACTATCAAAAATCAATAGCACAATCCCTTGAAATGAGCAGAAGCTCAAACCCATCCAGAAAAATAGTTTTTCACTAGAAATGCTAAAATAACAAATGCTTACATGCATTTGAAAAATGTTCAAACAAACAATGGCAGTCCTTAAGTCCCATATGATGTGTTTAAAAGCACACGGCCCTCATTATACCTATACAAACCAGTACCTAGATTTAGACTTGGCATATTTAAAATCTTATCAATTTATTTTATTCAAAAATAGAAAATTGTTGCATCTACTCCAAATTTCAGTCATCATGATAAAAATTAAATTGCATTTGATATTTTTATATGCACAATGAAGAGGTGAGATTTAGTTTATTTGTTTGGGTTTACCTGTCATATAAGAATCAATCATGCTTGAACCTTATTTTTATCATTACACTCATTTGTGACTCTGCCCTTTTGGCTATTCTACATAATTGCTTGTTTGTCTATAAATTGATTTTTTCAAAATAGAAACCAGCGACAACTTGATGTATGGCAATCCTCCAATTATATCATCTTAGAGATATAGAAATACAACCCTAAAGTACTTATAGTGTACCTAAACAACATTGAACTAAATATCGAGTCTTTACTTTTACCTCAAACAATTTCTACTTTACTAATATAAAGGACCAACAAGTGCGTGAATCCTCTAAATCCAACAATTTGAAAAAATTATAAAAATAATCCAAACATTTCTCCTTTTATTTCTTTATCAATGTAGATTAACTCAGTATATATTTTTTCCAGAGCATGTCGTCAAGGGGATGCAATATCTATTTTTCAATGGACGCCGCTAAGCTCCATCCAAAATGCATCTTTGACCAAATTTCAAAAAATAAAAAACACAACAAATTTTTGTGAAATTTTTAGCATCTATTCTTCATGATATGCATATTTTGTGATCGAAAACCACAAAAAAATCTGCAAAAAAAAAATTGTTTTTGCAAATCTAGAAAAAAAAGGTTTGACCTTTAAATTTTTTTTTTTGGTACATTTTGGATGGAGCTTAGCCATGGCCTTTTTAAATTGATCTGGATGAAGTGATTGAAAATGGTACTCCCAAACAATTATCATTAGGTGTAAAATCTAAACAATAAAACACAAATAAAAACACAAATGCTATGTATCAAGTTAAAGTTTTTTAAGAACAAAAGTTTTGTATAAGTTTTACTCTTGACATCTACCTGTATTGTGTACCCATGCTTCCATTAGCCACTTGCCACTTGCCACTATTTATAGTTGAACGTGGACCTCTAATTGAGCCATAGACACAACATAGTCATTGCTCGACCATTGAATTACGAAGATGAGTATGAATTACTCATTTCACAATATCGATCAAATCGACATGTTGCCTCCTAATTAGTTGGGGTGTTTGAATTACTCTCAAATTGGAGAGCCAACAACCATAGACCAAGCTAAGACGAAGGATTTAAAAAGCTTGAAATGATTGAAATTGCCATTAATCTAAGATGAAGAATGCATATTTTTAAGTAGAAATGAAGATGCAAAGTAATCTAAAAAGATTTTAAAAATAAGATGAGAATTAAACTAAGCATATATTAAGCAAACTAAATTAAGATGAGAATGCAATTATACCACTGACATGAAATTATACTAATTATGCAATGAAAATCTTAAAAGCATGAGAGAATTGAGACACAAATTGACTATAGTTTTGATACTCTAAAATTGCCTCCTCAAAATGAAGAAAATGAGCTCATAATATAGAAAAGTCGGGAGAGAGGATGAAGAGTTTCTTGGAAAGAAATGATTGACTCTTCATCTCCATGGAGGAAGGTGAGACAAATATGAAAGAATTATTTAATTAGATGAATGAATATTGCCACATGGGTGGCTTTTCAAGTAATTTTGAATTAATAAATCCAAATAAAGATAATCCATTCAAATAACCAAATAATTATTTAACTCCATGATGTGTATTAGCTAAAGGGGGTGGAATTAACTTAATTTAAAAGCACTAGGACTTTAGAATTAAATTAATTAATCATAGGGATTATTTAGCCAATAAAGTTGAATATTTAGGAATTAAATATAGTGTATGATTAATGCAAATTTAGGGTTTTTTTGCATTTGACACCAAGTCAAATAAGGTCAATTAGGAGACATAATTGCCTAGTACAATAGGACTTTAATGATGTAGAAATTCGAAGGAATGCACCAAAATTGATTAGAATTATAAGGTGCCAATTTTGGGGTATTACATTTTGCCCCTCTTTGAATTGATGTGCGAACATCGCGTTGATTCAAAGAATAGTTTGATGTGACAAATGATGAGGTTTTCAGGATTATCTCCAGAACAAAGCTTAACCCTTGGAAGTCGAGGTTAGATCACCAAGACACCGATTAGATCGAGATGCAGAACCAACTTCAAAACGAAGCGTGATTCTCTGAAGTCTAAGTTAGATTGCGAAGACCACGGTCAGATTACCACTTGAGAGGAAACTGGAATCAGGGTTAGATAGCCCCAATAGCCGCTGATAGATGATAACTGATGTAGATTTAGAACTATCTCCAGAATGAAGCTTAGTCCTCCGAGACTCGAGTTAGATTGCCCAGATAACGGTCCAAAAGAGATTTTGAGAGCCATCTCCAGAACGAAGCTTGACTTTCAAGAATTAGGGTTAGATTGCCCTAATACCTAATAGATTTCGAGAACCATCTCTAGAATGAAGCTTGATTCCTAAGGATTTGAGTTAGATTGCTCAGATACCTAAAAGATAGATGACAAGATGACAAGATGCGAGTTGCAAAGATGCGCCTAGTGAAGAGATGCCCCAAGCGATGAGGACTTTTGATTCAGATCAGATTGATTCGAGAATTGATTTGAGAAGATTCAAATGATGCAATCATCCCGCCCCCTCGGGAGTGAAATCAAAAGATGACACGTCAGAAGGATGATTGACAACAAAAGGTTGCAGATACAGATAAGATCAGAGATCCAGAGGAACTCAGAACAGATTACGGAAGGATTGAGGAGCTGTAGAAGTGATTTGGAGCGATTTAGAGGTCCTACTGACCAAGTTTGACCATGGTTGACTAGATTTGACTAGAGTTGAAAACATTGAAGATCTTGAGAAAATGATGATGAGATAAGATTCCAGCAAGAAAATGCCACCAAAAGGTTGACTGCACAAGCATTTGATCCTAATGGTCCCAAAAATTTTAAAATGCGATTTCGAGCTATCTAGGAGTGTCAAATTTCAATTTCGATCCTTAAAATGGATTTAGAATGGTTGATTTAGCCAAGGGTGCAATTTTTGCCCAAAATAAAGCACTTTTGAAAATTAGGTCAAAAGCTATATAAGGCCCGGAGGGGTCATTTTCAATTCATTATTCACTTCGTCTTCTAGCGAATTTGAGAGCTCTGAGAGATGGGGCGTGCCAGTGCATACACATCATTTTGAGCGCTCTCAACGACACAACCGGCCATCGGAGTATGACGCACCTGTAAGTAATCGATAAACCATCCTGCATTTCAAGTTTTAACACTTTATTAGGTGATTTAGGTTAGATTTTACATGTTTTAAGCTTTGTTCTTCCAATGTCACATGAGGAAATAGTTTCCTTGCGCTGGCCGCAGTCGCCCCTCGCACGAGGAAACAGTTTCATCGCAGGGGTTAGGGCTTCTTCGCACCGGGCTCCTCCGTGAGCTCGCACGAAGCGCTAGGTGATGCCACATGAGACTTCATCCTTAGTGATGATTTCTCGTGCGGGAAGAGATCTTGTCTCACGTGAGGGAATAGTTTCCTCACATGGGAAGCTGCTGCAGTGTGTAGAGTCTTCATCCAATGTTGCATAAAATTAGTCAATTAGAACATCCCAGAGTCGTGTTTAGGGTAGATGCATAGCCTCCCTTTATTGCTTTGAAAAAAAAACACCATGATTGAGATACTGATCCAATGTCGTCGCTTGCTTAGCAGGTTGACCTCCTAGATGTTGTGTTCCAGTCTCACCACCCGGTTATCGACACATTAGTATAGAGATTGAGCGATGTTGAGGGTTCCCACATCGATGGGCTAGGATTGACTTATCTACGTGATCTACTCGACATTTGGGTGAATCACGAACTACTAGGGGCACTAGTTGAGCATTTCCATTCAGAGACGAACACATTCCACTTGCTGATGGGGGAGATGACAGTCACTCTTGAGGACATATATCAGATACTAAGGATACCATTCCACAGGGCTCGCATGGAGTATGATATCCAGCCAAGAGCGGGTACACTGGCACTGAGGGCCATATTTCAAGATGAGCTAGTGATGGGCCGAGCCATCTCATGGGAGGACCTGATCAACAAGTATGGAGCTGGTCAAAGACTAGCAGTTGTCTTGGTCATATTCTTGAGCTGTTACTTGGTTCCAGATTGAGGACAACATGGATTAGAGTGTGGATGGGGTCGCATGTTACAACAGATGCTGGATAGGCCATCTACGAGGTTCAGATGGGGAGAGTGCATTCTCTCTCAGATGTATCATGAGATGCACGAGATCGTGTATTGGAGTGCGCAGACTATGGCCGCAGGAGTCTTTGTGTTGCAGGTATGGGCCTGGGAGCATCTTCTCGTATGTAGGCCGATCTTTCATGATACCAGACAAAAATTGGAGCCATACATATATAGGTATGTAGGTCCTATGACCCAACCAACACTGGGTAAGATAGAGCAGTGGCGAGGATAGCTGGATGACATGGCAACGATTATATGGAGACCTTGGGTAGCTACGGAGCCATGGGATGACACTCGGTGTGAGCCCTGATATATGTTCATCTTGCATCCACTGATCGGACGCACCATCATCATCATTGAGCGCTTCCTTCTCAGACGAGTTCTACACCAGTTTGGGAGACTGCAGGATGTCTCCCAGGAGTACTGCACTGACACCCGATTTATTGATGAGATGAAGAAGGGTTGGCAGCCCAAGTTGGATTAGGGAAGATGCATGATCGAGGCACGAGTACCTCCAGCCCGATGGGTCTACATGGTGGATGTCACCAATGCAGGGATGAAACCTGCATATAGAGATCATATCTTGGCTCACCCCTTCCTGAGATTCGTAGATCCTGTTGGCATGGGCCAAAGGGCATAGTAGCAGCCTACACAACAGCAGTAGGGACAACAGGAGCAGGGACAATAGGTACATGCACAACATCAGATACCACTAAAATAGCCTGGACAACAGCAGGTTGCTCAGCAACAACAACAAAGAGTCTTGAGGCCGAGGAGTTGGTAGACTCCCATCCCTCCTAGAACTATGTGTTTAGATACAGGTGCAGGGAGCAGTGGGACCCAATAGAGGTCCACTAGGCCAAGGACATGGGATACCTCTCAATAGTCACCTCCTGACAAGGGGGCACGTGGCGAGGATATTGATATGCAGGATGTACCTCTAGGAGGACATGTACCACAACTACAGGAGGATCTCAGGAAGAGCCGAGAGAGGATCAGGCAGGTACAACGGGAGCGAGATGACTATCATACCTAGGTCATTGTCCAGGAGACCCGCGTATCAGAGTGAGACTGTGAGATCAGAGGGTTGCAGGAGGCACTTGCTAGGTCCTATCTCGAGACCAGATATGAGGCTGCACAGTCAGCCTACTATTATGCCGCATACGTGGGAGTAGTGCCAGATCTGGCAGAGCAGGTACCACCATTTTCAGAGTATGCTGGGGCACGGGTAGCACCTCAGGGATCTCCACTGTAGGCACCTCCTCAAGCACCCCCACAGGGTCCACCATAGAGACCGATGCCTCCACCTCCACCTCCTCGAGGTGGCAGCGAGCAGAGCTAGACACATGATTGATATATATTGTAGCTCATTTTTTTGATACTATGCTCGAGTAGCATCATTTTGTACATTGACATTGATCAACCAAGATATATATGAGATCGCCATTTTGATATCATTGTACTTGTGTATATATTGCTTCTATGTTGATATTTATGAGATGTTTCCTATATGATTAGATGTATGCATAGATAGATATGAGATTATGTATGAAAATGTAAATGAGATTGACATGGTTCCTTTATGATATGTGGATGAGTATGCACATGTTTTATGTATGTAATGTGAAATGTAATGATAGATGGATGTAATGTATGCTTTGATTTATGCTTATAATGAATGTACATGTACATGGATATGTAGATGTAGAATGTATGTAAATGAAATTTATGGATGCAAATGGAAATGCAATGGATATGGTACTAATAATCTCATGCAGGATGTCGCAATACATGATAGGTACTAACCAAAAGAATGTTTGAAGATTGAGAGCGAGGATCAGACACTTGTGCAACCAAGATGAACCTGGGACTGAAGATGAGAACCTTCGATGAATGAATCCAGAAGAAGACAATAAAGAGAGCACCAAAACACTATCTCAATGCAAGCCTAGAATGAAAATGCAAGCCTAAGCTAGATGCAAACCCTAGGACTTGGTTGTTGGACTCATTTTATTATCATCATAGAGTTTTTTAGCAATAGACATTCATAGGATGCCATACAATCCTTACTGACATTGCAATCATGAGAATATGAATATGACATTAGTCCTAGATTTGTCAGAATGAGGTGTAAGCATTAAGGCACAAGAAGCCAGAATGACCTAAACAACTATTCCTTTTGACTTAGCAAGTTAACATAAGCATTAAAGCATAGCTGCTAGAATGAATGGAATTTTGCTTGCATACAAACATGCCATACATGCAGGAGTTTCTCCTTTTTCTAAGTGAATGATAAGCATATCAAGGTGCTTGCAGTGACCCTTATGTTCACTTCACAGGACAAGCGTTTGCGATTCCACTTGTAGCAGAAAGAAGTCACTAGAACAAACAAGGAGAAGAACCAACCTCACCAAGGTTTCTATATAAAAGGAGTTGAGGTACACATGGCCATCCAACATGAGATGAAGGCTCTCATAGTGGACACCCCTCTTATATAGATTCATTGGATCATTGGAACTAACCAGCAAACAAAAAGAAAAGAAAAGATCATGCCCCCAGTCTTCGCTTCTCTCAGTCAAGAAAGATGTCTTAGAGCTGCTCGAGGAGGAATGATAAAGAGAAAAAGAAAAACACACAAAAGAAAAGCCCAAAACACTTAAGAGAGTTACAAATCCAGTTGTAATTTTAGTTTAAGCGGATTGATGTCGGATCAGAAGTATACAGCGCGAGAAGTCTCAACAGGACGATGATAGTAGGAAGACACAGTGAGGATCACTGGTGACTGTCGCAAGAGATGAAGTCTCAAGGAGATATTAGAGTACTAACAAAGTATCAGCAGGAAAATGCAGTGGGAACCATTGGTGACTGATATGATAGATCCTCAATAAGAGAGATCTAAGAGCGAACAAAACATCAGCAGGCAAACGCAGTGAGAACCACTGGTGACTGATGTACAAGGGACCCTTGAGAAGAGAGATCCAAGCGATAGCTAGGTATCAGTAGGCAAGCACAGTGAAAACCACTGGCGACTGATACACGACAAATCCTCAAGGGGAGAAATCTCAAAAGTAGCTAAGCATCAGTAGGAAGACACAACGAGAACCACTGGTGACTGATGTAAGGAAAATCTTCTGAAAGCAATAGGACAATGCCCCCTAGACTAGGAAGGTGCCCCCAAGTGTGACCAGTTTCAATCCATGTAGAGTTGAGCAAAATCTCGAAGATAACTGAAAGCAAATGCATGAGCTAGCAAAATAAAGTAGGAAACAAACTAAAGAAGGAAAGCAAGAGCTAAGCAGTGCTGCAATAGGTATAGCATTAGGGAACAAGAGGCGCATGTTTACCAGGTTTTCATCATCTTGGCAGAGATTCTATTTTTTCTACCATGATGCCTGTTTGCCAGGTTTTCATCAATGGCACATTTTTTCTTTTTCAATTTTTTGTACTTTTCTCTTTTTTGATTTTTTTGTATTTTTGTATTTTCTCTTTTTTTTTTTTTTGTATTTTTCCATTTTTCATTTTTTTTTTGTTATTATCAAGGCACTTGTTTACTAGATTTTCACCAGGATAATAGATACATAAAAGCACCTATTTACTAGGTTTTTACTAAGATGATCATTTTTTGAGGACATTTTACAAATTTTAGGATTTTTGACAATATACCATTTTTTGGATTTTTTCAAGATCAATAAGTATGTACATGAGCACACAAGAAATGTCTCAGCTATAGAATATCTTTAGGTGCAGAGCGTTGATCAGCTCTTTGAGCTGTTCTCGTTCAGTAGTAGATAATTGATAAGCACCAGACCCAAATGCTGTAGTGATAATGTACTGGCTGAGCTAGTTTGGTTCAAACTTTCCTTTTTGTAACCACTGCTATTGATTCTTGGGGTTTTCTCTCAGGACGAGATCACCACTTGGAATTCCCTTGGTCTGACTTTCTTATTGTAGCTCTTAGACATTCTTTTCTGGTAAGCTCTTAGACATTCTTTTCTGGTATGCTCTTAGATGATTGAATGCCACCTACCGATGTTCATCTAGTAACTCTAGCTCTTGTAGCTGAGTTATTCTAATGTCTTCATCAGTAATGAGGTTCCTTAGAGAGATTCGCAATGTAGGAATCTCGACCTCAATAGGCAACACATCATCCACGCCGTAGACTAAGGCAAAGGGCGTAGCCCCTGTTGGAGTTTGAATGCTCATTTTGTAGGCCCATAAAGCCAGATTAATTTGGAGGTGCCAATCTCTACCATATTTGTGAAGTATTTTGTGCAGGATCTTGAGAATTGTCTTGTTGGAAGCTTTTGCCTATCCATTACCCTGGGGATAATAGATTGAGGACCAATGCTAAATGATTCTAAACTTAGTACATAATTCCTTTAGATCTTTGTTCTTGAACTGCCCCCCATTGTCAGTGATTATTGAGGAGGGTACACCATATCTACAGATGATGTAATTCAGTATGAACCTTGCTATAGACTTGCCATCAACTATAGTTAGAGGCACTACCTTGACCCATTTGGTAAAATAATATATAGCTATAATAATGAACTTGTGTCCTCTTGAGGAAGACAAATGTATCTGACCCACTAAATCAAAGGCCCATTGCTGAAACAGACAGAAACTGATGAATGGAATGAGCTCCTTGGTAGGAGAGTGAATCAGATTTCTGTGTAATTGACACTACTTGCAAGATTTAGCATATTTTATAGCTTCCTTTTCCATTTCTGTCGAGTAGTAACCAGCTCTAATAAGTTTACGAGCTAATGTCAAACCGCTCGAATGAGAACCACAGATGCCTTCATGCACCTCAGCTAACACACGTTTGGAATCGTCGGGCTCTAGACACCTAAGGAGGGTACTGTCGAGACCTCGTCTATACAAGTCAGTAGCTACTATGACATATCGTGAAGCACTACGGATTAGGTGGCATTTTTCATTTTGGGTATAAGTGTCTAGAATAATTTGGTCCTAGAGATAGGAGTAGATATGATGGTAGCGAGATGAATCATGTCCAATGACTGAACATATCATCTTGGAGTCAGGGGTATTGTAGGCTGGGTAGCATAATGTCTCCACCAGGAATTCATGTTTGAAGTCATTTTCTGGCATCTGTAGCATGGAGGCAAGAGTTGCCATGGCATCAACTACTTTATTATCTGCTCTTGGAATCTGCTGGAAAGAAATGTGTGCAAAGTACTTTTTCAGATCATCAACCATTTGTTTATATGGCACCAGATTTTCATCCTTTGTTTGATATGTGTCATCGACTTGATTGATAACCAATTGTAAGTCTCCAAAGACCTTAAGTTCATCCACACGCCATTCTATGGCTACCTTCATACCATTGATTAAAGCTTCATATTCAATGATGTTATTTGTGCAAGGGAATAACATATTATATGCCTTTGGTAAAGAGTATCTCTGTGGTGTGACAAATAGTATTCCAGCACTTGACCCCTGCTGGGTAAATGAGCCATCAAAGAACATATTCCATGTTTGGTGTAAGAAGCATTATAGAATCATTTGGAAATTCAATTTTCAATTGTTGATGATCCTTGAGAGGAGCTTCTTCTAGTTGATCTACAATAGCTTTTCTCTCTACATACTCAATGTCAAACTCACTGAGTATCATGACCCATTTCGCTAGTCTGCCTGTAAGAGTAGCTTTGTTGAGTAAGTACTTTAATGGATCAATTTTAGCAATGAGTCTTGTAGTGTGAGCAAGCATATAGTGTCGTAATTTCTATGAAGCAAACACCACTGCTAGACAAGCTTTTTCAATGACTGAATAGTTCATCTCATAAGAGACCAAAGTTCTACTGATGTAATAAATGGCTCTTTCTTTGTTATTTTGGTCTTTTTGAGCCAACAGAGCACCCAGAGATGTGTTTGTAGCTAAAATATAAAGGATGAGTGGCTTCCCATGAATAAGAGGCATCAAGATTGGTGGATTTTCAAGATATTGTTTGATTTGAGTGAGCCCTTTGTCACATTCTTCATTCCACTCATAAGTCACACCTTTATGTAGAGTTTTGGTGAATGGCTGTGACTTATCAGCTAGTTGTGCAGTGAAGCGCCGAATAGATTATAGTCTCCCCTGAAGCCCTCTCATTTGAATGATGTTCTTTGGTGGAGGCATCTCCATGATAGCTTGAAATTTCTCAGGATCTACCTCTATGCCTTTAGCAGATATGATATAACCCAACAGCTTGCCAGAAGTGACACCGAATGCACACTTTTTTGGATTGAGTTTGAGACTGAATTGTTCCATTCGATCTAGTATGGGACCTAGATCTGCAAGATGTGTTTTCCACTGCCTACTTTTAGCCAAAGTGTCATCTACATAATCTTCCATTGTCTTGTGTATCATGTCATGAAAAATAGTAGTGACATCTCTTTGATAGGTAGCTCTGGCATTTTTTAGTCCGAAGGGCATGACATTCCAACATAATGTTCCCCAAGCACATGTGAAGGCTGTCTTTTCTTGGTCTTTTGGCGCAATTTTTATTTGATTATAACTAGAAAATCCATCCATTAGAGAGTACATTTTGTAGCCAACTGTCATGTCCACTATTATGTCAATATTGGGTAATGGAAAGTCATCTTTAGGACATGCTTTATTCAGGTCTCTAAAGTCTGTGCACATGCAAATAGATTTATCATGCTTTCTAACTAGAACAATATTAAAGATCCACTCTACGTAGTCAATAGCTTTGATGAAACCAGCTTTGAGAAGTTTTTCTAACTCTGCTTTGACTAAAAGTGCTACATGTGGATGCATCTTCTGAAGCTTTTATTTGATAGGCTTGACGCCTGGTGCAATAGAAAGATGATGCATGATTAGATTGGGATCTAATCCAGGCATATCAGAGTAAGTCCATGCAAAATTAATTTTTTTTCTTTGAAAGAAATTGGTGAACTCTTCTTTTTCTTCGGCAGATAAAGACTGTGCTAAATGAATGATCTGTGGTGCAATTTCTGTATCCAAATTCACTAGTTGGGTTGGCTCAATCAGCACTGATGATCTCTCTTGAAAATGACTGGGAAGTGTATCAAGTATCTCATCCTTGGGCACCTCAGAGAGGTTTTCACCCTCGGATACGTCTTTTATTTTTACTTTTTTCGGCTCTGACACTGCCACAATGTGGTTTTCACCATCAAAGCATCTATTCTTTTTTCTTTTAATTTTATGACTAAGATACTTGATATTAGCTTCAGTCATGTTGATACTATCTTCACTAGTGGAGAACATTATAGGTTTGACAATGTTAAGATAACAGGCAAGAGTGTAGTCATTCTGGATTAACATAAGAACTTCGCTAGCTGGAGAGGGAGAGTTCCAGTTGATAAGTTCAGGATGGCGGAGTGAAAGAGTAGTGGTGGGTTCAAGTGCATTTACAGTATAGCCATCGAAAGCATGGATGAGCAAGTCAAGACCTAGAGCGATCTCATCCAAAGGTGTGTTTGTTTCTTGTTGAGTCCTCACAATGGAAGTAGAGGGAATGTCAGCATTAGTAAATTCACACTCAGTTGAACTAACACTAGACCCTTCACCTACTTTGAGAAGGTTTTCATACACATGAATAACATCTATATCTTTATCAAAAGTGGCATCAGATAGAGAGTCAAACTCATATTCATGTGAATCAATGATGCTTGATATGGGAATTCCATCAACACTAGCTATACCATCTGACTCATCTTCATCTCTTGTAGTATTAATGGTTTACCGAAGTTGATCTTGTTCAAACCGCTCTTGGAAATGTAGTGGTATGTATCATTCATCCTAAAAATCAAGATCAGCCATTTGTATTTCTCTCCATTGGTCATACGTGAGTCAATGCACTGAAGCGGTGTCATCGGAATCACTATCAGTCTCTACCAGATGGACAGGTATAATAGGTTCATTTGGTTCTTCAAAGAATGCAACAAGATCTAGAAGAATAGGATATGGAAAAGTATCCTTGTCAGAGCTCTTCTCTAATTTATCAGATGAAGTAGTGTCTTCAGGTTTTGGCCAGAATTTTGGTTCTGGTTCTGGCTCTGGCACTGGTACAAACTTGTTAATCCCTAGATGAAACATGATTTTCTTGAAGCCTAGAACTAAGGTGTCCTTGGTGCGATGACCTATGGCTTCAATTGGGTTAAGAAAACCATTGTCATTCACCATTGCCTTTATAAATGAAGCGCTTCATGATTTTGAAGGCTTCACTGTATGGTTCTTGTTCTAATTCACGAGCAAGAGTGGTCTGTTCAAATGTTTCTTTTCCTTTGTAAAGCCAAGTTGTAATAGCTCTTTCCTCATCTTCATCCTCTAATGGCATTGTGGCCTTGAAAAAGGCACCATCATAGATTATTTTGGGAGAACAAGCAGAAGGTTTGTTGTTCTGAGAGGGTCTCTTGTAGGAATGCGAAGACAGAGGTAGATCCGCTAATGATAACACTGGTTCAATTTGATACCCTCCCATGCCTATATCCTTAAGTTTTAGAGTCTATTCTATTTCCTTGAGCTTGGCATCATAGAATTCAGTGGACTCTTTATTAGTTGGGACAAGACTATCTGCAGATTGTGCAAGTGTGTTGCAAGAATAATTGGTATTGGCAGGAACTATCACTTCTACACCATGGAACAAGAACTTGATACATTGATGATATGTAGACAGAATTGCTCGCATTTCATGGATCCATGGTCTACCCAACAGTATATTATATGCCAGAGGAATATCTAGAAATTGGCAAATGACATCTCTTTCAATGGGTCCAACTCAGATTGGCATGAGTAGAACCATACCTTTGGATTTGTGTTCTTCTTCATCATAAGCCTTAATAGTAATTTTCTTACGAACATCTATGCAATATTCATCATAGCCTAGTTGGATGAGCAGCTTAGCAGAGAAAATATTGAGGCCAACACCATTGTCAATGAGGACATGGCAGATGCATTTTGGACCTATCATGACTTCTATATGTAAAGGAGCATTGTGCGGATGGCTCAGTGAATGGTCATCTTCTTCAAAAAAGGAAAAATAGTGGGGTGAGGTTAGGTTACCCACCATGGATTGAAACTGATCAAGATCCAAATCTTTCGGGATGTTCGCCTCAGTGAGTGCTTTATCCAAAATCTCCCTATGAGCAGGTGAGATCTTCAACAGCTCAAAGATAGCGATCTGAGCATTGGTACATTGCAGCTGATCTAGAATGCTATAATTAGCCACGCTAGGCGTAGGGACCAATTTCAAGTTCTTGTTGGTAGGAACAACAATAGTTTTATCCGCAGGTTGCTTCAGAGCGGACGTAGAAGGGTTGGGACCCTTAATGGTTATTTTTGCATGAGAGTGAGTAACAACATTTGCGCAATCCTGAGACGATTCAGGTTTGGAAGAATGAGACCCAGGGCCTCACAAGACAAATGGAGTCTTAGTCTTAGGAGCATCTTTAATCCCCTTAATAGTAATCACATCGCAATACTCAACCTCAACAAGTTCAATCATACCAATGACATTGTCATCGGTAGTGTATGTGTAATTGACCTTAGCATTAGTGTTCTTAGTCTTGGAAGATTCACCTTTCTCGTGAGGAGGAAAGGGATCTTTAAATGCTCGATGATCTAAATTCTTGTTATGGTCATCCACAACAATGTCACCATTGTCAATCTAATCTTGGATCTTATGGCGTAGCTGGAGACAAGTAGAAGTCTTATGACCCTTATTTTGGTGATATTCACATTATGCATTGTCGTTCCACCAATGAGGTTGTGGTTGCGGATCATAGAGACACTTTTCCAAAGGAGTGAGTATCTAGTTTTTCATGAGAGTCTTATAAACCACATCAAGCAGTTCTCCTAAGGATGTGAACTTGCACTTGGGTCGGAATGCCCAAGGTTTATTTTTAGCAAAATTCAAAGGCTATTGAGTCTCTGTTGTAGCCTTTTCAGTAGCTTTGACTGCCTGTATACTAGGGGAAAGATTGAAAATAGATTTTACAGGCTTCGGGGTCACATTGTCAACCACTCCATCATTTACAAAATCTCTATTCTTTTTGACAAACTTCCCTTTGTCTTTGTTGGAGGAGGAAGACCCTTGTTTGTTATCCTTTTTCAAAGTCAACTCTCCTTTCTTGATCATAAATGCCTCTATGCGCTCAACTTGCTTAATCATACTATCAAAAGTTAGGGGACCTTGTAATTGTACTTGATATCCAAAATCTGGGACAAGATTGTCCAAAAAGATGTCGAGTTTTTCAGACTCATGTAGTTTGCGGGGATATTTCATGCAGAGTTGTCTCCATCTGTGGAGAAATGCCAGGAAAGATTCCCCTTTTCATTGTTTCAGATTACAAAGGTCTCGAATATTGACTAGGTGCTGAATGTTGTCTGAGTAATGCTGGATAAATAGATTAGTGATCTCATCAAAAGATTTGATTCTAGCGGGTAACTGAGAAAACCACTCCATAGCTGACCCACCCAAACTACGAGGAAAGAGGCGCGTAAGATATGTCTGATCATGCATGAATTCCATGGATAAAGTGCCAAAATCCCTCAAGTGATCTTGGGGATCAATAGTACCCAAGTATTTTTCATATTTAGGCAGCTCTACACCTTTGGAAAAAGGTGGCATGTGAAGACTCTTATCAAATGGGAAAGGACAAATGCTTTCCATTGTGAAGTGTTGTACAAGTTTATCTTTATCCCTCGCAAGTTGGCTAATTTGGTCTTGCATGTCTCGAATCATATTTTGCAACTTTGCAGTCTCAATCTCTTCTTCTTTGGCCACAAGCGTTTTGACTTGGTAGTCTTAGGGTAATTTGGCCCCTTGTTTGGATAATTCTAGAAAATATTTCTTCTTCTCCTCTAGAAGGAGGATCTCCATCATCTTGATAATCTCCCTTGTTGGCTTTCGCCGCATCTATGTCATTTTGGGTTATTACCTCATCTTCGTTACCAAGAATCTCATAAATGCTTGGGACTTGATCTTGTTGCTGATCATCTTGGTCTTGGTCATGTGGAGGAGGGCGATAGTGATACAGCTGTCGGTCACCTTGAGATTTGTTTTGAGATTGATCATTCTGGGATTGATTTTGGTCATATGGAGGAGGGCGATAGTGATATGGCTATCGATCACCTTGAGGTTTGTTTTGAGATTGGTCCTGATTTTGATAATTTTGGGATTGATCATAACGTTGATCATTTTGAGAGTGATTAGGATGCTGGTTGTTTTGAGATTGCTCATGAGTTTGGTTGTATTTGCTTGATTGGAAATCGAATGGATCTCCCATCTTGTAGGATTGGGCAGTGAATGTAGACTCAATAAAATGATATGAACGATGCTGAAAGGGCATGGCTAAGGTAACCTTTGGCACTTTAACAGGATCAAGAGGGTCGATAGGTTCAAATGAGTTGATACCGTCAGTAGGGTCGATAGGTTCAATAATAGGACTAGTCCGAGGAAGTGGCCTTCCAAGGTTATGAAAAAACAAGTTGTTTTGGAAGAATGAGTTGTCCTTTTCTTGAAATGATAAGTTAGGTTGCGCTTGAAACAACAGATTATAACACTTCTGGAACACTAGAGGTGATGATTGTGATGGGATGTCTTTCAAAGTACTCAATGAAGAAGAGCTTGTGGATCCCTCACATCACTCAGATTGGATAATAGGTTCGGAACAACCTATTTCTTGATTACAAGGTTTACCCCTACCTTGTCCAGTACCACGAGTGGGGAAATTATTGCCACTTCTAGTCATAACAGTCATAGACGAAGATTTAAGTATCAAGAGAGGACTTGGGATTATGCTAAAACTCTATCTCTAGGAATAGTGAAAAGGAGATAAAGGTTAAAACAACCAAGATGTGAGATGCACCTGACATGAGTTGTCAAGAGAATGGCTAGAATCAGCCAAGATGTGACTATCACGTCACAAGGTACAAAAGCACAAAAAGATGAGACAAATAACAAGAAGACAATACAAGTTTAAGCGATAATCATTCGGTTTGCAGCTTGAGACAGTTAGTTTCAAACAGTGGATGACAAGAAAATAGGCAAACAAACCTCAGACAAAAATCAGAT
This sequence comes from Chamaecyparis obtusa, assembly GCA_027943335.1. Classification (NCBI taxonomy): domain Eukaryota; kingdom Viridiplantae; phylum Streptophyta; class Pinopsida; order Cupressales; family Cupressaceae; genus Chamaecyparis; species Chamaecyparis obtusa. The sequence goes on along the minus strand of BSBK01005505.1, from coordinate 497,256 downwards.
CAGGCAAAAAGTTGACCAGTCAACGAGAAATAACTCACTGTTTTAAAAACTAGGGTACAGGTTCGCGTGAGAAAGTTCTAGGCTGCGTGAGAAAATGTCAAACTTCGTGCGAGAGACTGAAGTCTCGGGCGAGGAAGTGCTCTGGAAAGCAAAATTTTGCACGGGAAAGAACCAAAGTTTGACAATTTGACATAGTTTTCGAGGTAAAAAGTCAAGTTTCGAGACAACCTGAACTGTTCTCTGACAAAATTTCTAGTTTTCAGACAGTTTGAATCAGCAATCTCAGTTTGAATGTTGCAAGCAATAGTTTACAAGCATGAAGTTTTAGGTCAAGCAATAGTGACGCAAGAAGTAGTTGCAAACAATTCAACCAAGGACAAAGTAACTTGACATAATCATGGGAGTCTTTGTTTAATCATGATGGACAATTTAAGACTCGAAACAATCACTTAGTTATCCCTACAAAAAAAATGGTAGAGAAGACAAAATTCATGCCTCACAGCTTACGTGCATGCATTCACCTCACATAGCCGTGTCACTCCCTAAAGGGTGCCCGTGTTTTTGGTGTTTCCAAGGACTCAATAGTATATGTTCAAAGGTTACCCTTGAAGCAGGGGCCAGTGTCATATACCACCTTCAAACGTCCAGGTGCATGCCTATGGTGAGAATCTAGGGGAGAGATTCTTCCCCCTCCCTGCGCAAAGATTATGTCTCCTTTTAGAGGTGATCTGGGTAGGAAAATAACTAAGAAATTTTTTAGTGGGTTTCTGTTCACTCTAACCTTCGGTGCCCCCGATACAAGGTTGAGGCCTCACAATCACACCAACACCCGAAAGTCATACACCTCGGCAAGCAGGGCTAGGAGCGGCGCCGCTCAGTACAACAGACAAAGCTTTCTCAAGATGATAGTCAAAATCAATAGAAAGAAGATAACATGGCTTTGGAGTCTTTAGACTCAACAAAGCATTCTTTATTATAGTGAGGTGGAATCATCGGCAATAGGTGTGTACTCACTTGGGTTTTTCTCAGAGGTTCAACTTCCGGGAGGCCCTCTAAAGGTGACACAACTTGGCTTGGATTCAAGGGTTGGATTTTCTGATTCTCTCAAAGAGAGAAGAGCATACTTCTCTACCTCTTCACCTTACCCAAACATGCAAGATATATTCATCACCGAGCTAGTTCCTCCTTAACCAATCCACAAGCTTTTGGGTTTCTAGTTCTCTCAAGGAGAGAAGAGCATAATCCCCTAACAAGTAGATGTGCCAAAGATTCACTACCTTTCCTTGCTTCCCCATGTATCTATCATGCTAGCAAGATATGGGTCTCGAGTTCATCCATGGGCATCACTTCCATGTAATGCAGAGCTTATTACCCTAGCTCACTATCAAGACCCTTAAGAAATCTTCACAAGGCCCTAGTTATACTATGTGATGAAAGCAATAAACAAGCAAAGTGTTTTTAAATGTCTTCGACAATCGTCCTGCAAGCAACCCGTTAGCAAGTTTTGTCTTCGTCACACGCCCTGTAGACCACTGTTATACTGTCAGAAAAATAGAGATATAAAATCACAACAAACACTAAATGTTAGAAATGTGCAACAAAAGGACACATAAACTGAAAATTCTTAAAAATTGATGGCTAGTCTCGCGCGAGGAAGTAGAAGGCGTCGCAAAAGAAAATACTATGCTGCGCGTGATAAAGTGCTACTGGTAGCAAATCTTCACATGAGGAAGTACCCAGAAAGAAAATCTTCACGTGTCATGGTCAGAAAGCTCACGTGAGATTTCGTACACAGTGATGTATGAACGTACGACAAACTTTGAAATTCTTGTCAGAAATTTTTTGAGAGTGAGGCTAGAAATCAATTTTCTGCCCCACGGTGGGTGCCAAAATGTTTATAGCTGAGTGTGGACCTCTAATCCAGCCATAGACACAACATAGTCATTGCTCGACCATTGAATTACGAAGATGAGTATGAATTACTCATTTTTCAATATCGATCAAATCAACTTGTTGCCTCCTAATTAGTTGGGGTGTTTGAATTACTCTCAAATTGGAGAGCCAACAACCATAGACCAAGCTAAGACGGAGGATTTAAAAAGCTTGAAATGATTGAAATTGCAATTAATCTAAAATGAAGAATGTAGATTTTTAAGCTAGAAATGAAGATGCAAAGTAATCTAAAAAGCTTTTAAAAATAAGATGAGAATTAAACTAAGCATATATTAAGAAAACTAAATTAAGATAAGAATGCAATTATACCACTAACATGAAATTATACTAATTATGCAATGAAAATCTTAAAAGCATGAGGGAATTGAGACACAAATTGACTATAGTTTTGATACTCTAAAATTGCCTCCTCAAAATGAAGAAAAGGAGCTCATAATATAGAAAAGCCGGGAGAGATGATGAAGAGTTTCTTGGAAAGAAACGACTGACTCTTCATCTCCATGGAGGAAGGTGAGACAAATATGAAAGAATTATTTAATTAGATGAATGAATATTGCCACATGGGTGGCTTTTCGAGCAATTTTGAATTAATAAATCCAAATAAAGATAATCTATTCAAATTACCAAACAATTATTTAACTCCATGATGTGTATTAGCTAAAGGGGGTGGAATTAACTTAATTTAAAAGTGCTAGGACTTTAGAATTAAATTAATTAATCATAGGGATTATTTAGCCAATAAAGTTGAATATTTAGGAATTAAATATAGTGTATGATTAAAGAAAATTTAGGGTTTTTTTGCATTTGACATCAAGTCAAATAAGGTCAATTAGGAGACATAATTGCCTAGTACAATAGGACTTTAATGATGTAGAAATTCGAAAGAATGCACCAAAATTGATTAGAATTATAAGGTGCCAATTTTGGGGTATTATAGCCACCATGAAAGACTCACTTACTTGTTTCTTTGTATGTCTTTCATGTTACGTCCCACCCTTCCTACTTATACCTTTCCCCTCCTCCCCTATTTGTCCATTGATGCTGTGATTACCCCTTGCATATCTCCAACATGGTTTTCCCCAACATAGAGAAACAATGAGGAAATGGGTGGTAATCGCAACATCTGCCTGAGTGTGGAATTTTTTCATAATGGGGCTGTACGGCGATTAGGGGAAGCCCCCATGCCAATGTTATGAAGAGCTTGTGCAACTTGTGATATGATCCTCTGGCAACTCAGAAACGACATCATTTGTCCTCATAATTTTTTTAGTCAATTCCATTTTATTCATTGCTATCTATTTCTTTTAAGATAAGATAAGATAAAATTTTAACGTCTACAAGGCTTAAAATAGTCTATGGGACAACAAGGTAACTTAAGCTGACTTCAGTAACTCGGTGCATTTCTTGTGCAAGTTGATGATGAGTCCACCTAACTTCTCAATGTACTCCTCCTCACTGAATAGGTTATGCCAAGAACTATCAGATATAGTATGGGCAAATTTATCTCTATTGTCCTTGTAGGTCTCACATTATATAGTTATCCTTAAAAAATGCCATGAAGAATGATGCCCTCTTTCATTTACTTATGTTAGGGGAATATTGACAATTATGTGTGCTACAATGGTTCTGTATAAAGAAAAGTTGAGCTGCCTTACAAATGTTGAAGAGTGCGCAAATATGAAGGCATAGAAAATCAAGGAATATAGGAAGCCTTACATTGCTTATGATTTTTGTTATCTTTATTTCTCTGTTTTCTATTGTCATCTAGTTTGTTGGTTCAGAGGTAGGCCTATTCAGATTTGTCACAACCCATTTTTATTAATTTATTTTTGCTGTCGTGTCAATTCCTTAAATTAAGGATTTAGTTACGCCTTATTTTTAGTGATAGAGAAAATTTCTCCTTTTTCTTTGGACATAGTGGAAGTGGGAGAGGACAATCCACTCTACTCAGAATTTCAAACACACAGTCATGTGCAGAATCATTAACACGCATTATGAGTTTGAATGCCTCTCACTCAAAATTATAACTACTCTTATCCCATTGTCCTAGAGCTAGGCAGGGCATTTTTTTAATTTTTTTCAACAAAGATGATTAACAAGAAGAAGAGAAGGACCTCTACCTTGCTTTGGCCAGGGGTGATGTTGCTGCCATTGAAGATTTATATTAGTAGGACTCACGTGTTTTATTTGAAGTTACTTTCCATGGAGATACTCCTCTCCATATTGTTGTGAGGGAAGGCAATCTGGACAATAGGTTCAAAAGAGAAAATACTTCAGTCGTGAGGAGCCAAGCATGAGCTAGGAAAAGAGAGGTCTTCGGGAGAAATTTAGTTCCCCTGCCAGGTTACATCTAATCTCTCGTCGAACAATTCTCCATACAATACCCAAATATTTAAATGATAAGAAAATGTTTGATCTATTCTATTTTGTTTAGGCTTTTATTTCTAGTGTTTCCTTTTCACAACAAAGAGACTTTGTTGCTTTACCTTGTAAATTAGTGATTAGAGTCATAAGCCTTTGTTTTCAACTTTTCACCCCACCACCAAACTTGGAAGCAAGCCGGGGCTTCGACTATTTATCTATAGCATGAATTGAAGCTACACTTCTTGGTATGGTGTATCTGTTAGCGCACGAGATATGCTCTTTCAATTAGTGGGGAAGTAATCTAGATAGGTTTTGAATCAAGGCACTCTTACTAATAGACCATATCTTGCTGTATTATGCCCCCAATTTAGTTGATTTAGTTCAAAGTTTGGGTTTTTAAAATCTTGGCTGCTTTGTTTTACTTATTTGTTTAAGCATGTGAACCTGCATTTTTTTGGGCTTACCCAGTATGAAAGTTATAGATTGATGGAATCCACGTTAATATCATCCTAATTACTTATGTTTTAACACTATTGTAATTAAAATTGTAATGATTTATTTATAAAAATGCAACTTTTGTTTTATTATTAAAAATGTGGTTTTGAGGGACAAAAATATTCGATGGAAATGGGGTCTAAGAGTAATGTTTATAAAAAATACAAACCAGACACTTCTCAGAAAGTAAGTATGTAGGGAAAAGGTGTTAAAATTTGAACTAGAATAGCAAGATAAAATAAGAATGCAAAAATCAGAAGTGCAATAGCAGATGGCACAACTTTTATCCTAGCCACCAATTTTGACCTGATTCATTTCTTTTTGAGTTTCATTTTTAACCCACAAATTTCATGTATTGTGACTATGATCTACAAATACCAACACAAATTTGTGTTTTGGCTGAAACAACAAGTTGAGTTTTGATCAGTTAGACATCAAATTGGATGTCTGTGGCGTCAATATGTATTTGACAATAGTAATTGGTTTTGAGTTTGGCACCATCCGCTTTTATTTAGAGTCAGCTTGCTTTTTATATATGTGTGTTTAGACCAGTTTATTTTTATATTTATAGCTGGAAATGAATTTAAAATAAACCTTTGATGGAAACAAAGTTAGCTACTGTCTTAAAACCCAGTCACTGGAAAAAGACAGTAAACTCAACAAAACTCTATTGACAACCTTCATATTGAACTTATGGTTTAAAACTTAGAAAGACAAGCTAGCTGTTTTGTTTATTTTAAACTATGACAGAAACTTGATGAACTTCTTGTAACAGTGGAATGATTGTTTAAAATATGAAATATGGTTTCACTTTATTATATGATTTTATGAGGTTGAGTATTTATGGATATTTTAGTAAGAAGTGAATTCTGTTAGAAAAGGATAAACTTGATTTTTAAGTTATTCCGTGATTGATCCATGTTGAAAGGAGAAATCAAAATCTTATCTATTAGGTGGAAATTAATCATTTTAGGAGAGATTTTATTGTTAAAATTAGAGCAACATAGAACTTCATACATTCAAATTTTAATCATGGATTTATAAGTGGGAGCTAACCACTTTGTTGAATTGAATCAAGTTAATTAAGTATATCTTAGAATGTCTATGCTAAAATTATATTAAATTATATACTTGGGTACTTGTTGGTGAAACTTGATAAGATCATAGTATCGTAAAATATTGTTTCTTCTTATACCATTATTGCAAGCTCCTTCTTTTAGAGTAATCTCTTGATATATCTATCTATGAGAATGAGAAAATATTTGAACATGTTGATTAAGAAAGGGTTGATGTGTCTTATTTACATACCTGACTGATGCATTTGGTTTTCTCCATGTACTATGATGAATTCAAGTTATAAATATCATTTGGACTAAAAGAGATATTGGTGGAAATGTATGAGCTTGACATGTTATTTTTTTTCAGTTAGGAAAAGGATGTTGTTACGTTCCTTTATGTATGTTTGAATGCACCCATGAAACATGGAATACTATGTATTAAATGTAAATCGTTGCATGATAATTTTCCATATGTATGAAATAGAAGTAGATTTACAAGGCTTTCTTTGGAAATCCATGACATGTTATATTGGAAATTGAATGTGGATGTATCAAGAAACACATATTCCATTACTCCTTAGTTTTACTTTGTTAGATTACTTCTAGCTGGGTTGGGTATCCTTCATGTCAGGAAGGATTCTGGGGAATTGTTACTACTTCATGGTAGGGTGGAAACGTGCTCCCACAATATTCTCACCCTAGCTAACGTTTGTGAACAGGTTTCTGAAGCTTTTTACAAGAAGAACTTTCCTTTACGGTGCTACGCTTCTTTGTATTCGACATGGTGGTATTTGGTAATTTTTTTGTTTACTTTTGTCATTAAAATGGAAGTACATATTTGATCTAATCTTTATCTTTTACATATGTGATTCGATAGTTGGTCAAAAATCTCTTGGGTTGTTACCCTGACTTGATACTTTGTACTTGATGGGAAAACTCGTATTGTGACTCCATTACAACGTTCGAGACATGGTCGACATTCTGCACATCTTTGAACCTAGGTATGCTTTATATTTTGATAAGTTATGGTCGTAATTGTAATTCTTGTATTCCTATATTTTAGGGAATCTATTGGTATTATGTCGACTTATACATTCGACCTTTGATTTGATGACCGACTCCTTTGTCTTTATTGAAAATTATTGATGTGGCCTTTGTGATGAAACTTAAGTCTTTACATATGGTATTAGAGCTCTGGGTTCTATTCTAGGGCCTTGAGTTCACTATGCTTAGTTGCAACCCTTAGTCACAAAAATTGTGAGTTGATTAATGCTCGGTCTATGAACGTAACTATGGTTCCTTGGATTGACTAGAGTGTCTTCCAATTTTAGTTTATCTTGATAGAAAAGGATAGGATGTTCCTTGTTTAATGAGAAATGGACACTTGAGGGACAATATTTCTTGCGTGTGTGAAAATTTTTGAAAGTCGCTAGTTGCTCTTGAAACTATGAAAGTTTGAAACAATTATGTGAGCTTGACAACTGTCCACCTTAGAGTGGTGTGATTGCTTCTTATTTTATTTTTCAAAATGTTAGAATATGTGAAAAATTATGAGGTACATTGTGTGTGGAATACACTTAAAAATTTGATGCATTTTTCTCTACATTAGTGTAGCAAAGAAAGAAGATAAAATTCTATGAGATATTGTGTAGTTAAATAATGATGCTTATTTAATAAAGGTATGAGTGCTTGCCAGAATTTAGGACTTGGATTGTGATAAATGATGAAAACATGTATTATTATAATGTATATTTACAAGTGTAATGAAATGATTTTAATACTAGAACCTTATGAAATTCTTGGGGAAGAAGAATTCAAGATGTTTGATATGAAACATAAATTTGTAGAAAAATTGTAAAAATATATTTATATGTCATACCTTGTATGGCATGAGATTTCAAAAGAAAAGAGAGAATTAACAAATTCATGTGGACTAGCTTTAGTGGATAGAGCAATGTTGTTTAAGGTAATTGAATGTGTTATTACATGATGATGTAAATTTTGAGATTTATGTTCTAGAAGTATGGTCATGTTCTTTAGCGTACCTTGGATGCAAGGTGACATGTAGCTTTTACTCCCTCCTTGTGGCTAGTGTTAGTCACTATGTAAATGTGATTTGGTTTCAATTGATGTTTTGTTTTGAACTTTGATGAACTTTGAAAGTGGTGAAGGACTAGCTTGAAATTTTAAGTTCTCTTGTGACCGTCTAGCCACCAATTTTGAGTTTTTCAATCAATTGAGATTTTGTTCACACTTACTTTTTTTTTATTTTTCTTATGATCCTTGAGGTTTTGAATTGAAATTTGTGAACTTTGAATATTGTAATTTCTTATGATCTTGTAGTGGCTAGAATTTTGTGTTTTATATTGCTAGTCCTGTGATGTGAAGTCATGTCTTCTATCATGTTCAACGTACAACATTGATAGATTATAAAAGGGAGTAGAGTGTGAAGGACATACCGTTCCTCATTTTGCATTCATAAGTTACTTGAAATATGTTTCAACTATTATGAAATGATCAAACTGAATTGATAAGAAAAGGGTTGTGTATATTAGAAATGCATTTTATGAAACAATTAACATTGGTAGATATTCTTTGATGCGATTTTTGATGCTATGAGGAGCATTGCATGGATACTCAAGAAATGATGGAATACATAGAAAAATACATCTTTTTGACATTAATATGATATTACTAGCACATGGGTGATTTATTTGAGACCTTGCACGAAATTATTATGAGGTGATTGAAATAGATGTACTATTTGATGATCGATGAGTAGGTCACCATATTTTTATGGAAATAAAATAGAATTATTTGGTTATGAAGAACTTTTGGTGTTTTTCAAAGAATGGTCAACACCTCATTCTTTGTGTGTATATATTTAATTGACTAGATGGTTCAAATTATGTTATTGCTTATGATGAAAGAGATTTTCATGATAGAGGGCATAATTCTTTTGATTAGTTAATTATTGTATGATTTACATGCTCTTGTTTAATGTATTATTGCATGAAAGGAAATATATGAAATGAATGAAATGCATCTTTTTTATTACTATGTATGTTGTATTGGAAAGCTTACCTTCCGGTGAGGGTGCTAATGTGGAAGAAGTAAACAGGGAAGGGTAGAAAGGGGTGTTTCTCTACCTGCCAGTTTTCATTCCTGGTTATAAAAAGATGCTTTGGCCAAAGCTTGTTCGCATATGTTTTCAAAAATATGCTACCCATGTTTCATCTCCCTGCCACATTCATGAACAATAGAAAGTTTCATGGCTGCACCAGGGAACCCCCTGCCTTTTATTCTTTTTGGGCATTGCAGGGTTGGGAATTCTAAAGGGTTATAGAATCCCAAGGAAGTGTAAGACTTTGTGGATAGAACGGACAAGCATCCAAGCCACACTCCCGTCTCAAGATTTGCAGATGGACGATTGACTATTCGATGGCATAGGAGACAGGGACTTATAGAAGGACAGATGTCCAATTACAATTAAGTGTCTTGTTTCATGATTGACCTTTATGGTTGTGCTTTTGGATGCATTGTTATAGATGCATAACATACATTGATGTGTTGATTTTATATGGTGATGAATTATTATGATTTATTTGGATGCTTATGCTTAGATGAAGCACACTAGAATTATATTGTTGAAAATTTGAATGCTTATTCATATTAATATGTAAGACTTGAAGGACTAAAATTATTCTACAGATAATAAAAATTTCCTTGAAATATTATTGTGACAAGATGGGCATGAGGGCCTAGGTCACATAAATGGAAAAATGGATCCACTAACCTTTACAGGTGATTTGCGAAATGGACAGATGACCTTCTCACTTAGTAAGTACCACATGTTAGATGGTACATATGAATGATTATCAGTTGGTGATTTAAAGTATATTTTAGTTGAAATTTTGTAATCTTCAAATGACTCTTTTCTCTTGAATATAGAATATTGGAATTTTTATTTTCTAAAATATTGACACTATGATTGGGCTAAAAATATTGTGAGTATATAAATATGAGTATGCCAAGAATGTGGATCCAATGCAACCATAAATGTGCTCAATTTATTGTGATACCACGATAAGGTATAGTAAGCACATGTATGTTGGTACTTTGTTGCTACTTAAGAGTATCATGAAAGTTATTTTTGAAAGCATTGAGTATGAGAATGTTAGATGCTCAATTTTTATTATGATAGCGACATGAACTAATGTTGTGATGTTGTTCCTATGTCTCACAGATGGAATGACACATTATAATAGAGGGAGAATATTGTCGGAGAGAGGTAACTCTAACCTTGTAAAACTAAAGGATAGTAGTGGAATTCACACACTCACATAGAAAATGTTCTTCAAGTAATTATGATTCAAGTGTGTTTGTTTTTACTCCAAATGTCTTTGATTTTTTTATATGTGTGTACTTACTAGAATGCACATCTGATGAAAATTTGACTTTATGTAAGCAAATGAAATTGAATCTTGTTGATTTTATGCTAGAATATAAAAGTGTATGCATGCATTTGAATTTGAAAGATTATAAATTATGTCAATTGTAAATTTATTGATTTTTCTTTGATTATGATTGCAAATTTAGAGTTATGCATCGAGACGATGCATTGTTAAGGAGGGAAGGATGTCACAACCCATTTTTATTAATTTATTTTTGCTGTCATGTCAATTCCTTAAATTAAGGATTTAGTTACACCTTATTTTTAGTGATAGAGAAAATTTCTCCTTTTTCTTTGGACATAGTGGAAGTGGGAGAGGACAGTCCCCTCTACTTAGCATTTTGAACACACAATCATGTGTGGAATCATTAACACGCATTATGAGTTTGAATGCCTCTTGCTCAAAATTATAACTACTCTTATCCCATTGTCCTGAAGCTAGGCAGGGCATTTTTTTATTTTTTTCAACAAAGAGGATTAACAAGAAGAAGAGGAGGAAGGACCTCTACCTTGCTTTGGCCAGGGGTGATGTTGTTGCCATTGAAGATTTATATCAGCAGGACTCTCGTGTTTTATTTGAGGTTACTTTCCATGGAGATAATCCTCTCCATATTGCTGTGAGGGAAGGCAATCTGGACAACAAGTTCAAAAGAGAAAATACTTTAGCTGTGAGAAGCCAAGCACAAGCTAGGAAAAGAGAGGCCTTCAAGAGAAATTTAGTTCCCCTGCTAGGTTACATCTAATCTCTCATCAAATAATTCTCCATACAATACCCGGATATTTAACTGATAAGAAAATGTTTGATTTATTCTATTTTGTCTAGGATTTTATTTCCAGTGTTTCCTTTTCGCAACAAAGAGACTTTGTTGCTTTACCTTGTAAATTAGTGATCAGAGTTGTAAGCCTTTGTTTTCAACTTTTCACCCCACCGCCAAACTTGGAAGCAAGCCGGGGCTTTGGCTATTTATCTATAGCATGGATTGAAGCTACACTTCTTGGTATGGTGTATGTGTTAGCGCATGAGATATGCTCTTTCAATCAGTGAGGAAGTAATCTAGATAGGGTTTGAATCAAGGCACTCTTACTACTAGACCATAGCTTGTTGTATTATGCCCCCAATTTAGCTGATTTAGTTCAAAGTTTGGGTTTTTAATTTTTAGCCACTTTGTTTTACTTATCTGTTTAAGCATGTGAACCTGCAGTTTTCTAGGCTTACTCAGTATGAAAGTTATAGATTGATGGAACCCACATTAATATCATCCTAACTACTTATGTTTTATCACTGTTGTAATTAAAATTGTTATGATTTATTTATAAAAATGCAACTTTTGTTTTATTATTAAAAAAATGGTTTTGAGGGACAAAAATCGTTGATGGAAATGGGGTCTAAGAGTAATGTTTATAAAAAATAAAAACCAGACACTTCTCAGAAAGTAAGTTTGCAGGGAAAAGGTGTTAAAATTTGAACCAGAATAGCAAGATAAAATAAGAATGCAAAAATCAGAAGTGCAATAACAGATGGCACAACTTTTATCCTAGCCACCAATTTTGACCCGATTCATTTCTTTTTGAGTTTCATTTTTAACCCTCAAATTTCATGTATTGTGACTATGATCTACAAATACCGACATAAATTTGTGTTTTGGCTGAAACAACAAGTTGAGTTTTGATCAGTTAGACATCAAATTGGATGTCTGTGGCATCAATATGTATTTGACAATAGTAATTGGTTTTGAGTTTGGCACCATCCGCTTTTATTTAGAGTCGGCTTTCTTTATGTGTGTGTGTGTGTGGTTTTAGACCAGTTTATTTTTATATTTATAGTTGGAAATGAATTTAAAATAAACCTTTGATGGAAACAAAGTTAGCTACTGTCTTAAAAACCAATCACTGGAAAAAGACAATAAACTCAACAAAACTCTATTGACAACCTTCATATTGAACTTATGGTTTAAAACTTAGAAAGACAAGCTAGTTGTTTTGTTTATTTTAAACTGCGACAAAAACTTGATGAACTTCCTATAACAGTGGAATGATTGTTTAAAATATGAAATATGGTTTCACTTTATTATATGATTTTATGAGGTTGAGTATTTATGGATATTTTTGTAAGAAGTGAATTCTGTTAGAAAAGGATAAACTTGATTTTTAAGTTATTCTGTGATTGATCCATGTTGAAAGGAGAAATCAAAATATTATCTATTAGGTGGAAATTAATCATTTTAGGAGAGATTTTATTGTTAAAATTAGAGTAGCATAGAACTTCATACATTCAAATTTTAATCATGGATTTATAAGTGGGAGCTAACCACTTTGTTGAATTGAATCAAGTTAATTAAGTATATCTTAGAATGTCTGTGCTAAAATTATATTAAATTATATACTTGGATACTTGTTGGTGAAACTTGATATGATCATAGTATCATAAAATATTGTTTATTCTTATGCCATTATTGCAAGCTCCTTTTAAAGTAATCTCTTGGTATATTTGTATATGAGAATGAGAAAATATTTGAACATGTTGATTAAGAAAGGGTTGATGTGTCTTATTTACATACCTGACTGATGCATTTGGTTTTCTCCATGTACTATGATGAATTCAAGTTATAAATATCATTTGAACTAAAAGAGATATTGGCGGAAATGTATGAGCTTGACATGTTATTTTTTTTAATTAGGAAAAGGATGTTTTTATGTTCCTTTATGTATGTTGAATGCACCCATGAAACATGATATACTATGCATTAAATGTAAATCTTTGCATGATATTTTTCCATATGTATGAAATAGAAGTAGATTTACAAGGCTTTCTTTGGAAATCCATGACATGTTGTATTGGAAATTGAATGTGGATGTATCAAGAAGCACATATTCCATCACTCCTTAGTTTTACTTTGTTAGATTACTTCTAGCTGGGCTGGGTATCCTTCATGTCAGGAAGGATTCCGGGGAAGTGTTACTACTTTGTGGTAGGGTGGAAACGCTCTCCCACAATATTCTCGCCCTAGCTAACGTTTGTGAACATGTTTCTGAAGCTTTTTATAGGAAGAACTTTCCTTTACAGTGCTACACTTCTTTGTATTCGACATGGTGGTATTTGGTAATTTTGTTGTTTACTTTTTTCATTAAAATGGAAGTACATATTTGATCTAATCTTTATCTTTTACATATGTGATTTGACAGTTGGTCAAAAATCTCTTGGGTTGTTACCCTGACTTAATACTTTGTACTTGATGGGAAAACTCGTATTGTGACTCCATTACTATGTTCGAGACATGGTCGACATTCCGCACATCTTTGAGCATAGGCATGCTTTATATTTTGACAAGTTATGGTCGTAATTGTAATTCATGTATTCCTATATTTTAGGGAATCTATTGGTATTATGTCGACTTATACAATCAACCTTTGATTTATTGACCGATTCCTTTGTCTTTATTGCAAATTATTGATGTGGCCTTTGTGACGAAACTTAAGTCTTTACAAGATTCTATAGTGGAGCTACTCCTATGAGTAGAATGGAAAGTACATAAGGGGGATTGTATCAATATCTGATCATATCTATCTATATGATCAATATTCAGCAACCGAAGGAAGGGAAATGTATTTAAAGAAGTTATTTCATATATGAGTACCAAAAATTAGTCATTGGTACCCCTGACAAAGAGGACCATAATACCTACTGGATTTGGTAAGTACTCTGGAAAAGTATAGTAATTTGAGAAAAAAAATTTGTTCTGGTTCAAGCTATGTATTTTAGCGAGGGCGAGTGGAGAAATTTTTGGTCTAAGATTTTTGTGCTCCTTAGATAGGCTTTCCAAGATGGTAAGACAACTCTTGATGTCTGTCGTCGAAGGGGTTTTGTGCATGCAAAGGTGGGAGTATAAACTAAATCCAATGCTGGGTATGGAAGATAGATGATAAGCCTTACTATTCATGAGGGCTATGGGAAAATTAAGAATTCAGTAGCTTAGTGTAATGGATAGGCTGAAACCATCTAGTGCACCACTATCTCCACTGACAAACCTAGCCAATGAATGAATGCATGATTTTAATGACATCTACAAGACTAAATAGTCTAAGGGACCATTTAATCACAGTCATAAGCTAACTAAAAGATACGAAATCCAATGCAATCTAGCAAACCACTTCAAAATGGATTAGTAGTTTTCAAGCGTTAGAGAGGTTTAAACTAAAATCCCCACTTATAATAGTCTATCTGCTAATTATAATTTATAATTAAAGTAATTTACTTTTTAAAGAAAAATTATAGATAGTTATTGAATTGTTGTAATTATTTGTAATAATAAGCATTTTTTAATTTTAAAGTTGAGTAATAATGGTTATGTTAGAATAGAGCAACAATTTTAAAATAAAAATAAAAGTACTATATTTTTAAAAATATATTAGCAAATGTATTGAATTATGAAATACATTGTTGAGCTAAATGTAGATAAGAAAATTGTTCTCTTTTAATATATATTTGAAAATAAAAAATATAATAATGATAATTTATTTGTTATATAGTGAATATTTAATTATGTAGTAATACATATGATGTAGATTGATAATAACAATACTAGTATTTTATAATAGATAAATTATATAATTATTTTTATTAATAATTATAATACACATTTACTTCTTCTTTTTCTTATTAGTACTTGTCGGTAGGCTAAGTACTATTGTATCCATTTTTGAGTTTTCGATGTTAACTAGTGATTAAATGAATTTTTCTACACCAATGAAAATAAATCTTTTTTATATTTCATTATAAATTTGTTCATTTGTAAAATATAGATGCAAATTATTTAGCTTTATAATATCTAGAAATTAATTTTTGATCATCTGATTGGCTGAATGCATTTGAAGTCTTATTACATGAGTGAACCAATTAAAATTTACCACGTTTTGGAAATTTGATTTCTATCATTAAGTCACTTTGTATGTATTTTAATTTAAAGGTTTGGATTTTCTCAAATTTAATATAATAGTTTTAAAATTAATCAAAGTTATGAAATTGTGAAGGTTTTAAATTTTTATTAATATTTTATTTTGAATTGTATTATTGATAAGTAAGTTCTAAAATATATTCTTAATTTTTTATTATATATGAAAATTTAATATTTTAAAATATTTGATTTAATTTTTTATTATTTATATATTCTTGAATTTAACTATTTTGATAGATTTTTTTATGTTTATAATATTAAAAAATATAATTAAATGTATTTTTAAATATATTAGTGATTTTTTAGTCTAGCTTAATTTAAATATTTTTAAATGTGTATATACATAATATATGAGTAGAATAAAGTATTTGTGTCATTTTTATTAAGAAAATGGTAATTGACTTTATTAAGAACATAAAATTAATGTTTTTAACTGTACATTAAACTTCTATATCATGACTCAATTTTTGTTTATAACTATTTTAATACATTACCTTTTTTCTAAATCCAATTCTATATTTTTATAAATTATATTTTTAATAACATTAATCTGGAAAAATATCAATTGTCTCTAACCTCAAAACCCATATAAAATATATAATATTACAATACAATCAAATATATAATATAATAATACATATCATATATATAATTTTATTTCAATCATATATAATTAAAAAATATATTAATAAAATAAAATTAAGATTAATAAATAATACAAATAAAATTTAAATTAGTATTTAAATTAATTATAATTTATTTAAATAATTATAATTAAAAAATGAAATTATTTATTGTTACAACTATACTAAAACAAATAATCATAATTATGTAATCTAATCATTAATTAAAATATATTTAATTAAAATTAAGATTATGGTTAAAAGGAGCACATAATATTTTTGAGATTATGATTAAATTTAAATTCTTATAATTTCAACTATCATTAATGTTATCAATATAATTCTATATTAAAAAAATTAATTATAAAAAGTTATTACTTCTACTATAACTATATAAAACATAATAATTAAAAAATTAATATACTATTACTTCTACTTTAGTTTCTACTATAACTAAAGGCAAGTACTTAGCCACTATGTGGCACTTGTTATCTATTATTTATCAATAATTATTAAATTTGAAAGATTGTGAACTAAACATTACATAATATTGTGTATTATTGTGCTTTGTCTTTTTACCTTATTGAATTTGTAAGGAATACTAATCGATTATATTCACAACAGTCAGAATGTAAGGTAAATTTTAAAAGTTATATGCAATAAAATTTTAATGTAACAAAACTTGGCATTTTTACTATTCTTCTTGGCACTTTTTCTATTCTGATGATGGATCACAGAGTGTGATCCGAAATGTTGATGCTAAAAACACACACAATTGAATCCAGAAATTTATCTCATCACAGTAAATGTTTTGGAGCATGCGCTTCACAAATATATTTCATCCATTTAGCAAGAACAAATGAACTTTTAATTTCCAGTAAGCGTAAACTGAAAGCTTTAACTTCAAAAATTACCTGAAATTCGTCAATCACCAATCACCTATAAGAAACTTCAAAGGAGAGTAGGAAAATGGGGTAGTCGGAGTGTGCAGTTCTACACAGAGAGCACTGCAAGGAGAGTTGAAATGGTGGTAGAAAATACGACAATCAGATTTACTAGCTTATAGGATATCTCTGCCAGAAAATGAAAACGAAATGAAATTTCATGGGAAAGTGCAAGGGTTTGGGCGCGAATTTTGCTTTTTCCCTGATTTGTAATGATTTTGTCTAGTCTTCATGATCTTGAGAGGAGAACTTATCAGTGTCCTCATTGTACGACATGGTTGTTGATATTTATCCGTGATTTTGCACAACCAACATGCAGAGACACAAGTGCCCAGAATTATGCAAAATTGCTGAAAAAGCTTTTTGGTCCATGGAAGAAAAAATATTTGTTATCTTGAAAATACTGACTTGATTGGGATGGTGACAAAAATTAATGCCATTTTTGTTGATGTTCATTTTCCATAATATTTGTTACTTATGTTGGTATTAATCTCCTTTATGTCTGCTACTTGCATTGCCATTTATTTTTATAATGATTAGGGTCAGCACTAGAGCTATATTTAGATGTTGTCTCAATTTTTTTGAGGTAATATACTTGAACATTAATCATTTTGCAAATTTTACCATCTCTTTCTTTTGATTCTTCTTCTTGATTATTGACTCTTAATATAGTTTTCCTTTTCTTCTTGGCCTAGTTTCATCAATTTGGTTGTAGTTATCCTTTACGCTTTGTTTTTTAGAATATTGTTCCTTTAGTTTTTTTTGTGAGAATCACTCTAACCCCTTGCCACACTTAGGGACCAATGATAGAAGGTTATGCTTAAGAGGAATATAACATTGTATTCACTTTAACAAACAACATAAAATCGAAAAAGAAGAAACAACGAGTTCTATAATGCACTCAACGGTTACTACCGCCTCCTACCCAAAAGATTTGAAATTGCTCGCTCCATCTGCGTTGCCTAGGCCTATTGGGTCTTTCGCTCTCGGGTATGGGACTCATGTGGGCATTGTTGAAGCCTCTAGTGTTGGCTCACTGCTAGGTGCTACTTCAAATGTGGTTGAACCCTTTATTTCCCCTTATTTGACTGTTGCTGGTGCAAGTAGTTCTGGGGGTTTTATGCCTACAGGTTTTGAAGGTGTGTCTGTCTTAGGATTTGGCACTGGTGTTACTTATGGTGTGAGGGTTTTTGTTGAGGAGGTGCTTGCTAGTTTTGGTGCTTCTACACCTGTTCTCACTGGACACTCTTTTAGTAGACCTATTCTTGGGTCTGCTAATGTTGTGAATGTTGGGGTCCCCTTCCCTAAAGCCTCTTTCTGTTGATGATGAGTGAAACTTTTCCCATGTCGTCATATTTTCTACTACTCTTCCTCGCAAGGGGAAAGCTCAACCTCTTGCTTGTGCCAAGACCTCCTCTGCTGTGGTTTGTGACCATGATGTGGTGGATAATGTGGACTTCTACCAACATTGTGGGTTGGTGTGTAGATTTTCTTGTCTTTGGCTTTCTCTATGGGATACTCATTGATGGGTGATGGATTCTTGGAAGTCCTTAGTTTTTGGTAACATTGAACTTTTCCCATGTGCTAAGTGATTTTTTATTACTTCTTTTGTTTCCTCTGATGACTAAGATTTAGTGTTGAGATAGTTGTGGGCTTGGGGGGTTCACTCTCTTTTGGTCAAACCCTAGAAAGTCTTGTTCAACCCTCTTACTGAATCACTCAATGTGTGTCTAATGTGGGTTTGTCTTCAAAATGTCACCCTTAATTTTTGGGAGAATTCTTGTTTTGAGGCCATTGACAACTCTATTGATTGTTTCTTGAAGGTGGATGATACCACTGTCTCCATGAGTTTCTCTTCTTTTGCATGCATATTGTTGATATTGACATCTCCATACCTCTTCATGGGGATGTGGTTCTCATGGTTGGGGATAGGCCATGGATTTAGTCATTGGATTATGAGGGTCTCCCCTTTCGATGTCGTTGGTGGTTCTCTATTGGCCACTTGGCCATAGATTGTTCTCTCTCACACTGTAAGGGAACTACCACTTGGGGAAAGATGCTAATGGTGATCACCTGACTATCCTAGCTTCCAATTCATCCTCTTATGACTCTTCACAAACATATGATGATTCCTCCTAGGATGATGTTTTTCATCCTATTACTTTTATGGCCTCCTTTGACCTTGTGGATCCTACTCCACCTCTTGTTGTTGATGTGGATCCCTCTATCCGCATGGACCCTTCTTTGCCTATTGTTCCTATTATAATCCAACCTTTGGTTGATGATGTGCTTCTCCATTAGCATTTTTCACCTTGTGTTGATAGTACTACTATGAGGAGTTCCCTCACTTGCTCCCTCTGGTGATGATGTTCCCAATGATTGTATTAGTTGGACTATTGTCCATTGGAGGAGGAAAGATTGGTCTTCCTCTTTCCAACCTCTTCCTCAACTTGTAGGTGTTCTTTCTACCCATTCTTGATGTGGGTTACTAGTTGTTCAGCTAGTGCATTATAAGTGGTCTATTTTGGCCTTGGTTGTCTGTGGCCTGATTTGGACTAGTTGTAAGTAGCCTTTTGGATTGTCTTGTAAGGACCAACACCCTTGTTTTGTTGCTGTTATTATAAAACACATATTGTATTCAATTTCTTTGAGGCTTTCCTTCTCTTTTGCAAGCTTTATTTATTTTGGGCATTTCACTTCTACCCTCTCTTGTCTCTCTTGTATGCTCTCTTTTGTTGCCTTGCATTTATTTTCATGGCTACAACTAAATTTTTGTCTCTCTTGGGTAGCTCTAAATGGGAAGACCCAAAATTGTCAACTTATATTCCTAAAGACCAAGCTCCTCATCCTATCCATTGCACTATCCATTCAATATCTTTAAGCAACATGCCAACTCCTTTCTAGTTGCTAAGATTTTTTTCTTATTGGAAAGGCAATGCTTATATATTTTGAAGAAATGGGTCTAGAAATTTATCTCAATTGTTATTTTTGGTGACCCATTAGACTCTTGAACTAGAGATTTAATTTATAACAATGTTGTGGTCATCACTAAATTCAATAAATCATGTATTACTGGAGCTCTTTGAGCCATTTTGATGTACGTGAAAGCTTCCATTTAGTCTAAAATTTGATCCATTGTGACTAATCTTACCTTAAGCAATGACCATATTGCCATCAACATGTTTGAAGATAAGACTTTTGCTTCACTAAGCCAAAAATATAAGGTTTCTCTTCATACCCATAAGCTTAGAGAGATAAAGTGACGAGCTTGAGTATTCGAAGTTGGTGGTCATCCTACAACAAATTTCCCAACACTAGCAATTGGCTAGCAAGCCTACACAATTTGTTCAACTACTCTAGTTGTAGTTGAGGGCATCGACATTAAAAAGTTTGAAAAGTATGTGATGGTCACCGAAACAAATATTTAGGTGTATGCATGATGCATACTAGAGGCCCTCAAACTAGCCAAAGTTCATAAATTTTAACTTCAAGCTCATTATTAGTCCTTTTATGGAGGTAGGCCCTTGGTTGGTTGGTTGTTTATTGTAATTTCTTGTGAGAATTAATATGCAAGGAATTGAAGAAATTAAATGTATATTATTGATGCCTTTGGGCTATGGTTGTGTAAGGGTCAACACACTTGTTTTGTTTTTTATTTTAGTAAAAAAAACATGCAAGGAATCAATGAGGGTTCCAATGTCAAATTTGGGATTTTGGAAAATATTTTATGTTTCTCACTATGGTCATGTTGTATTTTTTTATTATACAGGTAAAATAGGTTTTGAAGGTACCCATAAGCTCTTTACAATACAAGACATCCAACATAGACCAAAAAATAACAAAAAAGTAGTCAAAAAGTTCAGCTACCACAAAACAATAGCCTATCTATGACACTCCAATAACAACAATTACAACCAACTTGTAAAAACAACAAACAATTCATTCTTAAAAGACTTTTGGAATAAGTGTTTTGTGTGGACAAATTGACTTTTCCATGGAATCCATAGTGTCCATTCTTATGGTAAACAAGAAATCTGCTAGAGCTCAAATTATATAGTGTTCTTTTTGTTCTTGGTTGTTTAGTTAATATATTTTGTTGCTTTTCACATGTCTCAAATGTTTTGTTATAAAAATCTATCCATTGTTAATAACCCACAAAAAAAAGCTAGTTACTTATTTATTTATTTTGTATTGGAGAAGCAACTAAAAATTTTAATCAAGAATGTTGGCAAAAATTCTGCTATGCTTCTTGGAATACTTCCAAACTTCACAATTTCTAACCTTAATCATTCTTTTGCAAGCGATAATGAGTAGAATTCGGTGATGACTGAAGCTTTTTTATTTATTTTTATTTCAAGTAAAAGCCTTTTTGTATTTCTTTGTCGAGTATTGAGGATGATAATTTAGTTGTCTAGGAGCAACTCCCAAAATGATTGTCGCATGAAAAAGTCTCCTTTAATAGCTCTTGGATCTAAGGAATTATGTGGCCTACATGCAAGATCGGAGAGAAATGGAATAAACATCTTAAAAGGCAATCTCCATATGCCCTAATTGATTTTTTTTTACTCCCTAAGTGATAAGGATCTTGTTTTAAAAAGATGAGCATCCTGCAAGGTGATTTTGTTGGCATTAGATCTCAGTTTCCAACTTTTGATCCTCAAACAAATTCTCACTTTGCTCAATTATGGTATAAATTACTCATCTTTGCAATTCTTGGAAATCAAGTGTCTTAATGCTATTAGGAGTTTTACTATATGTTTGATACTATTATTTGCTATGACTTCACTTGTGTTTGCATCTGTGACGAGATAAATTTCATTAAAGGACAATCAATTGAAATTTCTCTAAGGTCAGAGATAGAATATGAGTCCAATTTGATGATTACGATAAAATTGCATTTTATATGCAAGTAGTGGTTTCTTTTTGAATATTTTAGCTCCCAACCTCACAAAAAAATTCCAAAATGAATGTTTCTATGAAGAGAATACTAAGTGTTGTGCATTAAAAATCCACTTGATACACATGTGGTGAACCTCATTGCTATTTGATTATCCTTGGGCAAATCATTGGAGGGTAACACTCATTTTGCATCTAAAGAGGGGCCTCCTTGAACTATTCAATTTTCTTCTTAGGTAGTGATGGAAATTGTGGTGATAAATGTGGTTTTAGCTCCTTTGGCTGCTAGACCTGAAAGGAAGAGTTTAGAACATGGTAGGGATGAATATTTTTAACCTAAATAGACTTAAATGTTTGAAAAAAAGGAAGTGAAGAATTTTGTCTCTACATCCCTAGAGACTATATTGACAAATTAAGACTCCCAAGGAGAAAGAATAAGACTCCTTTACAAAGGACTATTAGATTAACAAAGAATGAAAAAAATTATTGCAAGGATCATTTATGAATAGATGATACTAGAATCTGTTTAGATAAATTGATTGAACTTCATATACAAGAAAATGTATCATTTATTTATTTTAGATAGTACACCGTGTATTAATGAAGATCTCCAATATATTTAGAACCATTACCCATCTTTACTAATATCATAAATATATTTGTAATATACATAAAGTATACCCATAAGATGTGTAACCATATTTCTTCTCCGAAAACTAATGGGTACACAACACTCGAATAGTATAAATTTTTGTGAAAAATAGTTTCTAATATCATAATTCATCATCTTCAATTTATGTAGACCAGATAATGTCGTAACTCCAACGAGTCAAGAGTAAAAAGATACCATTTTATTTGTAAGAGCTTGATTCGAAGTACAAATTTTCGAAAAAAGCGGCTTTGAATGCGGTGAGCGTGGATCGAACACGCGACCTTCAGATCTTCAGTCTGACGCTCTCCCAACTGAGCTATCCCCGCATGTGCGAATCTGAAGCAAAACTCAGAAATTCTATTAAAAGGAGGCCCCCAAAAACCAAAAACCAAAACTCAAAACAAACATGTTATAAATTTGTTCGATTACAAGAGGATCTTTCTGTAGCCAGTTGTTGGTTCGAAGTGGATGTATACTAATGGGAAATTTATTGAACTGTACACTAACTTATAATTGTATATATGCATAGAATATACATAGTTAATATTTTATGTTTTATGATTTTATTTTAATTGAATCTATAAAAATATTAAGATTAAATACAATATAAATATTTAATTTATTATATTAAGATATAATATATATTTAGAGCTATTTTTCTTTTGTTTTTGTGTTAATGGTTTGTCTTACTTATTCACATTTTTCTTATTACGCTAGTACAACATATTTTGCATCATGATCATTAGCATCTCATATATCTGACCCACCCTCTATTTGCTCTAAAACTGTATATAAATATCTTTCTTTGTATTTTAAATACTTTTTAATAAGTTAATTTCATTTTTCATAATCAAGCTAATTATTTTTAGACAACCTATTTAAGTAGAATCCTAACTAACTTATTTTTCTATTAAGATAACTTATTATTCATCAATCCAAGGTCTTATACAATCTAATTAGATTAGACTTGGGACCATTATTACATCTTTTGAATGTAGTTTATTAGATCTAATTTATAATAATATTATTATTATTTTCATTTAGGTTATATAATGGGGAGATCATGGTGACAATTTGATATTACACATTTGTATACCAAGTGGTAGATAATTCTAATGCCTGGCACATTTGTCTATCAAGTGTTGGATAATTCTAATGCCTAAGCACCTCCTTGGTTTGTTAGAGGAGTGGCATGATGTATTGAGATATTACGATCATAATTCTAATGCTTAAGCTCCTCCTTATTTAATTCTTAAAAAGTGTAAATAAATAATTTTGATGAATCAAGATTCTACTTTTAACAAGTGATTAAATAATGCAGTTTCGCCCAATCAATATTTATTACTATTTTTTAATAATATCATATTTTGATATTTCATAAAGTAAAGTAGCAATTTTTTTAACAAAACAAATTTTAGAAATTAGTTTTCTTAGCTTTTAGAGATATGTGCCCTTTTTACGAAAGAGTTGTTTTATAAAATTTGTGACTTAATTGATGCAAGGTAAATAAATTATTCAAAAAACATGTCTCCAAATGATTGGCTAAAATTTTAATGCATGCCTATCACAAATTTAGGAGATATTTTTGGATTTGAACTTTGTTTAGAGTCATAAATCTTATAAATTGAATAGATAAATATATTTTTGAACTTGAACGTTATTAAAAATCATAAATCTTAGAAATCTTCTAGGTAAAGATAGTTTTTAATTAATTAATTAATCTATTGATATCAACATATTAAAGAAAAGAACTTAAAGGACAAATCATGAAGCTCCAAAAAAAACAAAAGGCAATAATGCAGCTCTAATTTACAAGTACAACTTCAATATATTCTAATAATAATAATATAATATATTATAATAATATTAATTGTTCATTATTTTTGTTAAGATCAATAAAATTAGGTTTAATGTTACTAAATAATTTCACATAAGTTTCTAAATAATTTAATATAATATTATTATTATTTACAAAAGAGAAGTTTTCCTCTTTCCTCTCATTTGGCCCAACAATCACTTGAGTAGTCTTTACATCATTGTCAACAAAATTCATGCAAAATTATTATTGTAATCTTTGAGGTATTAATTTTGATTTCTCAATTCAATTATTATTTCAAACATTCAAAATCTATACAAGGTTTAAACAATCCTACCAACATTTTGGAAGGAACTCAGCTACTCTCTGACCTTGTTTAAATATCATGCTACATACTATATAAGAAAATATATAATTTTTAGTTGAAGAAATAAAAAAGAAAAAAAGAAAAAAAATCATATTTTTAAAATAAATCCTCTTACCAATTTTTATTTATTTAAACATTACACAAGATGAAGATGATGAGGATTCAAATCTCCTTATGCTTGTATTAAGGCAATTGGGTGCCTTGCCCTGACCTTCCCTACTCAAAAAACTAGAGTTATTGCTCCCCTCCTCAAGAACAACTTGGATCAGACACAATCTGTTGTGTGCAAAATAAAATCTACAAAATTAAGCACCACCAAACGAGTGAATCATGTCATATCTCATGAGGGTAAAATACAAACTGATAACGCCAGAGAGAACAAGAAATAAAAATATATTATTTTTGTATTTGTGAAAATTAACTATTGCAATCACTGATTGTTAATCTCCTATCTTGAAAGATTATTTAACTGCCAAAACTAATTTACAGCCAAATATTGAATAACAACACAATTGCAACTTCACAAAAATAAGTGCGGAAATAAATTTGAACACGATGACACAATATTTTTGGACAAAATTGTCCCTGGAAAAACCCCTAAGGGAAAACTAGTTCTACAGTCGAAAAATATATTAATCTTCAGCAATATAAGAGTTACAAAAGATTCTTTGCCTCTTTCTAGCAGAACTCCAATAAACTCCTAATATCTCCCGCTGATATCCCCCACTGCTATCCCAGCGCTAACACTACGCCCTTGCTCCCACTGCAAGAATATTTGCTATCACTGCAAATACATTTGCTTTCACTGCAAATGATTTCTTCACAACTTGATATTTTCCAAATGCCCCCTAGCCCCCCTTTTATACTACTCTCACTGAAAAATCAACGGTTGAGATTGATCTCTGTATGCACCCAAAAATGGTCGCCTAGACTTTGGGCCTCATTTATTTGATTTATCAACCCTGAATCATTTTTATCAATAATCAATATTTTCAACATTATTAATTTCTTGATCAAGTCTTAATTTCGATCATATATTGGATTTTTATCCTTGGGCTAACCATTTATCCTAAGTCTTTATTTGATTAAAAGGAATATTTCCTCCCCTTTTAATTAAATAAAAAGCCCCCACTTTCCTCTTATCCTAAGTTGCACAAATAAAGCATTATTCTTATTTTATAAAAAGGGAAAAAGCACTTTTTGTCTTATATGGACATAAAGTCAACTCTTATTTTCCTATTGGAGGATACTTGTGCACATGGATTGCTCCTCTTTCAAGCTCCACAGCTGATTAAGACCTTTTGCCTCTTAATCTCCATGGTCCATTTCACCTCATTTCTTATAAAAGGAGAGCTCTCTCCTCCATTTATATACCATGTTTTTATGCTAATGTTATGCTACAGGTTTTAGGTGCATTTGGAGCTTTTGAAGACATTGAAGACTTGCCTCATTTCATTATTTAGTTGCATATTTGTTTTCCTAGTTGCATGATAATGGCATTCTTAGTATAGACTTCCTTTTATGCAATAGAATAAGCTCACATAGTCTAAATAGGAAGGCTTGGTAATACTTGTTCTTTCCTTTCATAGCATAGTTTGTACTTTCCTTTCATAGCTTAGATTGCATCCTCATTTTAGTTGCATTGCATTACATCTTCACAGTGATTCTTGGAGATATTGGCATTGTTGCCCTTGTCTTCACTTGAATCTCTCATTGTATGGTTGACTAGCAAGGTCACAAGCTTGTAGCTCTAGCTGAGAGCAAACACATCATAGTCCCTTGCAACTCCATGCATAGAGAGCTATGAGCCGCTTTGTGAGGCCTCATTCTTGAGCAACCTTGCATGTAATGGTTCATAGAAGTGCACCATTTTAGTGTGTACATTTCACTGCAAATGATTTCTTCACAACTTGATATTTTCCAAATGCCCCCTAGCCCCCCTTTTATACTACTCTCACTGAAAAATCAATGGTTGAGATTGATCTCACTCAATGGCTGAGATAAAAAGGAACTCAACAACCAAAACTGAATTGGTTGTCAACAACTACCAATTAAATAAATATTTATTAACCTAAGCATTCTCGGGAAAACAAATATTTAATTAATCAGGGCAAATGGCTTTCTCGCTACATAACTAACACTCCCTCTTAGCGAGGAAGCTATTCTGCATGACACCCAACTTATCTCTGAAGAAGATAAATTTTGCCTTCCCTAATGCCTTCGTCAGAATGTCTGCTACCTGCTCCTCTGTAGGTATGTACTGTAGCTGAACAATCCCTCTCTGTACACAATCTCTGATAAAGTGATATCTGATGTCTATATGTTTAGACCTATCATGAAAAATTGGATTCTCAGACAACTTGATGCAACTTTAATTGTCACAGTGTATCACAATAGTCTCAACTCTTTGACCAAACAAGGCTACTAACAACTTCTGAAGCTTCACATGTTGCCATGCTAGCTGCTATGTATTTTGCTTCTGCTGAACTCAGAGCCACAAACTTTTGCTTCCTACTAAACCAAGAAACAACTCCTGATCCCAAACTGAAACAACACCTTGAAGTGCTCCTTTTGTCCATTGTACTGCCTGCCCAATTTGCGTCGGTATAGCCCATCAACCTGATACTTTCACTTCGAACATATCTGATTCCATACTCAACTGTACCATGCAAGTAACGCAAGACATGCTTAGCCGCTGTCCAATGCACTCTCTTTGGCTCAACCACGAACTGACTAAGAGAGTTAATTGCAAAGGCTATATCTGGCCTAGTGTTGACCAAATACATGAGCGAACCAATCAACTGTTTGTTGGCTGAATATCTGTGAAACATCGGCTCTTCCTGGTAACGAGCAAAATGGGAATATTTGGAAATCTATAGTAATCTAGAAACAGGCCTGTCTAAAAAGGGAGCGGTTAAGCTTCTTATAAAATGTATCATTGACTTAATTTCAAAAAATGGAATATACAATAGATTTTCAAGAAATTTTCACCATGTGTTCTTCATGATCTACATAAAACCAAAAACAATTGTTATGTATCAGTTTGTGGATTCGATTGTGTAGAGTTTTTAATCATCAACGTTTCAGATCATACTACATGATCTATCATCAAGATGCCAAGAGCAAAAGGAACATAAGATCGTCATGATGGATCATGTAGTATGATCTGAAACGTTAATGACTAAAAATCTACACAATTGAATCTAGAAACTGATACAGAACATTGGTATGGATTGTGGGAATCTAATAGATTTCACAAAAAAATTGTAAAAAAAATCATTGTGTTTTCGTGAATCTAGAAAAAGAAAATGTTGAATTTTTTTTGTCTTTGGTGTATTTTGTAGAGAGCTTAGTCATTGCCTCTAAAAAGAGGTCTCAATCTAGAAACAATCCTACCTTCAACACTGGGTGAATTTGTCGTCAAACCTGCAGCAGTATTTCCAACATAGTTATCTGACCCTGTTTACCACATATAGGAGTGAGACGGGTATTGTTGAAATCTCCATGTATAAGCTCCCTACAAAATGCACCATTGACCAAATTTCAAAAACCAAAAAACACAAAAGATTTTTGTGAAATTTTCAATATATGTTCTTCATGATCTGCATATTTTGTGGTCGAAAATCACAAAAAAATCACTGTGTTTTCGCAAATTTGGAAAAAAAAGTTTGACATTTTTTTTTTTGTCTTGGTGCGTTTTGTAGGGAGCTTAGCTCATGCCATGTAGAATAGCCTATCGCTGAATTCATTAGATCAATGGTAGATAATTACATCCACAATGTGGATCATATTTGTATAATTGTATATGTTGATTGATTTATAATTGTTGTAATCGTAATGAGCTTTAAGATATAAATGGAAATATATTTTATTAGAATTTTTAAATATTATATTATATTAATGATCATTTTTGGAGGGTATGATTGGGATTTGAAGACAATTTAATAAGTAGGAGTAACACAGCCTTGATAATCTAAATGTTGCATTAATTGACATAAAATAAGTAGGTAGTGTGTGCCTTAGTTATATGATAGATATTATTATTTGGTTACAATGAGTAGATGTCCATGTTACTTGTAGAAAGGTACAATTTTCATACCAACACCTTTTAATTGCTCCTTGACAAGATGCCCATCACACTTGAAGACATGTGGGAAATGTTGAGGCTATTTGCATAGGGCATATAATTTATCACATATTACTTGCCACCAAATAATAGGACCGGGTTGCATATCTAAATTGTACTAACCAACCAACTTATGGTCAACAAAGAGCACTTAGGCTATCAAATATTATATTTAGCAAAACATCTAAGGGATGCGATTTTTTATATGAATGCTCACTATTTTGATTCTTCTAAATGGGAAAGGCTCCTCTATATCATACAATTTCATTTACTTTGTTAACAAATTCCAAGCAACATAGCATAGTTTATCCATGGTGTAGATGTATGTTTGATGATCTGCATAGCTTTTATAGATACACAAAAATGACCCTTTGGCCTAGAATGTTGGCATAAGTGATGCAGATGAGATGAATAAGTATGTTGATGACTTGATCATGTTTTATCAGTTATGTTGTTGTCATTGATGTCAACTTAGGTTGATGACTATGTTCTTGGTGTACCAAGTTATGATGGAGAAGATGAATTGAAAGTTATGTTGTGAATTTTGGTGTGTGATACAACACATAGGCTCTAGAAGTGTTTATAATGATATATGTATGATTTCATATGTTTATGATGAGTTTTATGCAAGTTACCATCAATGTGGTGAAGACATGAAATTGGTTTAACAGTAAAGGAACAGAGAAGCAAGATTTGATCGGTATGTCACATATGAATGGAATTAGGTGTTGTGATCAGAGGTGTGTGATCTTGATGATATTATTGGATTGATGTTGCAATCGCATCAAGATTGGTGATTGATGGATAGAGTTATAGGATTCTGAATTTCAGACAATGAAGAAGGAAAATAACAGTGAAGAATAATCAATTAGACCCTTGACCAATGATGGAAGATTGGTTTGCGAAGATGGATGAGTATTTCAGATTATATGATGACATGGAATGTTAGGTATGATTCTTATTAGTCGATTTGATCGATAATTCATGAAGAGGTGCATGAACCTAGGGAAGTGTAATATGTTTGACTTTTATTTGTCAAATTGAGTGTGTGATGGATTCGGAGGTCAACATGAAGTTAAAATTGTAATTGTTAATTTGTAACACGTTTAAGGTTTAAGGATTAAGTGGGAATGATTGGTAATGATGAAATTAAAATGTAATTTGGGTCTTAGCCAACCTCGTTAGTGAAATATGTATTTATATTGTAGTTAGTTATATTTTGCAAGTGTGGAGATCATAAATGGTGTGTGTGGTCAAGCCAGTAGTTTATTTCCTGCAAGAAGAAGAAGAAGTTGAAGTTGAGCTTAATTGGATTTGTACAAGTAAGGCATTGATGCTATTTTTTAGATCATTAAATTATTGTTGTTCCTTAACAGTTGCAACAAGTCTAAATCCCTTAATCGGGTAGATCCTAACAGATCTTTTTGTATAATCCTTTAACAGGGTTGCACTTTAACTAGTGTCTAAGGGTGGATGCAAGAAGTTGAGTCCCACTTTTGGGCAAAAAGTGGAAGTGTTTTCCCTATTTTTAAAACTTTCTATGAATTGCTGTCAAAATTTGAGGCACTTAAAGATTGAATCTTGAATAAATTGAGTAATATAAAATGTCATGCTCGGAGTCTACTTTTCAAATATGTAATTTATTTTAAAACTCACATGGTATAAATCACATTTTAGTAGGCATGTTTAAAAACCACTTTTTCAAAATGCATGTTTTAGGACAACACCACACACGTGTACAACCACCCTTTTTTGAAGTAAATAAATGATTTTTTGTGAATCCGTCTGGGGAAAGGTACCTAAAACACTAAATATTGATGAGAATATTTTTTCTTTTTTTTTAATTGAATATTTTTTTAAATTAATTTGTAATTGACTATAAAGTATATTTTTGAAACCTCTGGTGTACGACCACCATAATTTGATGATAACTTCACTTTTTTCAATTTTTTTTAATCTTGAAGGAAATTCTATATAGATTGATGTCATATAATTCATTTTTCAAAAAACGTAAAATAAAAAAAAGTTATTAAAATTTTAGTTAACCTTAGTATTTCAAGTTTAGGTACCACATTGGCTTAATAAATATTGTAAAAATACTAAAATTTCACATATCACTATGAAATTTATATTTTTAGAATTTGTACAATAATAACTAAAATAGGTTTTCGTTTCGTCAAAAAATTCATTCGAGAAGGTGTCCATAAAGTCTTTTTTGTCAATACACCCTTAGCAAAAGTGTGACAGATTTGCAATAGCTTAGGATACAAAGTAGGTGATTTCCCATGTAAATATTTAGGGATTCCTCTAGACAAGGGTATGCATAGTTCTAAGTTATGGAAACAAGTTATATCCAAAGTTCAAAACAAAAGAGAAAACTAGAAAGGCAAGTGGTTCACTAAAGCAGGAAGGGCTACTATGATCAAATATGTATTAACAGCCATACCAACTTATCAAATGTCTATACTCCCTCTTTTGATTAACTTCAAAACCAGTTTAGACAAACACCTTAGGGATTTTTACTGGCAAGGTTCGACGGAGGATAAGAAGCTAGCACTAATTTGACAACAAAATATATGTAAGCCAACCTCCCTAGGAGGCTTAGGTATAAAAAATTTGCAATGGAAAAATAAAGCATTAGGAGCCAAAATAGTTTGGAGACTAACTCAAGAACCTAATAGCAAATGGGCCTCAATTATTTTGAATAAATATATTACAAATGCAGATCCTATCAATATCTTTAGATCTTGTAACCATGCTAAAGGATCTCGTACTTGGAACTTTATAATAGAATCTAGAGAGATTATTAATAAGTATCTTAGGTGGGATATAGGGGGAGGTGATAAGGACCTCTTCTGGGAAGATTCTTGGGGAGGGTACACCCCTCTAGTTAAGCTAGGCTTCTCACAAGATATAATAGAAAGATGCAAAGCTCATAGGGGTAGCCTAGTAAAGGATTATATCCCCTTCAAAGAAGATTCAATTTGGAAAACAATGGATAATATTCCAGTAGACTATGTTGAAAAACAAAAACTTAATGATATCCTCAAAGAAAGAACAATCTCACACAAAAATAGGGAGGATAAACTTATTTGGACTGGTTCAAATGATGGAATTATAAAGTTAAGAATGGTTATCAATCAATTGTTAAGGAATAGAATATGGAAACCTTAGATGTCCCCTTGAACCTATGTTGGAACAAAGTATGCCTCCCTAAGGCAGGAATGTTTCTTTGGGCGGCTATGCAAAAGAAAATTTTGACTGCAGATAGATTTAGGAAGCTAGGTTTTGAAGGACCATTGAGGTGTCCACTATGTGAAAACCAAGAAGAAAATGTAAACCATCTATTCTTAAACTATTTGCTTTCCTAAGAATGTTGGAACTGGTTAAGTAGATGCTTAAATTGGAGCTTAGCCATGCCCTCAGATATAGTGGAATTTCTCAAAGCATGGACCACACTAAATAAAGCTTATATAAGGATATATGGACAATTTCTCCTTCTATATT
This sequence comes from Chamaecyparis obtusa, assembly GCA_027943335.1. NCBI lineage: Eukaryota > Viridiplantae > Streptophyta > Pinopsida > Cupressales > Cupressaceae > Chamaecyparis > Chamaecyparis obtusa. The sequence continues at coordinate 465,050 of BSBK01005505.1, read as the reverse complement.
AATTTGGGAATTATGGAAAGAACAGAATAGGAGAATATTCACAAATCAAAAAATAGAGTGGAGATCAATAACTAACAAGATAGAAACATCAATAATTGAAGTTATTAATAAAAGACTCTGAAGTCTCATTAGTTTAGAAAACTCTTTTAAGGTATGGGATAATAATATTAGGAAACATTGGCCAAGATTGGCTATTCCACCATTATATGGCAAAGGTGGTAGCAAAACTAAGAATGATAGAAGCACATGCAAATGGACACCTCCTAAAATAGGATGGTTTAAACTAAATTTTGATGGGGCCTCATGAGGCAATCTAGGAATTGTAGGGATTGGAGGAATAATTCATGATTGGAAAGGAGAAACCATCTCTAAATTTGCAAGATCTATTAAACCTACAACGAATAACATGGTAGAGTGTAAGGTTGTCTTAGAAGGAATTAAGTTATGTGAACAACTGGGCATCTTGAAAATAGAAATTGAAGGAGACTCCCAAATTATAATTAATGCAATTAGAATGAAGAGAACTCCTAATTGGAAACTAAACTCAAAATTAGAGGATATTTTAGAAATCCTGGACACCATCCCCCAATACAAACTCAAACACATATATAGATAAGGGAATATAGAAGCTGATCTTCTTGCAAATAGGGGAGAGAATGGTGAAAATTTGGTTGGCAATGTTCCTTAGATACAGTTAATTTATTAGCATATTATAGCCCCATCTTGCATCTTTAATTTTTTGATAAGGAATATCTTTGAGAATTAGCACAACTCTAATTTCGATCCCATACAACTGTAATATGTATTACCAATAAATGATAGACAATAAGACCTAAATTATTAATATAACATGTAGAAACAATCATATTACCTACATCAGGCCAGAGGGGAGACACATGATAGCTTAAGTGATATTTAATGATTATAAATTCACTTACCTTGATTAAGTTTTAGTGCTGAGATATCTAGGACTTAGTAATCACAGATTGTGATATAATTACTCTTATTGAGAAATAAATAATAAAGGAAGGTACGAGAAGTCTCAGCAAAAAAGAGCTATATGTTATGATAGTAATAAGGAATCATGTAGAGCATAGCCATCATTAATAAGACTTAGTGGATTATTAACTTCCATATATCTAGATGGCATGGAGAAAATAACACGATAACACACATTCTCATTTTCTAAATTTCCCCTTTATATTAGCCCTGTAGGTATTACAGTTAGCTTTCCATAACTGATTTTATCCACAAGTGTGTTGAGAGTCTTAGTCTAGGTTGATTACCTTTGCCACAAAAGGTAGTAGGGCTATGGAATTTAGAGGTTGTATCAAACCATAAAGATGGAACCAAATGCTTAATCCTCTCGTGGATTCTACAAGAAGGGCTTTAGAAAGAGCTATTGGAGATCATTTCTTTGACAATGAATATACCTATAGAACCAATGGTAGTATTATTGGTCAATTCATTTCCATCTCTATGTTCGCAGGGAAAAAAGAAGATATCATACAGGTAGTCCAGATCATCTTCAACGAGGGCCTACTTGGGGGGTTAGAAAATATGGTTTTTTGCATCGATAACCAGCTCACTATTCCCTACCCGGAGATCACAATGAAGATGGAGATAACCAAGTTATCAAAAATTCCTCAGTCCTAGCACATTCCTATGATGACTTTCAAGGACAAGAGGAGGTTTGATGACCACTGGCCAAAGATGGTAAGGAAACTAGACTTCTTATACAAAGATCTCCTTCATGGTGAGATCGAGACAAAGTGGCTCCTCAATTATTGGAGAAATGAAGGTTTTAGCATTTCGTCAGACCTAGACAAAGATGAAGCAAAAAACCTGCATATCATGGCCCCCAAAGTTAACAGATGCACTCGCCACTCAAAGAAGGCTTCAATTGAAGATGAGTGTATCGTGGTTATGAGGAAGGGTGATAACATATGGAGCTGCAAGATGATTCGTAAGAAAGAAGCTTTATGAATAATGGACTGAAACAGTTGGTACTATGTGTCTCTTTTTGAGTTTTATGGTACATTTAAATATATAGAAAACAACAAACTTCATAGTAGATAGTAAGCTCCATAATCATAATGTAAAGGAGACTTATATATGGTGTATATGGTACAGATTCTCAGGGTCTTGTGTAATCTAGAACTCTTTTAAGTAAATAGTGATATGTGAATACTTAGCACCTTATTAATCTCAGTAAAAGAAACCTTTTTAAATCATGAAGGGATATTTTTTAAATTAGCCAATATGGTCTATAATGTAGTTCTAATTTATTTTAGATCCATTTAGAGTAGTTTAGATTAAGCATATAAGTGTTATCTCAGACCTTCCTTTCGTAAACCATTATTCGACCTCTAGATTGTTGCATCCCCTAATACCTCTGATTTAATTTCTACTCCTGAACAAATCTTAAGTAAAATTTAAATATTGCAGTTTCTCTAAGAGTAACAATGAGATGATAACTATTTTTATAGAAATTAACCTAAGTAAAGACCAATTTAGTAGAAATAACCCCTTGACTTCCTCAATATTTTATAGACATTCGATAATCTATCAGAAATGTTAAAATACAAACAACCTAAGTATACCAAACAACCTCTCACCATCATTTGAAAATAGGTACTTATAAACTCATTTCTCCCTTTCTCCTATAAAATCTCGTATTAACTCTGAACTCTAGCCTAGGATATTATTTTAACGAAAGTTGGTATGGATACCCCAATTAAACTTACTTACAACAAGAGTCAAATGGCTTTTGAAGGTAGAATAATGACAAAGCATCTTAAGAAGGTTATGCTGGACAATCACACCCTCATCCTTAGAGCAGTCCTCCATATCTTAGGACAAGAATTTTTGAATATTGAGGACAGGTATAGAGTTCATTCCAATATTACTTCTATGATCGTTGCGGTTACCTTATACTAGGGTACAAAGAAACATGAAATTAGGAGACAATGCTACAAAATCTTTGAAGATTTCTTGGAAATCTGGATAAGGTCATCCAAAATATCAAAGAGGACTTAACAATATCCAGGCCTCGATTCTATGATATGACTTCTATCAAGGGGAATCATATCCCCTCTAACCCAATCATAGTATCTGACGATCTTATTATGTTCGGGGAAAGAGAACCCATTATCAAAATGAATGTTGATTTTCTGTTAACTTATATGCATATTAGGAAACCCTTGATGGAAAATTGGTTCTATGAATACTGGAACCTAGATGAGGTAGGAGATGCAGATATGGAATATTTCTCTGATTTGAATCAGAAAATTTAGTAGAAATTTGGCTAGAAGAAGGGAGACACGGTAAGAAAAAGAAAAAGTGACTCTTTGAATTTGAAGGTTCAGAAACACAAGCAAGGGACTGATAGAGAAAGCTTGGAACTTCATTTTCTAAGAAACTCTTTCCTATTAAAGACTCTGTTAGCTTTTATTTTACTTAGCCCCAAGAACCTCCCTCTACTTAGTCGTTCAGTATTGAGGCAACAGTGGGGTAATGGTAAATACAATTAAGGTAATAATCAGAGGTTTCCTATGCCTTCCAGGTATTTGTTTATTATATCTGGCTAAAGAAAAATATTGCAAATATAATGGGATCATTTGGAAATAAGATTTTTGGAATTTTGGTATTATTGGTTCTTGATAAGAATATTTGGTGATCAATATATCAATTAATAAAATTCAAAAAAAAGTGGCATTAGATTCATCCAAGCAATATTTAGGTAAGAATCAATGATTTTGTAGTGATGTTTATACAACAAATCTATTGTCAATTTAATTCTAAATAGATCTAAATATGCACATTCACATTGATATGATAGGATGAATACAGGCAAGAGACAAGTGTTACAAATTTTCCGAAACCAAGGAATATCTAAAATAGCTAATCGCTCTATGTCAATGATTAGTTGTATATAATTTAATTTAGAATACTCAGTCTAGGAATTAATATTGGAAACTTGGAACTCCACATCTAATTCCAGTTTCCATCTGCATTTGTGTTCCATTTAAATTTCAGCGAGAACTCCATGATTCTTATATGAGTTTCTCGATACCCTTTGTATCTAAATTTTGTGCATTAATGATCCGTTTCGAACTGATTCCTTTTTTACCTTTTTATTTACATTCAAATTTTTATATGCTTATATTCATTCTCTTTCTTATATATATATATATATAGAGGTATGTACATATATATTTCTATCTAGATATGTACATAGCTATATAAATATATATTTATATAATGACATCTATGTTCTTATATTTTTGTGTGTATATATGTACATATAAACATGCATATATATACATACATGTTATTATATATATTTATATACTTACGTGTTTATGTATATAGGGCTAATATACAAATGCGTTCTTATTGTCTTATATTCTTCATTTATATATATATATATATATATATATATATATATATATATATATATATCAGGTTTCTTTTAATGGAGAATCTTGCCTCTGGTATTAAGCCTCATATTTGTTAAAGTTAAAGATAGAGTAATGAGCACTATTCTGGTCTCCTTCTGGAAACAAATGTCCCTCCCTAACTTGCTGATGTATTAATTGATTCAGAATGTAGCTTCGTATCCTCTCTTTACTATTAATTAGTTATTAACCCATAGTGAATTACTTTTTTGACCAGATCCTTTTATGCAATTTAAACTTTGGTGTAGTATTTAATAAATCTCCAGATTTATCTATTTTTAGATTGAGTTTAGCAAAGTTCTATGACACCTCCTTGTGTTCATAATTAATTAGCTAATCTTATACTTAATAGGACTAAGTACAGGAAGGAGACAAGTGCTTCTAACTTTCTGAATCTCCCTCTGGTTTTCCTTTAATTACCATTTTATACAGGTTTAGCATATATTTTCTCTTCATACATGTGGAAAGCAAGGCCTCTCTCATATTTCTTACCCATGGATTTTTTGGGTCAGCTTAGGCTTAGTTTAGTACTTTCTAGTGAGAGACAGGTGTTCCTTGTTCTGAAAATACAGAGCTATATTCCCTTTCTGTAATATATTTTTAGAATATAGCACTGCGACAAGTGGTATTAGGTTAGGTCGTTATCTCCTAGCATCTTAGTCTGGAATCAATTGCCAGTAATATAAATACATACTTCTCCTCCCAGCTTTACGATTAGACTACTGGTTAGTCCTTAGTTTTAGAATTTGTCCATCTCGAGAATCTCTTATCTTGAAGTCAATACACAAATAATATGTATTGGCTTCAGGTAAGATATTATCATGATGTACTTTTGTTCTTTGATTTTCTTCTTTGTAGTTGCTTTCATTTCTAGAATCTATTTCCTATTATGCTTGAGCAATGCTTTGATCTAAGGGTACAGGTAATTTTCAAATCTTTAATCAACAATATGGTTTTATATATAAGCTTAAGAACTATGCTAAGACTCATAAAGCTCAATTTTTTCTGCATTTATAAGTGGATTCCAACTACTCTCTATGCAGTTCCTTAGAATCTAACGAGACTGATTTAATCTTTTAACCTTCTTCTTTGTACTGGTCTTATCCATGCTTCTTGACAGGTCCTCCTCCTTGATATAAGAAACTTAATTCTTCAAGTATGGAGTTCCCAATCGTCACTATCTAGTTTTAAGATCTAGGGTTATATTATTTGAAGCATCTATTCCATATCCTTTCATAGCCCTAGATTTTATAATATGTTGTGAGCAAAACAAATCTATCTCTTGATATCTGAACTCTTCCAGATAAACTCCAATATAATTTATCTGGGAAATACTAATTAGTAGTAGAGATGCAGTCAATTTACCCTACATATGACTAGTTCGAATTATGATTATCTAAATAAAGTTTTAATAAATGTGGTCTATAGTATTGACATGTTTTGCAGGAGACCCTCATCGGTCTGGTTATAAAAGGAAGCTTTTAATTTAGTCAAGATGTAAGATTTAAATGAAAGTTTTAATTTTATCCCAGTAATAGGCTAGGCTTCAGGTATACTCTTGCAGGTTCAAAGTAGACTTAGAAGACTCTTTTGTTCAAGATATCTTAAGAAAAGATCACTATAAGATGCGTACTTTATTTTATTTGAAACCTTTTAAATCTATGATTGAGCGATAAAGATTGATGGATATACTAACAAAGATCTTAGCCAGAATTTAAGTTTTACAGGTAAAGGAGAAACATTATTCTTGAGAGTTGAGTTGGTAGTGCGTGCTATTGATCCTGTGATTAACCCTTTTAACATCGACGTTGCTCTCCGCTAAGCCCCAAGAGAAGCATGAGATAAAAGATAAAAAAGGGAGGCTCCCCAAGCTCGACAATTGTTCAAGCTATAACAAATAGCTACTTATAAAATTTGTAATCTAAATTTAACAAAGAATTTGTCCTCTGAGGGTATGCCCTCTTAGAATTTCATGTATCAAATTCTGGACTTTGGTCCCAGGCAAGGCTGGAGGTTTTCTCAACCCCACTCTTTCCTAGGTCAGCACCTGCATTGAGCGGGGTTTTTGTATCAATTGTTACAAGATTAATAAAATTATTAGCTACGGCCTTTTACTGATAAAAAAAATAAAAAATTATGACAAGACATAAATTTTATGTTCCAATGTCTTAGCCAAATTTTTGCAGGTCCATGGTCCCACCAAGCCTATCCTGAACCAAAAACCAAGGCAACAGTACAATTCTCGCTCATAGTTTTAAGAAACAGGCACCCGTTTCTATTTGGACCATTGAAACTGAAACGGGCACCCGTTTCATTTAAATAAAGGGTGCTTGTTCCTTAAAGAGCCGTTGCAAACAAAAAATAGGACTATGGACCTAATCTCAATTATTGATGAGTATTCAATCATTTTTTTGACTGATCTGTACTGTAGACAGAATAATTTTACTCAACATTCTCTTTTTTTGTCTTGGTTTGGATCTGACATGAAGAGAATCCTTTGAATTCAATATTTTGGTGTAAACATGGAATCAAATCAACACAGAAAGAGGATAAGGAAGTTTCTAACAACTGAGGAGGTTGCAAAAAATAGAGAGGAGGCAAAATGCCAACGAAAAAAGAGAAAGAATTCAAAAATTGAATAGTGTTGGAGCATCGAGTTCAACACTTGTTTTAGAAGAGGAAAACAATGAAGACACCATGATGGATGCAAAGGTTGAAGAAGGAAATACAATAGAATAAAAATAAAGTGCATCTTCTAATCTAGTATTAGATACAAGTATGTCTTCACAACCAAATGTAACTTATTCTAATAAAGAACTTGATCATTTGGTAGAAACGGGTTACAATATAAATGATTTAGATTTTATTCTTGAAAATAGAGTAAAAATTTTTATTGCACATCAAAATCCACAAATTAGTAATGTTAATCATAATGATAAAGGAACTGAAACTCAAACCCCGATTGAAAGTGAAATTCAAACTCCAATTCAAATTGAAATCAACAATGTGGATGTAGACATAGAAACACCAATTGAGAAAGAAATCCATTTGTGTGATAATGAAATGAATGAACAATTTTAAACTAAAAGTGATGTGCTAGACAATCTACGTGGTTTGGTTTCATGGAGACAGATTAGGACACATGTGACTAGATTGTTTAGATAATTTTTTTATAATAAGAAATTTAGGTTTCAATGTCAACTAATGTTACAATTAATTAAAATGACTACAATTTGAAAAATGATGAAGAGGTTAGGCATTTATGTGAAATCCAAGAAGGAAGATGAGTCCCAAAACAAGTTGTACCAACTATTGCTAGTGCCTTTGACACAATCGAAAAGAAAAGTCACCCTAAAGATAGTAATGTGGCACGGTGAGCAATAACAACAACTTTAGTAAACAAAACTACTACTGATAAAAGAATGATTACAAACACAAGTGCATATCTTAATATTCATCGTAAAATTTTTACAAGAGCTGTAAAAAGAAGAGTTAACTTTGAAAGTGATTCGACAAACTATTTATGGACCTTTAGTGGTAGACTCTTGAGGTTTGACATGAAACTTACTAGTGAAGTCAAAACTTTGATTAATTTTTTTTGGCATGATAATACAAGAGTATCACCTAATGCCAAAGATGTTCTTAAATTAAGAGTCAACTCAAAAATTCATGATCCATATCCAAAACACCTTTTGGATATGACTCAAATTGAATTGTATAAAAAAATTGTGGATGATAAGGTGCTAACTATTAGTATTAGTCAAAGATTTTTTGAAAAATGTAAACTATGGTATGTAAGGATTAACAAGGAAAGAGTCACATGTTGTTGCAAAAATCATGCTCAATTTCATTATCATTATGATGTTTGATACTAATGAAATGTTGTAGGAATGTGGTATAAATATACCACCTCAAATTGTAAAGGAGTTTATATCAAGTTTATTTTGTAATCCACCTAATGAGAAACTTTAGCTTTTGAATGCATGTGTTTTTGGTGCATGTGATGTATGTGGCAATCTTACATTATTAGATGAATGTTCGCATGAAAATATTTCAATTGATTTTGGACAACAATTAGTTAATGTACAAAAATTTTAAACTATTGAGTATCCATTGATGAATGGAAAGGTTGAAAAATGGTGCGATCTAATAAATGAAAAAGTTAGTGTTCATGAATTTATGAATGAATTCAAGAGTAAGGTCATACCTAAATATGCGAAACACTCTCAAAATGCTAGATGGTTTGATGGACAATTTCACATATTCAAGAATACATTTTCAATTGGTAGTATATTTACAGTCGTTTACTTTGCAGAGAACTACACGCTTGCACCACAAGATGAGATCCAACCACAATATTATAATTTAGTGAAAGTAACAATTTTTGTTCATATTGTCTATATGCATGCACCTGATAGCACATAAGAGGATTAAAAAATATTGAGAGAGTACCATTTCTATATGAGTGATAATAAATTACACTCATAAGAGTTTGTCCAGTATTGCTTTAAGACCTTTTATAAGAAATTAAGGGAGAGAAATTCATATAACACAACATCTAATATGGTTAGATAATTGTACAAGGCAATTCAAGAATGGTAAAAAAAAATATTGGTTGAGTATGACACATAAGAAAATAAATATCCAACATATATGGAGTTTTTTTTATGCTAGACACAGGAAGGGATAATATGATGGTGTCGGTGAATGTGTTAAGAGAGCCGTTTGTAGAGAGAAACTCAAATTTGAGGAAAAATCAAAATTTAAAGATGCACGTGCAATTGTTGAATGACGTAAAATAAGTTTGTCTTTAGGATCAAGTCAAAACTCTACAATCAAACATTTTTACTGGCTAGTTGAAGAGAAGAATGTCCTTTCAAGATATGATTGTGATACAATAAGTGGATTGGCTAAATGACATTCATTTAGGAGTTCTAATTCTAACACTTGGACTATATGGACTAGGGAGATTGCATGTTTTTGTCAATTTTGTGTTGCAGGTGAATGAGAAGAATGTGAGAATACAAAATGAGTTGAAGAATGGAAACAAAAATCATTAACACCTAGTGAGACACAAGATCAAGATGATATAAGAAACAAAGACCTGGAGCATGCATTTGCAACAAAAGATTATGATCGTGTTTCAAACCTCATACAACCTGGTAATTTAATTCAATTTATTGTAAAAATTTAAATTATATTAGTTATGTATGTTATATAATTTATGATTATATTTTAATTATAAATTTAACAAATTTTATTTGTGCATGAACTTAATTTTTTTTTGCAGGACATGTGTATGTTGTTGTTGCATTTGAGGATAATGAAGAGCAAGCTGAGTATTGGCTAGCTTGATGTGTAGAACCTAAGAAAAATTTGACATGTCATCAATTAGATGATGATGGTTTTCAATATCCAACTGGGTCTATTGTGGTAGTTGGTACATGGCTACATAAATACCTAACAAGAAGGAATGGTTTACCAACTTTTGAAGACTACCAATTAGAAAAGAAGATATATGCACTATTCCCATTTTGTAGTGACAACAAATATCAAATTGGAAAGATACAAAGGGAGACATGCTAATAAAATATTATGGACACTTTCAATGGAAGACCATGAGGAAATCATAGACGCATTGAAGAAAAGAGAGGATGTTGATAATACACTAGGTTGAATCAAATTTATACATGTAATTTTTTTTTATTTGTCTTATTTTTATATGTTGTTCTATATGTAGATGTCTTCTTTTAAGTATCACATGTAGAGCTAATTTAGAGATAAATTTGAAATAAATGAAAATTGACTTTAAATGAACTTTACATTTAAATATATATTTTCTAACATTTCAACATTCATTTCTATGATGCAAGACCTCTAGAAGAACACAGACATGAACTATTTATGCAGTTCAATGCACACTTGTATTCATCCAATTTTGGTTTTGTAAACAACATGAGTTCACTTTTATTCATTCAATTTTGTTTTAAATATAAGCTAAATTCATAGTTGTATTCATCTAATTTTGTTCTAAATATTAAACTATGTACATTGGTCCTATGTTCACTAATAGATAATGATAGAGTTACTTGTACATCCATATTCATAGTTCAAATTAATAGATCTCATTGTTAGATAGATTTTTTTTTTATAGTTAATTAAAGTCAATTTGTTACTTACATCTATATTGTTCTTCTCAATTACATGAATAAATAGTCACTATTAAAGATCAATTATGTAATTGATATTTAATTACAATTGATATTAAATTATCATATTACATAAGCTCATATATCTACATTCAAACCACTATTTGAAAAAACCATGAAATAGGATTAAAAGTCCATGAATAAGATAAATAACATAACAAGTCCTGGAATAATATGTATCATAATGTCTATCATATCAACTCATGATTTATATAATCACACAACAAAGTCTTACTCTAACAACAAATCCAAGGAATATATGATAACAAGTCCTAGTAATGCAAGTCCTAGTCTAACAACAAGTCAAAATAATATGACAAGAAGTCCTGATAACACAAGTCACAATAACATAACAAGTCCTGATAGCATATATAACATGTGCCATCATATAAAAAGGGAAAATAATGTATGTGACAGGTATAATCTATCTCTAGCCATTGAGTTGATTTGCAGTCCTCTTTAGTGCATGTGAAGGTGACTATGATGTACCATCATGTTGTGTCTGCTCCCAAGTGCCCTCATCCTCCTCTACATTTTTAAAAGATCACATCAGAAGACTATATATGTGTGAACTTAATTCAAATGACTTGCATAATTCACTTGAAAACTAATTACTATTAATTTAAACATTTAAAATATTACCATGTGTCCATGCTCAGTAATGCCCTTAGTGGGACATTGAGGTCCTCTCTTTGCTCCATCAAAAGTGGATGCAGTCAAGTCCTGTAAAAACAAACTTTACAAAATTTTGATAATTCAGGTGTAAAAGATCTAGATACACAATAGACATTGAAAATTTACTTGTAATCATGATCTCAAAGGACAATGTCGATGGTTGCATTTGGTTTAATCCTGTAGCCATGCCAAGAGTCATGGTGGTGTCGACCTGAACAACATATATAAAGCATGAATCAAACCTATAATATATACATAAATTAAAGTATAACTTGACTATAAATTTATGGAACAAAAGCATGAACATTAGGTGTGTGACACGTAGCTAATGTCATTGATGAGTTAGTATGTAAATGTAATGCAACATGAGACAATCCACACGCCTACAATTGTAAATAAATAAAAAAGTACAAAACAAAGTTGTACATAAATTAGTAAGAATATAAATACTTAAAATTAATGAATAAAAAATATACTATATGTATATGTGGCGGCTGAGTCTCAGTGACTGATGGGACAGAGCATGAAGAACTATCAATCTTAGTGTTACATGAAGCACCCTACAAAATTGCAAAAATATGTCAAACACATTATCAATTAAAGTTTTTTAATTGTTTAAAGTTTAAATGTACTTAAATGTATCTAGATCAAAGGGCATACAGTGAATAGGGCATCGAGATCTCGAGGTGTGGATGTCATATGATGACGACCAATGAATGATGTGGTGTCAACCCTCCTCTGTTCACCAAAAAATCCACATGTTAGGATTCATATTTGTATAAATATGAAATTTAATATTGCACTATAAATTATAATAAAATTTACCTCTACGGGATGATCATCGTCCGCATAGAGAAAATCAACATATGATGTGATCTCATCTCCAACATCACCATGTGCACCACCATCACCATCATCGTATCCACCATGGGTAGCATGGGCAACATCATGATCACTTTGGGGACCCCTACATATATTCCCACAACTCGTGCAAACATGTGCTATGCTAGGGGCAACCCTCACCTGGGCCAAGTGCTCTAATAAATTGCCTAAAAGGGAACTCAATGAACCAAGAGCAGATTGTACTGCTCGATGATGGACATGTGTAGGAACTACTGGAGTAGGAAGAGGAACAAGGGGCTCATTACACACATGATTTCTAGTTCTATCACTCAATTTGGCCCCTGGCCTGTCCAGTGGCGTACCCCGACCAACCCCATGGAATGATTTCATGTCAAAGTAATTGGGTTTCCTACCCAATTCAAATTCAGCCCATAATTTTTTTTTAAAATATAGGGGGACCTCATGATTAGTGTGTGGTGGATGGTCAAATACCATTCACCACTGCTCCCAAAAATGCTTAGCTATATCAGGGTGCCAACATCATCTAATAAAAATATGTGGCTTCTTATCAAGTATCTCCTCACTCATTTTAGAGTTCAAAAATAATGTTTCATATCTTTTTTTTTAATTTTTAAATCATTGACCTCTTTATAAGAGAGGACGTCAGCATAATAAGCATGCATGGACTCCCTCCATGACTCAAAACTATCAAGCTCATAGTCTAATGTCTGTACAAAATCTACTATTCCTTGCATGCTATTTGCAAGGCATACTAGCTGGGGAGGTGGGTGAGGATCATGTCTAATAGTATTTATGTCTCTCATAATGGCTTTTACATTTCTCCTAATATGGTCTCTCAACTCCTCAAAAGTAGGTGGAGGTGGAGGTGGAGGTGGTGGTGGTGGTGGTGGCTACAAATACAATTTCTTGTTTTAGTTGTGTCTACGTTTAGATTCTTGTTTTCTATCTAGGGTTTCTTATTTTTTCTACCTAGGGTTTCTTATTTTAGTTGTGTCTAGGTTAATATTTTTGTTTTCTACCTATGGTTTCTTATTTTAGTTGTGTCTAGGTTTATGTTTATGTTTATGTTTTCTACATGGGGTTTCATATTTCAATTGTGTCTAGGTTTACATTTGTTTTCTACTTAGGGTTAAATTAAGTTTTAATAGTTTTTTAGTTTTCTAATTTGGTATGATAACTTATAAAGTAAATTAAAACTAAAAATAACTAAATGAAACATAAAATATAATTATTTGTCTGGTAAATTAGAAAACAAAGTTGAAACTAAACAATTACTCATTTAACTAGTTAAAAATAACATTAAACTACAATTTTTAATGGAAAAAAAACAATGGTACATACCTAGAATCAAGAGAAAAATAGTTAAGGGGGTTGGCAGTAGCAGTAGAAACAAGCACATGTACCTTAAAAATTGAGATCTTGTTTACCAAGTTGTGAAAATGACTTGAAAAACAATTTTAAAAAAACAAGTACATTTACAAAATGGGCACCCGAGTTTTAAAAAATGGGTGCCTGTTTCGCTCTAGGTACCTGAAGCAAAACGAGCACCCGATTTTTAAACGGGTTCCCATTTTTTAAATACGGGTCAGGCACCCAAAACTAAATGGGCGCCCAATTTTTTAAAAAGGGGTGCTTGTTTCTTGTGCCAAAAATTTTTGGCTATGGACTTCCATAGAATAGGCACCCAACTTTCAACATTTACCCCTAAAGTACTCTCACAAGGCTACTCCTAATAAGGTAAAGCTCCTAATAGAGGTTGAGGTAAATCCCTTGACATGGTGAATTTTAATAGGGTCTTCTCTTAACTGGGTCTATTGTAAGCTTTTAATAGGGTTGAGATCTTAACCCAACGTGCTCCAGAAGAGTGCATTTTCCTTACTGGGTGTCATCCCCATTGTGGTTTTTCCCAAGTTGGGTTTCCATGATAAAATTACTAGTATTATGTGTTGAATTTGTGTGGATGCTTATTTCTTGATGTATGTCTTGATACAAGAAAAGGTTACTTATTACATGCATGTAGTGAGGTTTTGAAGGATAAGTTTTATCAGATCAGATTTGTGTTTATTGGTAGATTACTTATTCACACCCCCTCTCGGTAATCTCGAGGTTTGATTATTCTAATAATTGGTATCAGAGCGTAGGTCCTCTTGGTGATAAGCTTAACTGCTTGAGGTAAAGATCTGATTGACAAGATATTTAGAAATGAGGATCCCAAGTTCACCAAAGATAACTACCTAGTATGGTCAAACATGATGGAGTTATATATAAGAGGTACGGGTGATCAATACTGGAGGCACAATAGGCATTGGCATGCAATGCATCAGTTGCTGCTTCTCTTTGTAATAGCAAGATATTGTGTTCGATTCCCGAACTGGGAGCTTAAATAAACTTAATATAAAAAAAATATTGGAGGCACGATGAAAACCATTATACTATACCTCAGGGAACCCTAACTACAGATTAGTTAATGAAGGAGAAGAAAGAGAACACACAAGCTCAAGAAGCCATAGTAAGTACCCTCTTTGATAATGAATAAATTGACATAAAAGGACTTAGAACAACCTGTCAAGTTTGGAAGAAACTTGAAAAATTATATAAAGGTGACAAGCATTCACAAAAAGAAAGAGAAGATAGTCTCAAAGAAAAATATGATGACATGAAAATGGTAGAAGGTGAGAACATTGCTCAATATGGTGCAACAATCAAAGATTTTGTTGTAATCAAAGGTGCACATGGTATCATGGAAGAATAATATTTGGTAAGTAAGATTCTAAGAACCTTGTTACCTTCCTATGCCATTAGAGTGTCTGCAATTAATGAGGTGAGAACATTTGATAACGTGACTATTAATGGATTGATCGGTAAGCTTATGACTTTTGAGCTTAATAATTTTGATAATAGTATTCCAAAGGTTGAGACTACTTTCAAGGATTCTATGGTAAGTGTCTCTACAAGAAAAGGTAACGAGTTGATGACTAATTAGTTTGATAGCTTCTCTAGTTTCACTAGGGATACAGATTCTATTTTGGATGATAAGAAAAGACAAGAAGAACTTGAAGCATTGATAGCAAGAAGGTTACCTAGAGGAACTAGTAAGTACAAAGGAAAGTTACCCTTAAAATATTTCTATTGTAACAAGATTGGTCCCATTGTTGCTATGTGTCTTAATGGAGAAAAAAACAAGGACAAGGACAAATATAAGAAGTATAAAGGAAAGCCAAAGAAACAATGTTATATGGTTGTGGATGAAGGTGTAACCGATGAGGAATCTGATGACAAAAATAAAGAAGAGATTGTTTTTATAGCTTCCTTTCTTCGACAACTTAGAGTACCTTGCATATTCACAAGCAACTTTGTATAGATGGAGCACGAGAAATGATACCAAATTTTGATGTAGCACTCCTTCGAAAAGATGAACAAATGTATTTCTGCCCCAAGACGAATCCATGAATTCATATTGCTCATGTTGAACTAAACATGCTTCCTTGGTTTCTTCTTCAAAAGTATCTGCATGCTCAGGTACAAGTGGAATATCTTCCTTCCTGTTGACCTCCAACCAAGTAAGATGTCGTATTGGACATCCTCTTGATAAGACAAACTGATAACACTTCTTTCCAAATGGAATCTCTACCATGACATCCTGTCGATCAGAATGGGTTATCTCATTGCTTGCTTTTACATCACATTGGTTACAAATTTCAGACATAGGAGAATTGTCTTCAACATTTGAACAAAATTCTTCTATGATGTTCATGATAGGATCATCAAGTTTTTGGTAGCTCTTTCATGCAACACTTGTTCAAGTTCATGACCTGGAAACAAAGATGCATTGTTTTCAGCTTTACTGGGACCTTCATGCATGTCCATCTTTCACGTCTAATGACACGATTCTCTTCATTCACTTGAACATTAAAAGAATAATTTTCATCTTTCTTCTTTTCATCAACGACTTTCTAAAAATGCAAAAACCAAAAATGAGAGTCGCCAACTATGTCTGCTTCCTTTTCGTGGAAGAGAATAACAAGATCATTAGCTTTGGATTCAAGATGCTTCACTGTTGCCTTCACCAATGGTGCCTCAATAGAAAGCTTCTTTGATGATGAAACTAACTTTTGTTGATTCCCATCAACAAAAGTACGACAACATTTGAGAGAGGCCTCCTTTTTACATCCTTGCGAGGAACGAAGAACATATCTTGAGCTATTTTCTTTTTAAGGACAAGAAAATCATTTGCCAACCTCTGCACCCCAAGATCCATCCTCGTGATGGAAGAAAATAAATCCAAAGAAAAAGACTTTCTTCATTAAACCCACTTGCTTCAATTCTTAATTGCCCTGTAAGAATGAGATCATCCTCAATTTCAATTGCCAAAGTCTGTGCAGCTACAAGAGTAACCGAGGTTGCTCTTCTTAACAAAACACTGACTTTGAAAATTTGAGCGTTGACAAAGAAACACTTCAAATTTGTAGCAATAGGATGAGTAGCAACTCAAATTCTTCATGTCAACTTGTTGAAATGAGCAACAAATTCACACATAGGTACATGAGATTCCTTCTTCAACTGGGTGAGTTGGGCCAATAGTGCATGAGCAACTTCAGGAGGCTTAAATATTTCTTCAAACTTGGCTATGAGAGTAGCCCAACTTGTGATATTTTGTGATGCAATAAGATAAAACCAGTCAGTTACACCTTGCAAAGTTCCCACGAACAACCTCACAGACACATCCTCATGTTCAACACCATGAACACCGCATGCAATGTAAAAAGTAGCAATATGTTCGTCAGGATGTTGTTGTCCATCATCGAAGATCTAGGGAAAATTCTTTTCTGAGGCATCAAGAAGAGCATGTAGAGGTGGATTCAAATTCAACAGACCAAAAGCATTTCCCCAAGGACCTTGGGCAGCCAAATTACGTATCCTTGGTGAAAACTTGGAAAACTACAAGTAATAAATTGCAATGAATAGGACACCGGTATACTTCAAACGAAAGCGTGAGGCTTTCAAATGCGTATCGTGTCCCCAACAAAGTTGCCAAAAAGTGTTGGCTAAAAATTTTGTAAGTCACTGTGACTTTAGACAATGTTTAGGGAGATTACTCTCTCCTCTCAACAATAAGGGAGACTCCCTTCCTACCACAGGTGGCTTACCCAAGGACTTGACTTGTAATTATAATAGAAGGCGGTTCTCACGGAACAACACTAAACTTAAACAAAAAGGATTTGTTGCTACGATAATATCGATAGCCTATGGGTTGACACAAGAACAACATAGAAGATACCAATCTACTTTCTAGTGTGGAACAGTTGCAGAAACCCAAAGTCTTCTACACTAATCCTGAGAGATAAATTAATAATTCAAGATACACAGTAAAGCTCAAAGTCTTAAACCGAACACCTTTTGAATTCTCTACAAAGATTACTTGAAACTGAGGAACAAAGTCACTCAACTTTTACTATTTGAAGCCACTCTAAACTATATTAACCTACCTCTTTTGTAACATAAAGTCTCCAAAAAACACAAATCAATTGTTTAAAAGCTTATGAAAGCAACTCAATGAATCAAATATTGAATAATCTATGCAACATAAGAATATATAAACTACTCACAAGCCTCACAACACAGTTTGGGAAAACTTGTTCTTTATTATTCACTTTGAAACTTTGTACAGTGAAACCCAAACTTTTCACTCCACAAGCAATTTTAGCATAGTCTACATGCATAAACAAAAGATAAAAAATTACAATGGGCACCTTCCTTTATTTATAGGTGAGGGGACAAGAGCGAAAAGTTGGAGAAACCCAACTAATCAAGACTTATTCAACAACTAACTACCTACAATTGACTTATTCAACATTGCAAGTCCCAATGTCTTGCAATCTAATTACATGTTGTAGCTTTGCAGGTGATACTATCACATGTAATTATATCTTGTTTTTACATTATATGTAATCTGTTGAAATGAAATTACAAATACATAATGAAAATTATTCTAAGTGTCTGACAAAACATGACACCTTTTTACATCATCCTTTTTTCTTCCTTCATGCTACTACAAGATGCTCCATAATTGATGTGTAAAGGCTTGGTGGAAGTATCTTGAACTAGAATATCAACTTGCATCCTTGATTGTTCTCCATCATAATGACCGTCACTGGTCAAGAATCTTTTCATGTTTCATGACCATCTTTGTCTTGAAAGCATTCTACGCTCTCAATCACTCCATCATCTTAGAAAAACTAAGGAACTCGACGAAAATCTCTGAAAATGATACCTATAGGATGAGAAACTTAGGCCGGTTCAGAGTATAGCCAATTGCCTTCGAAAAATGCCTTTAGAATGCCTACCTTAGAGAGTCTACACTACAAAATATATGAAATTTTTTGTAGTGTTACCTAAATTTTGCAAATACAAAATTACGGACAACAGCTGGCTCTAACCGGGGAAAGTAACTCAGTTGTTCTTTGAAACAACGAGGAATGTAGAATCCATATCTCAAAGTGTCTTTATCTACTCCATTAGACAATAGAGTCAGGCAACCAAACAACAAAAGAAAAAAGACTCAAAATGGGAAAAAGGATGTCACGACCAACGCAAACCAAAAAACAAAACCGGGGTTCGTGGTTGCATTTGCAAGTCCAAATGCACTCCTCGCCAAAAAAACGGCGACTTGCAGAAAAAATGTGTTTTGTATCAAACAAGGCAAGTAAAAATGATTT
This sequence comes from Chamaecyparis obtusa, assembly GCA_027943335.1. Classification (NCBI taxonomy): domain Eukaryota; kingdom Viridiplantae; phylum Streptophyta; class Pinopsida; order Cupressales; family Cupressaceae; genus Chamaecyparis; species Chamaecyparis obtusa. Next base: position 446,126 of record BSBK01005505.1, on the reverse strand, counting down.
GGATTTTCCCTAAGTCAGGCTTTGCAAATCTCTTTGCAAGTCAAATGATAGCCCAAATGCAAAACGGTAACTAGGAAGATGAAGTCGGGGTTGGCAAGTCTGATTGCAAGTCGTTTTTATTTTATAAGAATGGAAAAACATGTAGTCGGGCTTTAAAAGCCCGACTTCATACCAAGCGTTCTTCAAAAGCTCTTGTTTTCCTTGCAAATGGTGTGCATTAAGGCGAAGTTGGGCTTTCCAACCCACGTTGCAAGTCAAATTTTTCGGTAACACCAAAAATGGTGATAAACAAAGAGGTCGCACTTTTCAATAGATGTTGCAAGGTATTGCTCTTTTGTTTTTAAATAAAATAAAACATATGTAGTCGGGCTTTGTGATCACCATTACAAGCATTGGAGTTTAAAATGAAGTAAAGAGATAAGTAGTCGGGCTTTAAAAGTATGACTACAAAGTTTAATGCCTTGTAAAAACATCTCTTTTTACTAACGCCTTTAAATCGGGCTTTTCAAATGCTATTGCTACTTATAAGCATTTAAAAAGACAAGTAAAGAGAACTTGTAATCGGACTTTAAAAAGCCTGATTGCAAACATTTAAAACAAAGATTCTTAAAGATAACTTGCAATCGGGGTTTAATAGCCTGATTACAAGTTCCTTCAATCTTCATTTTCTTTTGAAATATAGCATGTATCTAGCCTGCGATAGCTCAAAACGGACGGGATTTGAAAAGAAAAAGACCTAGGACACAGAGTGAAACAAAAATAATCAATCTAAACAAGAAAAATCAATCAAAGACTTGAGATTTCAAAAAATCGAGCATTTCCAGTCAGGAAAATAAATCCCGAAATTGCAAGAAAAACTAAGGAAAACTTGATGAAAATCTCTGAAAATGACTATAGGACAAGAAACTTAGGCCAGTTCAGAGTATAACCAATTGCCTTCAAAAAACGCCTTTAGAATGCCTACCTTAGAGAGTTTAAACTATGAATCTATGAAAAATTTTGTAGTGTTGCCTAAATTTTGCAAATACAAAATTGCGGACAAGTCTATTACAATCAACTCAAATGCAGAGAATGGAATTTATCTTGACAATGACAAGAATTTAACTACTGTTTCTGGCTTGTTATCGAACATGACCCTTACTATTCAGAAATCAACCATCCCATTTTAGAGGCCTTCTTGAATCAAAATTTCCCAATTAATCATGTTAACTGGAAGATACAATACCCATTTTAATTATCAGAAACTAGTGTTGAGCATTGGAAAATAGATTTTGCATGAACAAAAAAACTAGTTTCAATAAAATGAACTACAATAGTTTCAAAAGTTTTTTCTCGTCTTTTGAACTACAGATATTCTTGAACAGCTAATTCCTTGAACTTTAAAGTTGTCCTAGGAGTCCAACAAAAACAAATTGTCAAAGTAGTTTAAAATTTGCAACCGTAAAGTTGCAACCTGTCTGCACTTCAAAAATTATTAAAACAATTTGAACTAGCTAAATATAGCAATCCCAAATTTTTTAGAAAAGACTCAAATACTGTTTGACTGTGACAAAAAATGCAATTTTGTTGCAAGATCAAAATCAACATAATTGGGTTATCTAAGGTAAGATATTTTAACATCTTTGGTTTCCTCTTGAAAAATTATGCAATTGCAAAAAAAAGGAAACAACACCTAATTTGGAGTATCTGTGCAAAATATATGACCTCTAAATGTTGCAAGACCAGGTGTCAGTTTCAAATTTGGCTTTTCTTACAGGTTTGACCATTGTCTATCATCTCTGATAGAACAGAGACCAGGTGATAGGTTCAACAGTATACAGAGACTATTTGGTCTTTGACTCCCTGACGAAGCAGAGTGATTCAAATACCAACTAAACAAGTACTATCCCATCCACAAAGCACAAATCATTTAACAAAACAAATGAAATAATGGCACATAAGGAGGTGATACTCCTAGTTCTAAAAAGCCAACCCCATGATAGCTGCTGAAAAAAATATACAGAAGAAGAAACTCTCAATATAAACAGAGAGGGAGGCCACATTTTAAGCAGCAAACATGTAGCAGTCTTTGGAGAAGGGGCTGAAGCTTTCCCTAGCCAACTTTAGTTATGGCCCCATGGAGGGGGGCACCTAAAATTAACAAGTGCTGCCGAGAAAGTTTAGATGAGAAATTACAAGAAGTTGTTGGTTCTATGAATTCCTTCAGCTATCCAAAAGTTAACCAAAAACTACTCACAAAAATTCTATAATATGCTGAGCCCTTGCAATGTTGCCATGTGGACATAAAAACTGCTTAATTGGTGGGGAAAAGTTTCAGCCTCACCTCCTAGCAACCACTGAAAAGCTTAAGGGAAAAAAATCAAGGCTTCAATTTTACAGGAAGAGATACCATTTAACCCCACAGACATTTTTTCTAAATAAAATGGAGCCTATCTCTCAATGAATTTAGAGGCCAGAGCCCATGGGACCACATCCTTATCAACTATTTTTCCAAGTGACCTTGGTTATTTAAATTCCATTTTTTTTAATCTTTTACTCCTCATAACTTCCTGTAAAGCTTTCTGATTTTTCTCCTCAACATTAATAAAGAAGTTTTCTGAACTGCATGGGATCAAATTAGTGTACAGGACTCCCAGATTTTTTCAGCAACAATTGCTGGAAAGATCTAGTACCACTGTACCAGACCTCAGTAGGTTACAGAATATTAAGACTGCAAAGAACTGATGTTAGAACATTCAGAAGCACAGTAGATAGGCTTTCATCATGTTAAAGTCAACTAGACAATGACTGCACAGTAGATTATGACATTAAAGATCTGGATAGCTCAGTAGGTACATACTGTGCGGAGGATTAAAAGAGGAAGCATATTAAGCACACATAGGGCCATGATAGGGCACAGATACGAAAGGAATTTGCACACAGATAGACAAAACTACAGCATAGATCCGGAAAATGCCACAGCTGGCCACCAACATGCTCTCTGGAAAAAACAAAAAGGTAGGAAACAATTCAATCAAAATTGTGGTTTTCTTAGGGAAAAGAATCATGAACAGCAACTCCCGAATAATTGTGATTTTTCCTGTTTATTGCTTCTATGCCTTGGCACAGTCCAGGTTCAGCCAGGGTCTTCCCCTGCCATTCCAGTTTCCCTGTTGTGTACACATGGGACATAAATAGGGAACCCAGAAGGGCAGGGTCAGATCCTAGATGTTCCAATAGAGCTCCCCATTCGCACTCCCATCTTGTATGGCACGGGACCAATTCTACAGGGATCATTCAGTGATCTTGTATTTGAGAAAGAAATTTGCAGTTCCAATTGTTTGATCACTTTCATTGGCAGCTATCACATTGCTGTGAAACATTTGATGAATCACTAGGATTGGGTTTAGAAGCTTCACATAGATTTAGACTAAACATGCAACTGCTCACTCACCATCTTGTACTACAAGAAATGAACAGTTTAGCAGAAATTCCCCAGGAGATTAAGGATCAATGCAAGGGAAAGAAAATACAACACTCTGAGGATCTACCAGAGAATAAACTCTGAATCCAAGTGTGAGAAGTATTCCATTTTCCAACTGACCATCCATTTAACAGGTTATATTAGAGATAAGAATGGTAAATAAAATAATGGAAGAGGAGAAGCTTTACTCCTATCGGGGAGCTGAAGAAAAGGATGGCAATCACTTGCTGATATGGTGCTCCTATTGACAAAATCTTGCCTTGAACAAAGTTCTGAATACAGTCTACATACCTTCCCATTTTTAGTTATATAACCAGTCTATTTCATTAAGGTTAAAGTGATTGTAACTTTTCAATTTGGGTATTGTTACCTGAAGCACAAGCAACAATTGTGCCACATTAATAATTTCAAGACCACAGAATTTGAAGTAAGGCATGAATTATGATAAGTTACTTTGATTATGTGGCAGTGATCTATTTTAGAATACTGATGAAAGAGAGGATTTCTATACAATAGCTTGATTAGTATTAACAGGCTGCTAACAGTATCAATTTATGCAGCCATGATAAAAAATGGCAAATAACATAATATTTTAAGCATTTGTTACGTCGCAAACAAGAAACTTGAATAACAATCAGATATTATATATAGGAAGGCATAAATCCTGACAAAATATTTTTCAATGGATTATTCTGACTGTATCCATGCTAACGTGGAATCTGAACACAGGAAAGCTCCACCATCAAATGCTCACTGAGAACTTCATAGCAACCTTTCAAAGAGGGTCAGAGCCAAATAGGAATAACAAAAATATTTAGGCATTGGCAATATAACAGTCATATTTTCCACATGTTTCCTTTGTTGATCATATTCTTCATTCTTCTAGCATGACACCAATAACCACTCTAGTTGCTTCTTTATATACTGCATGAATGGAAGTGCCATTGAGAGATTTCCTGAACATTGGAGACTGAAATTGAAAAAACTAAATTTAAAATGTAATATCTTAATGCCCAGCTTCAAACTGCTTGAGGTTTATACATTTGTGTTGCAATTTCTGGTCATTGCATCCGGTATCTATTGAGTTGGCTGATTGATAACATCTGGACAGAGATGTTTTTGCAGATTTTCATGCACTATGGCCTTATTGAATTTTCAAGCACCTCCTGCAATCATTTAAGTTTTATTTTGTTGTCATGTCAATACCAGGTAAATATTACTGTAACCTCCATATAAAATAAGGAAATAAGTTCCACTAAAAGAGGAAAACTTGTAGAACAAATACGTACAAATTTCTGTGCTGCGGAAAGTATCGAACCTAACCTTACCTTCTGTTTTGTTTTTCTTTGTAGGTACCACTCTAATACGCCTTGCTACACGAACAAAATCCCTGTTTAATTTGAAGTTAATTCAAGGCCATCACATTATTTAACTTTTTAAGGCTTATGTCAATCCAGACAAATTTACAAGTTATTTTGTACAAGCATCAAAGACCAGTAATTTCTCCCAGAACAACATGGAATAGTCCTGCTAAGGCCTACAATTGATTCAGTAGTCTGTTCTTTGATATTCCGAACAATTGTTAAACATAGACAAGAAAAACCAAAAAAGCCATCGGTTGCATCTCATTTTGATCTTCTTTGCAGATACAATAGATATAGTCAGATCTATTTCTGGTTATGACATTTGCAAAATTTCTGGTCTCCTGACTGAAAAGCATGCTCAGACTAAAATCAACTTACCTCCATGAAAGATCACCAGCGAGAAGAAGATCGCCCTCTGCATCTTCAAATGCAATTGCAAAACCTGGAATTGCATTATAAAGAATGCAATTGTCTGGAGAAGGAACCATGTTGTCTCCCACATCATTGTTCTTAAACATGTCAGATACAGTGAGAGCAAAACTTTCATATCCATCCAATTTCTGAAGGCACACCATTCCTCCTGTAGATCTACCTTCCATCACCACGGGTATAGGTGGAGGAACCACATTTTCATCAAGGTTAACTGTACGCCCAGACAAGTTTGGAAATGAATGTGACAGCTCTGAAAGGTTTAAACCCATTTCTTCTGTGGCAACAAGAATATTGTTAGCAGAAGTAAAATTTTCTGGTGTTGAGCTATTTGAAGGGCCTTTGCTATGCAATAGTAGGGACAAGTTCAGGTCTGAAATCAAGCTTGGAAAGTCCTTGGCAGTATCGAATACGTTTCTAGTACCGGGCTGATTTCCTCTATCTTGAAAGCTAGAATCATTGGATGAAATTTGATGTAAGGAATGGACAACATCAAAGTGGCTGGATGGAGAACCAGAATTATACAACAAATTGTGATTGGGTTTCATAGAAGGAAGGAAAGGAGCACAAACAACTGAATCTGACGAAGCTTGTAGGATTTGTTGAACCATTTCAGATTTGGATTGCATTCCAAAGGGAGTCTCTGGTATAAGTGCATTTGATTGAATGGTTGATAACATAGGTGCCAGTGATATACCAAAGATTGTAGTGGGATTAGAGACAATTTCTGTCCCTCTTTGTGACAAACTCAAATCTTGTGCTGGGTTTCCTTCAATGGAGCAGGAAGGATGCAAATCTATCACATTTTCTGGAAATATAATATTGTGAAAATCTGGTTTTGAAATATGTTGCCCAGTTTTTGATAAAGGTGTATGCCACTCAGCCAACTTTGTGTTCCCAAGTTGAATAGGTGAATGATCTGGTTTAAATACTCCATTGTCACATAATGTCACTTGCTCTGAAATGTTTCCATATGACAAACCTGTTGAGATTGGAACTGTTTCATCCCTAATATGAATGTCTGTATTCATAGAGTGTAACAGTGACTCATTACTTGATCTGCAGTTGCTATTAAAATAACTGGGCCTCCCATGAATATATGGCCTTTCCAAGGCTTCTCTTCCAAGCAAAGGAAAAGTTCCCCCAGTAAAATCAGTCCTATCCTTACAATTTGACATAGAGAATGGATAGGGAAGCGATGCTGACTGCTCAAGTTGAGAATTGTGTTGACAAACTTGGCTAAAGTTCCCGTATGTCAGTTGTTGTGATAATGATGGTCCAGATAATGTTAAACAATGCCCAGACACTGATTGCCATGATCTTGCCTGCTTCCAATCCACAGGGGATTTTGTGTGAGCCCAAAACATGTCCTTATCAGAAGACTTTGAGCCCACTTCTGTGGCACCATCTCCAATTCTTTGAGAGGGAAACTTCAATTGCAAATGTTCATTCTCAAAGGCTTTATTATTTCCCTTTTTATCTAACTTCAATTCACATGACTTGATCTTCTTCAAAGGCCCCCCTTCAAGGTTTAGTTCTCCAGATTCATCACTGCAGACAGAATCTGCCTCTGTCATATACACAGATTTTCCTAAAGATGCATGTAAATTTACAACCTGTGCGTCAATGCCACTACCTGTAGCTGCATTCAATTCCACTGCATGAACATCTCCAATTGATAAGTCAAGATCATTAACCTGTGAAGGGCCAGATGTACTTGAAGTCTGCAACTCAGATGTTGCAGTGTCTTCAGGTTCATTGGATTTGACCATTGTTGGTGAGAAACATGACGAGGATTTACTCAGTGAAAAACAACCTCCCTTGTTCGGATTCTTTGATTTGGAGGTGGATGATAAACTAAGGCAAGCATCCACATTACACTGAGCAGATTGGAGTGTAGCACTCGAAGGTTCTTCCCAAACAGCCATTTCCACTGTTGAGCATTGCCAAGTATCATTTCAGAACAAGCAGTGACATTCTTCCTTTGAATTTTGCTGCTTGAAATTTACAAATTGGAAATTCTACGGTTAGATAAAAAAATATTCAACCATCAATATGAGGGAAAATTCTTCTGTCATTCATTCTGACTAGATTAACTAGTTATTTTAAGAACATACACTCATGAACCATGGTGAAAAACAGTTCATTAGGCTAATTGATTTACCTCTTATAATGAGCATAATCTTCTCTAAGACTACAATCACCATATGACCCCACAAAAGTAAGTGAATAGAAATATCCAAATGGTGCCCAAAAGAACAAAACCTTTGGAAAAACTTAAAACATGAAAAAGCACTAATGACAGACCATTCAACAAATAAAATGAGTTGCTTCTTTCCAATTCTAATTGCATCAAGTGAATGTCTTGGCATATTAAGAACCAAAGTGATGTGTGCAAGATGGTAGATTATGTTGATGTGGTTGTTAGTCACATACAGTCATGAACAAATTTCTACAACAAAGTCTATCTCTTTTGAAAGATTTTAAATTCAGGAATTTAATATTGCAAGGCTTTGATTGTCAGGTCTTGACATACTAGGGATTTAATTGCTTACAAAATTGATATATTGGATCTTTAAATGACAGACATGTTTTACTTCGATTGATTCACCAGGCTTAAGATGAACTTGTAAAATTAATTGTCAACCTAGGTCAGCTCTTCAGAAACTATCTGCTCAACTCATGAGATTTGCAAATTCACAACTCTTTCCTAACAAGATTCTAAGGATCTTCAGGAATTTCACTTAAACATAGTATCATTCTTTAGATCCCTTAGATTTTAAAATGATTTTCCAAACATATTGACTGTTCTCAAGGATTTTCAATTCTTTGCTCAAAACTTCAACTTTCAAATGGATTTTAAAGAAATAACAAGAGCTTCAGGGGAGAGAAAGGGAAGGCTAGAGAGAATTTTAAAATTTCATATATTATACATAGGCTTAAGATGAATTTGTAAAATTAATTGTAAACCTAGATCTGTTCTTCAGAAACTATCTGCTCTACTTATGAGATTTGCAAATTCACAACTCTTTCCTAACAAGATTCCAAGGATTTTCAGGAATGTTACTTAAACTTAGTATGATTCTTTAGATCCCTTAGATTTTAGAATGATTTTGCAAATATATTGACTATTCTCAAGGATTTTTTATTCTTTGCTCAAAACTTCAACTTTCAAATGGATTTTAAAGAAATAACAAAAGCTTCAGGGGAGAGAAAGGGTACGCTAGAGAGGATTTCAAAATTTCAGATATTAAACATGCATATTCTTAAAGGCAAGCAAAATCAAGACATAAATTGTTACTACACCAGAGTTCTTCACAGATACATAAATAATAGTACAAGCTTCAAAGGAATACCAATCAACATGTAAAATGCTTTAAATGCACCCAATTATTGGCACAAAATTTTGATTTTTCACACAATTGAGTCAGCAATAGCCATACAAGATGTACAATTAGGAATAGCCTTCAAATTGACCTTGATTTTGCAAGTCTTCACAAATTTTACAAGTGTTTACTGAAACAAAACACAAACCATGAAGTAAACTTAAGTTGGCAATTCTCCACCTTAAGTCCAACAAGTATCAACAATTTTTGATCCCCTAAAAAAGGCTAACTTTAGTCTTTTTATAAACACAAGGCCCTAAAAGTTAGTTTAAACTTTACAATATCAATGGTTGAGATTTCCATTAACATCAATGGACAGTGGCAAATAGCTAAGAACACGTGGGTGACATCAACACCTTGACAACTAGCATTAGTTGGCAAAATAGAATAGCCTTCCAGCAGATTCAAACCTTTGCATCAAAACAGTTCGCACAAGAATATTCTTCATGAGAACTGCATTTTGAGCCAATGATCTCCTTAGTCAGTCTCCGTATCTTCCTTTACAACACACTCCTTTGAGACCCTCACTCTATAGTCATATGCTATCAAAGTTTGTGAGATCTTGCCCTTATCATAAGACTGCGACTTCTTCCAATTAAATTGGCAATCATTAAATGCATTAGATATAGAATCTAATTGATCTTTCCTTAACTTGCTTCCCTTTTGATATTCTCATTTTTTTAATTTACCACCAGGTCATTAAGGGCTTTGTCATATTCTTCCTTGAATTCTTTCAATGTTGTTTCTTCATCATACACCTTGTTTGAGTTGCACAACTGATTTGTTAAGAATTCTACTAAAACAACGAATTGATGACTCTTGCCCCTACCTGTCCGCACAGCCTTTAGCTATTTGTTTCTCAAACCTTAATTCTTTTAGCAAATCCTTTATTTGAGAGATAGTCTTGTCTGAAACCATTCTCTCATCTAATAGTGCACTATCACCAATTTTGGTTATTGCTTGCAATCTTGAAAATTATATTTCATTTTCCTCTAAGCTGTCTTGGCAATCATTGTAAAATTAACAACCTTGTCCTTTCACTCTAGCATTTTATGCCAATGTTGGCTGGCTATATTTATCTCCTCTCGTCCTTTAGACAAGAAATATTTGGTCCACTCTTCTTTCATAATGGACACGTCTTCTACTGTTGCAATATGTTCTCATGACACTAATGCTAAAAAATGAGGAACCTCTTCAATCACTTGGCCTTGGGTAACTAAACTTCTAATAAAATTCTGCAATTGAGTAATTTGATCTTTTAGTTCCTTCTTTCTCTTTTTATCCTTCTCCATCCTTGATGTAGCTACATCAACATTGACCCTAAGTTCTTCAATATATTTCTCTCAAGAAGTAACTTCAATGCCATCCGCTTTTCTCTTGATTGCAGACATTACCTTAGCCTTTCTCTTGGGCCTAGGGGTTTCTGTTTCCTCTAAATAAACTGTTGCAATCAATTGAGATCATTTGTACCTGTTGTGCAGGTTGGAGTTCATTAGCGAGCCAATTGGGAACATTGGCTACTTGTTTGAGATAAGGAACTTATTCATGAACCCCCGTCTACTTCTTTTGCTCTTGATCTTCAATCAGGGGTTGTTGTTGGTTCATTGCTTCCTCCTCTGCTTCTTTATTCTTTGCCAAGCTCTCTCTTCAAGCCCAGGAGGAGTTTCAATTAACACTTTCTGTTGTTCAATATCTCTTTGCTTATTAGCAGCCACATTTTCTTCATTTTCATCTTGAAAAATTCCCTCCTCTGTGATACCCTATGGCACATGTACTTCTGATTTCGGATGCTTATTTCCACCTCCCTTGTCCTCCTCCTCTTTATTATTGGCCATTTCTTGAGATTCTAGCAATGAATGATCAACCTTGTCAACTTTTGATGCCCTCTCACTACTAATGCCTTAATTTGATTCCTAGGACAATGTGTTCGAAAGAATAGGTTGATTTAGTGTGACTTCTGCTTGCTCAATGTGAACCTTAGGAAGTATCCCTTTATTTAGTTGTTCTAACTTTTTGGTAAAACAATCTTTTTCATCTGGCTTCTATGCCAATTGGGAATATGTGGCCTGGAGCCCTAAAAGTGATCCCATGTCCACCCTTGCTGCTTCTTCATCATTTTTCAAGTCAGTAACTTCAGGGAGTAGGAGACTTACTCTTGCCCTACTTCCTTTATCTTTTCTTGTTTTCCTTATTTCCCCTTAAACAATTGAGACTTCTTGCCTAAAAGAAGTATTTTCTTTTTCTTTTGAGCACAAAGGATAAACTCGGTTGTTTCCTTTTCTATTGTGTCTTGTTGCCTTTGAGGTGAAGGTTGTGAGATGAATGGAACTGTAGATGATGGAGTAGTATGTTCTTCCATCTGGCATGGATCAGTAGTATCAACCACAACTTTCCCTTTATCCTGGCATTCACCTTGTATTACATCTTGTCGCTTTTCTGTTACTCCAACCTTTTTCAATTTTTGGCACTACAAATTCACTTGATGAGACTATCCATGAGGACCCTGCAAGGTTATTGGAATAGCGGGCATAAGTTGATTTACACCCTCCTTAATAGCTGCCACTGTTATCACTCCTGCTAGAGCTATTTCTTCTTTCAGATTGTCAAGCTTCCCAGCCTCAATAGCTTTAGTCTCTTCTATTTTTCTCTTCTTTATTAGGCAGCCATCAAAATCCTCTTCAGTTATACCCTTTCTTTTCCTTTTCTTATTATCATTTTTTGGGTAGTTGATAGCTTTATATAATTGCCCCTTCCATTGGATAGTCAGAAGTGTCTCTTTTAGCCTATTAAACTCCCATGGGCTAATTGTTTTGAGCTTTATTATGGAATAATTAAATTAATTAAATTAAATGGTCCTAAGCTTCTCAAAATATTATATTTAATTAATTAAAAGTTGAACCTTGTTTATTTTAATCAAGCAACTCTATTTTATGTCAATGGAAAAAATAGAAAGTGGGTCACTTTATGAGTGGAAAAATGGAATTAAAGAAAAGAATATTAAATAGTTCTCTCAAGATGGATATAAAAGAGTGGAGAGTTGATTTGAGAGCTTGTGCTTTTGGTTCAGCAAACCCTTAGATAAAAACCCACGCAGCCAACCCTAGGTAAATTCGTTCAAAGTCCACATGTGCAGTTATTTGAAGAAATAAGGAATTTGTTTGCATTTTCCAACATCAGTTGTTTCAGGTAGAAACATATTAAATTTGCAGGCAAATAATAAATTTTGTGCTGTGTAGCTGTGAAAGAATAGAAAATAATCAAATATATTTTATTGGATTAGTTATTTACCCAGCCATTTCCATATCTCTGTCCTAAAGGAGGCTGTACTTTTTGTATAAGTGAAAAGTGAGCTAAAAAATAAATATAAGGAGTTTTTGGGCTTAGTGCAACATTCCTTAGCTTATTTATTCTAGCCGCAACCTTCCTTAAAAGTTCCATACCATGTTTGTAGTAAAACAAGAGGAGCTGATGTGGCATTTTATGAGGGTCAAAACTCAATCAGTAAGCTGGAACAAAACTTGCAAAAAGAATCGCTGCATAAACTAGAGAAGCCATGCCATTTAAACAAGAAGCAATACATCTTGTTTGGGCTCATACCCCATTGCAAGAGGACCAAATGTAGTGTTGGAGGCATAAGGAGGTGCTATAAATTTATTTGTTATTCAATAGGGTTTCAAAATATGAATTTAAGTGTTTGACTTGTCAATAGTAGATTAGCAAGCACATCAAGCAGGTCAAGTGCCTCAAGTAGGTAAACCATTTGAGATATAAAATATTGAGGATTTATTAATGTTATTGTGTTTAAATTCTGAGCATATCAATTTGTATCAATTCAACAATTGTGAATTGAAGATATATTTATTGTTATATCTGAAATGTTACTGTGTCAAACTAAGACTACATGCAAACTGCTTGACAAAATTCCTAACCATTAAGAATTGGGAAAAGTGAATTGTTTTTGTGTAGAAATTGGCTTGGATCATTACAGTGGTACTAGAGTTGCACATTCGGTTAGCCTAAGGGATTAAAAATGAAATGATCATTTTCAGATTGCTTCAGGTAAGTGACCAACACTTATATATATCAGTTTCAGCACATTGTTGAAAGATGAAGACAAATCAAGAACCCATGAGAGAATTTTTGCAAGTCTTTTCAGAATATCAGAATAATCTAACAATATTACTAGAGCATACAAAGATGCTAAAGCCTTACTTATCAGTTGGAAAAAAAGAAGGGACAAAGGAAGAGAATTTCCCATTGAAGGTAAGGATAAGAACAGCCAGAATGGAACTAGAAAAAGTGAAGTTTCTAGAGAAAGAATCAAGAGTCATAGGAGGATGAAAAAGAGAAACAAGAAGATTGTCGGATTGCCCTTCCAAGCATTTCAGTAGAGGAGCATGCTAATGTTGAGCCTACTGAAAATTTCAGTGTCTTCTTGTTATCTCTTCAGGAAGTTTGTATCGAAACATACAAAGAGGAATCCAGTTTTGAAGGTTATGTTGCTTCTACAAATGAGGATGAAGCTAATTCTTCATGTGCATCTGGAAGTGAAGAGGTGTACATGGGTCTTCATGACTGCTAAGATAGAAAGATATGCTAATTTGGAGTTTTCTAAATCAGCAACTGATAATACATCATATGAAGGTATGGATGTTTTTATGACTCATTGATTAAGCATAGAGCTGTCCTAACCTCAATGCAAGAATTTAGCAAAGGTAATGATAAAGAGTAGCTGATTTTGAAAATTATGCTATGAAGATAACTCAAAAATATGGTCGTGTGAAGAGCCAAGTCCTTTTGCTGACTTTGATCAAAGGCCTAGTGCATTGCAAATTTTGAAGAATCAATTTTCGGTCACTGGGGAAAAGGTTGTTCAAATCTTAACTCATTCTGGTATTGAATACCTCCTTTGGACGGCTCAACTTGAAGAGAAATGGAAGGGTTTAATGGTTGAAGCCACAATATCAAATCTGCAAACTATCAAACGTGCTTTAGAAATAATAAATCATATAACCTACATTTTCTTTCAGATGGAGACCATGCCATCAAATTTGCAAAGAAGACATATAGAGCATTCACAAAAAGGGAGAAAGATTGATTTCAAGTAGGCGATTGATTGACGCCATCAATACAGAACAATCAACGATGTAGATTCATATTCCGGTTCAAGATAACTTCACAAAACTTGAACACTTCAATCACAAGACATCCTGTAGCAGCATGAAGACCGACAAAGGATGATGTAATAGAAGTCGTGTCTTGTCAGACACTTAGTCATTTTCACATGCTTTATAAGTAGGTGTAGTTTTGTTGACAAATTACATGTAATTGGGTAACAAGTTGTAATTGCATGTGATAGTATCACTTGCAAAGCTGTAACATGTAATCAAACTACAAGTGCATTAGGCTTTGTAGTCTTGAATAAGTCAAAGGTAGTTAAGGGTTTCCCCTTCTTTATTCACCATTTTCCCAGCCCCTCACCTATAAATAAAGGAGGGTGCTCATTTTAATCTTTATCTTTTGGCAAGGCAAGAAAATTCTACCAGTTTGTGTATGCACTCTAAGACTTTGAGTTTAGATGTAAATCTGAATTGCTTTCAATAAAAGAGGCAGGTTGTTTTGAGACTGTGTCAATCCAAACTGTTATGTAATGACATTTTCTTGAATTGATTGTGAGTGTTAATGCTTTGTTCAAGAGCGATTTGAATTCAATTGTGCAAACTTTGAGCTGCCTATTGTATTCAGAGTCAATTTGAACTTTTGAAGACTTTGTGTTGCAGGAGGACAAATTGTTTTAGTTAGTAGTGGCTGCAATTACTTAGAACTGAAAGACTTGGGCTTCAATTGTAAGTATTTTTATTAAGTTTGAGAGTATCTAGTAAGAGACTTTGTGCCTTACTGGTTATTTTGATTATTGAATCCTCATCTGAGACAAGCGCAGGAGACTTTGGGTTTTTGTATTTGTTTCACAAATATATAAGATGATTGTTGTCTCAAGTGTTGTTCTTATGTCAACTCTTGAGCCCCCGGTATTATCGTAGCAATATATACCTTTTGTTAAGTTGAAAAGTTGTAGTTGTGCATAAGTCATTCTTGAACAAAGAGGAAGTGATTAAGAAGAACTGCCCTTTTGTTAATTTTAGTTAGGTCTCTGTTGAAGCCAACTACAATAAGAAGGGAGCCTCCCCTATTGCTAAGAGGGGAGAGAAATCTCACAAGACATTGCCTAAAGTCACAATTTTGTAAATGGTGGTCACAGTGACTTACAAAATTTTTAGCCAACAATTTGCATCTTCAATAGTACTTGTAAAGAAAGATGGAAGTTGATCATAGTTGAAACAAGTGTGATAAAATTGTCATTATCGCGATATATAGCACATCAAATAGTCAAACAAGTTTATTGCCGAAAAAATCAGAGTCGATATTACCAAAAACTTGCAACACATTTTTTGCCAAAAAATCACAAAAACACGTGATATTTTTTGTGAAAAATTGGCAGTGAAAAATTAATGTTGACTATTCTAATGCATAAAGTAAAAATGTTTTAGGGTTTTTGACATTTGTAACGCAATGTGCTATTATCCATTGTGACAGACGGAGAAAAGAAAACATGTTGCGACCAATTTAAATTGTCTGCACTTTCAAGGGTTTTTGAACGTCTGCACAGGTGTAAGATTTCAATGGTTTTTCATAGTCAACGGGCCAACGTTTAGGCTGCAAGCTTTCTTGGATTGTTTGCGAGCTTTCTTGCACCGTCTGCAAGTATTTATACTTCTCTTCATTTATAATTTCCATAGAACTATAAAAATATTCAGCTACATATTTTATAAATGCAAATTGCAACAACATAATGATGATTCAATATGTTTGATGTGTTGTAAAAAAAATCCTAACAATAACTTTCTAGTTCTGCATCTATTATCCAAATTCCATATTCTTTGGTATTAATTTCCAACTTTTCAAAGATTTTGAATTTTAAAATCATAGATTAATAATATATTATGATACACTATTCTCACCACATGTTTTTCACATAGGAGCTTTAGTTTTGTTTTCCAAACTATCCAATGTACATTACTTTCTTTGAAATGTTTCTTATCTGGTTTAATTGCACCAAGAAACACCTAATTATTACCATACCAAAATTCTTTTGTATGATTATTATCAGCTATAAAATAAAATAGCTTAGGTGGTTGCTTGATCAACATCTCTATAACAGGACCTTCCAATTATTAATCAATCAAAGAAATTATTTGATCTTGGTAACTTTAAATCTAATATTGCAATGTACAAAGTTGAATATTTACTACCTGCACAGTGCAAACATTTTAGAAAGTAATGTATATTGTTTATAATCTTTGACCTTGTTATCTAATTATTTATGACATACATTGTCTCATTTTTACTAGGTTTTCTGCCCATTTTTGTAAAAGAAGATGATTGGTGGCAGAAAGAGGGACAATTTATGGAAACATGAGACACTAGGACCAAATCGAGATGTCAAATGTAACCATTTCCCTAAGGAGATGACTGGGCTCATAAGTAGGTTGAAATGTCACCTTGCAAAGATCAAATGTCGTGATATTACACCATGTGGTGTCTGTCCCAAAGAAGTTACGAGCGAGGCATTATCAAGCCTTGAAGCATATGTGCAAAAGAAGGCAGGAAAAAAAAGGACAACAAAGGCAATGACAACCCCTATGCCAGATTTCAGCTCTACAGGATTGCAAACAGGTGTGGGGGCTTCTTCCATTGGGCCACGGATATGAGGATTAGGAAATATGGGTAGGCATATTTAGAGTTTTGGATTCTGTGTAACACTCTTGGTGCTCAACCTGGATTGTAAGGAACTGCGTGGAACAAAGAGATGCACCATTAGACAAAGTTGGTAGTTGCAAGATTTTAGTAATACAACAATATTCACTTCAGTGCTTTATGTAGTCCATATTGGGATGATTGGTCACAACAATGACCGTGTCTGGTAAGGGGTTCAAGACCGCAAGTTGTTATGACGTGAGTGGGCCATTGTTGCAGGATGAGGTCTAAAACACTCATCGACTTGTGGAAGAGAAAAGAAGAATTTGGGAACAAAATAGTAGCACCATTATATCCGATGGGTGGATAGATGGCAAGAATAGGATGCTCATCAACTTTCTAGCTGCTTTAGGGGGACAGGTAGTATTTCTAAAATTAGTTGATGCCTTTGATCAAGTGAAAAACAAAGACTTTGTACAACATGTTGGATGAGGTGGTGATGGAAGTGGGAATGAGTAATGTCGTCCAAACTGCAACTGATAATGAAACTGCATATGTGGCAACTAACAAACTTTTGATGGTTAGGCATCCAACATTATTTTGGAGCCCTTATGCTGCCCATTGTCTTGACTTGCTCCTTGAGGACATAGGGAAATTGAGTTGGGTGGAGAAGGTGGTTAAAGGTGGAAGTAATATCACAAGTACATCTACAATCACTCATGGGTCCTACGTCTTATGAGAGAGCACACTGATGGTAAGGATCTCGTGTGATCGGGGGTCACGCGCTTTGCTACTAATTTTCTCACCTTGCAGAGCATATTCGCCACATTGCCTAACCTAAAGAGGATGGTTTTGAGTGAGAGATGGTTGGAGAGTCCTTATGCCAAGAAGCTTGAAGCAAAGAAGGTTGTGAAGGATTTTTTTATGTTAGATTTTCCAAGATGATGGAGGAGATCATCAATGTAAGTTTTCAAACCTTGATTGATGATTTATTATTTAATTTTCAGATATTGCAATTTGCTGATTTTTTTAAATTTTTTATGTCCAGGTGTCAGAACCATTGGTAAGGGTTCTACGAATGGTGGATGGGGATAAAAACCCCATGGGATATCCATATGAGGCTATGGATAGGGCCAAAGAGGCCATTCAACACTTGTATGGGTCAAATGAGACCAAATATGGACCCATATGACGCCTAATCAATCGGAGGTGGAACTAACAACTCGGCCAACATATTCATGTTATTTCCTACTACTTGAACCCCAAGTTTTATTTCTCCAACACGTTTAGAGTAGATGCATAGGTTAAGGTTGGCTTGGACACATGTATTCAAAGATTAGTTGATGATGAGCAGCTTCGAGATCTCATACTTCATGAGTTATAGAGCTATAAGAAGGCCAATGGACCATTGTTTTCTTCACCTGATTGTAAACGTACAGAGACACCTTGGAGCCAAGTAAAAAAGAACATGTGTTTAATTTTACTATACCATTTATTTTGCTCATTAATTTTATTGGAATCTTTACCAAGTTATAAATGGCATTTTTTATCCTTGCATATTTCTGGTGGGAAGATTATGGTGCCACAACACCTATTCTTCACAAGCTTGCCATCCATATATTATTGCAAGCTTGTATTGCTTCTGGTTGTGAGTGCAACTAGAGTGTTTTTTTGGCCATTCACACAAAAAAGAACAATAGGTTGATTCAACAATGCTCGAATGACTTGGTCTATGTGCGGTACAAACTTCAATTGCACAAAAAGGTGCAAAGGTAGGCTTCACATGAAGCACTTGAATTGGATGACATTGATCCATATTCAACAAATTGGGTTGTTGCTCCTAATGGAGATGATGTGGAAGTGAATGTGAATCCTTTCTTGACTGATGATCACCTAACTGAGTTTGAGATGGAGGAAGATGACTAGGATATATAAGTGGCAGCATGTGAGGAGGAATGTGAGCTTGGTTATCCATCAGAGGCTTCTGTTGAGGCACCTAGTTAGGAACCTATTGAGGATGTTGCAACTACTTCAGCACCACCCACCCAGCGGCAACAGTCTCTTTTGAGCTTTAGTTGTAAACGCAATATATGATTTCTAGTTTCCATTGATACTTAAAACTTGAACTTAATACATATCTAGAAGTTGTAGTTGTTTCATGGAGTTTGACTTCAATATGTATTGAACTCAATTTTATTCAGATGTTGCACTTGTTTTTTGGTATATGACTCTAAGTTAATTTGCTAAGTTCTAATTGCTATGTATTTAACTCAAAACTTTGTTTTATATATGATGGAAATCTCAAATTAATCTATGTTCTACAAATTTGGTGTATATGTGTGTTTTTTAAGAATATTTTAAGAAATTATACATTCAATTTTTTCACCAAGTTTTTGGCGAGTCCGAGTTTTTCAAAAACTTTGGGTCAGCAAAGTTATTGCCGAGTCTGAGTTTTTCAACTATGGATGGAACTATGCAAATTTGTATTGATTAAAGGGCTTTAAACAAGAAGACCATCAAGAATAGATATCCTATTCCAAGGATAGATGAGTTCATAGATGAATTGCATGGAGCACAGTACTTCTCCAAAACTAATTTGAGATCAAGATACTATCAAATAGACATGATAGGTAAAGATGTTGAGAAGACAACATTTACGTATCATTATGGATATTTTGAGTTTTTGGTAATGTCTTTTGGTCTCACTAATTCTCCAACCACTTTCCAATCATGTATCAATCAGGTATTTAGTCAACAACTTAGAAAGTTTATGCTAGTATTCTTTGATGACATTGTGATATATAGTAAAACTTAAGAGCATTTGAAACACCTAGATACAATTTTAGCTATTTAGGAGTAACAGTGTGAGTTTGATTGAGAAGATACTTTTTATTAGGGACACGTCATAAGTGCCAAGGGTATTCAAGTGGATCAACAAAAGATCCAAGCAATTCTCGATTAGCCGCATCCCACTAATTTGACATATTTAACGAGATTCTTGGGATTATGTCATTACTACAAGAGGTTTGTGAAAGGTTTCTCTCAATTAGTTGGCATTTTGAATGATTTGACAAAAAAGAAATACTTTGCATGGATTGAATATTCTCAAAAAGCTTTTGAAAAGATTAATGAGGTTATGAGATTGTGCCATGTACTTGCTATTCCTGATTTTTCATTGCCTTTAGTTGTTAAATGTGATGCATTTGGAGAAGGTATTGGCATTGATCTATCCCAAAGGGAACATCCAGTTGCATATAAAAGAAAAAAAATAAAGCAAACTGAAAAGAGATTATTCTATTTATGATAAGAAAACATTGGCAACTATGTATACATTGGAAAGGTTTAGACAATACTTGGTTTGTGGAAGATTTGTGATGAAAACTGATCATAATAGTTTCAAAGTCTTTTTGAACCAAAAAGATTTGAATGATCACTAGTAAAGTAGGTGGGCAAGTTTCAAGTTTATGACTTTGACATAGAATTCATGAAAGGTAAGAAAATTGTGGTGGCTATTGCACTTTCTAGGAGGCCTACCCTATGCTCATTGTCCTTTGTTTCTGTTGATTAGAGAGTTTATAATTGTTGAGTATTCTAAGAATAAACTTTCTATTGATATCCTTAATGAGGTTGTTAAAGATGACATGCATGTTGTGATGGAGGGGCTTATCCTCTAAAAAAATGCTCTTTTTGGTGCCCGATTCTAAGATCATGGAAAAGCTTTTGAAGGCCTTTCATGATTATCCATTAGTAAAACATTAAGAGTATTATAATACTTACAACTTACAAGTACCTCCATGAGAGATTTGCACGGAAGGGATTGAAGGATGATGTTCATAAACATATTAGAGAATGCATGACTTCCCAAAAAAACAAGGGAGCAATTTTTTTTGGAAGTCTACTTCAACCACTACTAATTCTTGAGCAAAAATGAGAGAGCTTATCCATGGGCTTCAGTAGAGGTTTTCCCAAGGTGTAAGGCAGAGATTGTATTTATGTTGTGGTCAATAAATTGACTAGTTATACACATTTTATTTCTATTGCTTTTGATTTTAAGGCATCTCAAGTACTAGATATATTCTTCAAGGATATATTCAGATTGCATGGCTTGCCCAAGAACATTTTCAGTGACAAGGATAACAGATTTCATATTTCTTTTTGGCAAGAATTGTTTCATTTGATAGGCACACTATAATGTCCCATTTCAGGATCACCTTATACTTTTCCCCAAATTCACAATTCCACAATGAAATAGGAGCAAAAATATAGTTAGAGATGTAATTCTTACTCAAATAAGATGAGATAAGTTGTATAAATATCTTAAGTCTGGTTTGTCATATCTGGTTGATCTCTTATATCGATCTCCTTTAACAAATGGAATTCTTTTTCTTAGTTTGCTCTCAAAATCTGAATAGTACTCTTTTATTGTTGCTCCTTTTTTTGCTTGGAATGGAATCTCCTTTATACTTTATTGGTGAAAGGGTCACCACCTTTCATTAGAATTGAGTTACCACTTTTCCTTGTTGCCTTTAAGAATAATATATTATTCCCCAAATCACTCTTCCTTGGATGTCCTCAAATGAAACACGTTCCCCTTTATATCTTCCAATGCAGGAGAGAGTCACACCTCTTCATCATGGCTACCCTTTGCAAAGGTCACAACCCTTCATCATTTATGCCATTTGAAAGAGTCACAATCCTTCATAATTGTCCCTCGTTGAAAGAGTCATAAACCTTCATAATTAAAACCTTTCCAAAGAGCCACAACCCTTCTCATATCTTTTTCCCTTTGAAGGTGACTTCCTTATTTTCTTCTCATTTATTTCTCCCTTCTATTAATTCTTTCTTGCTTCACACCTTCCTTTTTCTCTTCCTTCCTCTGTCCCCTTTCAAATGAAGTTACCTTCTCCCTTTTTATATCTCATGTCTCAGGGAGTCACAACTTTTCAATTCATGCCTTTTTGACCATCCATAACTAACTAAATTTTTTTTAATTTTTTTTCTTTATATTTTAAATTTATTATTAGTCCCGCCTATATATAGGCGGAACTAATGTTTTCATATGAAATATCTACATTAGTTTGCCTCAAAAATTACGCACTCAAAAATATTTGATACTCATTTCTAATGTTTAATAGTATTTTATTTTTAATTTGAATTATTTAAAAAATATTCTTTTTTTCTCATTGGCTAAACATATTTTTCTTGGGGGTTTTATTATTTTTTAACTCACAAATTAAGAAATATTTTCTTTGTTGTCTTGTTTCATCCTTCATTTATTTCTCCGTACAATGTCGCATACCTATGCACGAACCAGCAGAACATTCGTTGCTGTAATTTGTTTTTAATGATCCTTATTTGTTTTGAGATCAAACTTTGAATAAAGCATATTTTAGGTGGTGTAAAAATAATAATAACGAATAAAAAACTATATGTGATGATATATTATTTAATATTTGAATTCTATATTAATATTATTATGTATTTTATTTAGTTATTAATGTAAGGATATTTATTTTTTAAATTTTTTAAATTTTACTACAATAAATTTTTAACTAATTTCTATTATTGATATTCTAATAATTAAATTTATATATCTACTTTATAAATCATTTTATATTGTCATAATTGAATTAAATTTAATAAATAAATAATAAATAACATAGAATAGTTATTGTTTACATGATGGTTAGAATTCTCAATTGTGACTTACATTTAAAATAAATTTAATTATTTATATCTATATATCAAAAAAAATTAATTTAATTTATTATTTGAAATTTATGGATATTTTAATTATTGTACTATATTTGTATTTTCAATTTATGATTAAATTTATAAAATATTAGTAATATGTCAATTTTAATAAGATATATTTATCAATTTTATTAGTTAATTATTTATTATTAGATATTTAAATAAATTTATTTTAAAAATATTATATAATGCTTAGGGGTTACATGATAGTTTGTATCATGGCTAGAATTATAGTTTTGATTAAAGTAAGACTTCACAATTAAGGTTAGGATTATGTTTTAGGGTTTATAATTAGGATTATAGTTACGATCATGATTAGGGTTAAGGGTTACACAATTATTACTATTATCATTAGGGTTAGGATAAAGGTTTACAATTATGATTATGGTTAGGATAAATGATTATATTATGCTTGTGATTATTTGTAGGGTTAGGGTTTTATTAAGGTTAATATTTAGGGTTGTGGTGGGGATAAGAGTTCAGATTTACACCATATGCTCTAGGGTCAACGTGTGCCCCTTTATTTTGTGTTATTTCTAAATTTCATAAAAAAACCATGGTTTTGACAAAGCCACCACTATGGGATTCCACTGCCTCTCCCTCTTCTCCAAAGACGCTCGTGGGTTGACCTATGCCCCTTTGTTCAGTTTTATTTCTAAATTTCATAAAAATATTAGGGTTTGTTTTCCTAAATTTCAATAAAACTTAGGGTTTTCTCTTTGAACTTCAACTAAAATTAGGGTCGTGTCTCTGAATTTAAACTAAAATTAGGGTTGTCTATTTGAATTTCAATAAAAATTAGGGTTTCTTTTTTAATTATGTAACTCATCAAAGTCATTGTTAATAACCTTTCTACCACAAACACTTCAAATTCAACAAAAGTTGTAGCATCTTCACTCTTTTACGAGGTATTACAATATTTATAATTAATATAAAACTCATCTTACACATTTGTAAACAATTGTGTCTCTTGTCACAAATGCATATGAAACAACATTGGAATGATTTCCATAAAATGCACATCGATCTTTCTCTTTTTAACAATCGTATAAATTACTTTAACCATTATTATGGTAATGGTGAGAGAGATGATTTATGAAATTAAGATGTCTTGAAGTACTTAATAAAATGCTCACAACTCCAACCCACTCAAAACTTAAAGCTATGAGATAATCTATAGACGTCCGTTGATAGCTTATGGAAAAGTTTCAAAACTCGGCAAATTAAAATTTGCTTATTCATTGACTGCAAAAAATCTTGTGAAACAGGTAAATGAGTGAATTTCTTGAATCTCCTCCAAAGCTAATCTCCTCTCAATTTCAATTATCTCCTCTTAATTTCAGTTATTTTTTCCCATTAGGCGGGACTCATGCTGTAGCACAGCTCTTGTTATTATTTATTATTAAATCCTATTTAAAAAGGAGAACCTCACAGTCTGCCCTTCCCAAGATTGCTTGTCCTCAAGCAATGGTTGAATGATCATGGAATCCCATCCATGATCCACCTTCCTCTACACAACTCTGCAATTATCATATATAGATGTTGTCTCCCTTGTTTTGAATGTGAAGTATGATTGATAGTAGAAACTTGGCAAACCATAACTTAAGACAAGTTTTCTCTCTTCTTCCAAAGGAAAGGTTCAAGGCCATCTCATAATAGTGCCAATTGAATATGTGAAAACCAACGTTGCATGATAGGATGTCTCAAATCCGTATCTTTTGGTTCACTCTTAGTTATTCTCTTCTTCTAGATCAACTAAAAATATAAAGAAAAGCATAAAGCATACACTTGTAAACGCGAAGTATACACATGAATATATGGAGTCATAGTTCACTTGGCCTATAAGAGGTAGGAACGTCCAATCAGGACCAGGTCCATCTCTTGGAGTAACCAAACCACAAGAGGTAGAAGCGTCGAACAAGGACTAGATCCATCTCTTGGAGTAACCAATCCACAAGAGGTAGGAGCATCCAACCAAGACTAGATCCATAGCTTGGAGTAACCAATCCACAAGAGGCAGGAATGTCCAATAAGGGCCAAATCCATCTCTTGGAGTAACCAACCCAAAAAAGGAAGGAATGCCTAACAAGGTTCAAATCCATCTCTTGGAGTCCAATCCACAAGAGGTAGGAACGTCCAACCAAGACTAGAACCATCTCTTAGAGAAACCAATCCGCAAGAGGCCAAAATGTCCAACCAAGACTTGATCCATCTCTTGGAGTAACCAACCCACAAGAGGTAGGAACCCAACTAGGTATAGATCCATCCCTTGGAGTAATCAATTCATCATTTAGCCAACAAGAAGCGGGAATGTCCAACCAGGACAAGATCCATCTCTTGGGGAAACCAATTCATCACTTATCCCACAAGAGGCAGGAAAATCCAACCAAGACTAGATCCATCTCTTGGAGTAATCAATTCATCACTCAGTCCACAAGAGGTAGGAACATCCAATTAGGACAAGATCCATCTCTTGGAGTAATCAATTCATAATTTATTCCACAAGAAGCAAGAACGTCTAACCAGGACAAGATCCATCTCTTGGGGTAACCAATTCATCAATTAGCCCACTAGAGGAAAAAATGTCCAACCAGAACTAGATCCATCCTTTGAGGTAATTAATTCATCACTTAGCCTACAAGAGGCAGGAATGTCCAACTAGGACTATATCCATCTCTTGGTGTGACTAGTCCATCACTTAGCCCACAACAAGTAGGAACATCCAACTAGGACTAGATCCATCCCTTGGAGTAATCTAACATACTTCTTATCTCAGTCATAGGAATATCACTTCTCATTACCTTTCCCTGTAGGGTTAATTCTCATAACTCTTGTCCCTCTTGTGTCCTCTTCTAGGTTTAGAAAGTCATGAATACCTCTTTTTGGACTATCATACCTTCATCCATGCAACACAGTGTTATCTTTTTTCTATCACATTCTATAGACTGTCATCTTATCTTTCAACTCTACCTTTGATATAAGTCTGCAACTATGCTCTTGAAGTTTTCCATATAGACCAAATACTTGGATTGTCCCAATGGTCTGTATTCACTGTGATAATTGATAAGTCTCCTCTACATAAATAAAAGGATAAATGATTGATCTCTTTCTTTGATTAGTTCTAAAATTCCTTATGAATTCGCTCAACAAAAATAATCTCTTCTTAAATATGCTTATAGTCTACTCAAGGTGTGTACATATTCTCCCTTAAGATCTACAACAAAACATCTTCAAAATTTGCTTAATGTTCTTCAAAAAAATTTCTCAAGAGGGTCTGATACAATCTTCTCACAAAGTCTTCTTGGATCTTTTTAATCAGAGTGATAATCAATTTAATTTATGATAAAATTATCTCTAATAACATCTTATTTATACCCTCCAAATACTACATGTAATGTCTCTCAGGTTGGCAAGAATGTTTCTCTGATACCACTGAAATGTCCCCTTTCGGGATCACCTTACACTTTTCCCTAGATTCACAATCCACAATGAAACAAGAGCAAAAATATAGTTAGAGATGTAATTCTTACTAAGATGATATGAGTTGTATAAATATCTGAAGTCTGATTTCTCATATCAGGTTGATCTCTTAAATCGATCTCCTTTATTAAATGGAATTCTTTTTCTCAGTTTGCTCTCAAAATCTGAATAATACTCTTTTATTGTTTCTCCTTTTTTGCTTGGAATGGAATCTCCTATATACTTTATTGGTGAAAGGGTCACCAGCTTTCATTAGAATTGAGTCACCACTTTTCATTGTTTCCTTTGAGAATAATATAATAATTATTCCCAAATTGCTCTCCCTTGGATGTCCTCCTCAAATGAAACACTCTCCCCTTTATATCTTCCAATGTGGGAGAGAGTCACACTTCTTCATCATGGCTGCCCTTTGCAAAGGTCACAACTTTCCAGAATTTCCATCCTTTGGATGAGTCACAACCCTTCTTCATTTATGACATTTGAAAGAGTCACAATCCTTCATAATTGTCCCTCGGTGAAAGACTCACAAACCTTCATAATTACAACCTTTCCGAAGAGCCACAACTCTTCATAATTTTTTCCCTTTGAAGGAGTCACTTCCTTATTTTCTTCTCATTTCTTTTTCCCTTATATTAATTCTTCCTTACTTTAGACCTTCCCTTTTCTCTTCCTTCCTCTCCCCTTTCAAATGAAGTTCTCTTCTCCCTTTTTATATCTCATGTTTGAGGGAGTCACAACTTTTCAATTCATGCCTTTTTGGCCCTCCATTAGCTTAACTAAATTTAATTATGTTATATTTTAATTTTATTATATTTTATATTTTATTATTATTATTTATTATTAAATCCTATTTCAAAAAGGGGACATCACACACACAACTTACACCAAGTGCTAGCTACCATCTGCAAATTGGAGGTCAAATAGAGATAGTGAAAAAGTGTATTAAAGGGTACTTAAGAAATTATGTTTCAAATCAACAAACTATATGGATAAAGTGGTTACACTTGGGTGAATATTGCCACATGTCCATTGGAACATCATGTTTTAGAGCTCTATATGGCTATAATGCACTTTCTTTTTCCTACTTATTGCTTTCAGATAATAGATTACCCATAGTAGGTGACTTGGTTAATCAAAGTAAAGAGATATTGAGGGCACTAAAAGATAACTTGCAGCGAGCACAGAATCTGTAAAAGACTTATGCAAATCTGAAAAAGGACAGAAAGATCATTTGAGATGGGTGATTTTGTATTCTTGAGATCTCAGCCATATATGCAGACTTCTGTCAAGCTCAAACCTTGATACTATGGACCTTAAAGGATTATGAAGAGAATATGTAAAGTGGCCTATGAGTTGGAGCTTCCACAGAATAGCTGGATCCATTATGTGTTCCATGTGTCTTTCTTGAAGAAAGTTCTTGGTTAGCATATTATGCCCTTGGAGGAGTTGCCACCTTTAGATGACAAGGGTAAGTTGATTCTAATCCCAAAAGATGTGTTGAATAACTGAGTCAAAACTCAAGAATTTGGAACATAATAAAATATCTGATTAAATGGAAAAACCTACCAATTGAAGATGTCACATGGGAAGAACCAAAGATACTCAAGCATCTAAATTTACATTGCTTGATAACAAGCAATATTAGAGAGGGAGGATTTGTCACATGACATGTCCCATTTTCAAAAATCTAATGAAAGATTGGACTGGACTCAAGGAAATGTCGAGCATTGGGGATTGAAGATATTGCTGGACTTATGCTACGGAAATGTTGAGGGATCAAGGATTGGAGATATTGCTTGACACATGCCTTGGAAATGTTCATGATCAAGGATCCAAGCTATTGCTTGACATATGTTACGGAAATGTTGGGAATTGGGGATAGGAGACACCTCATGATAGGTACCAAAGTGGTATAACAAAACAAGAAAATCTGAAACTTAAAAAACAAAACTTCAATATTTGGTTGAGGTTTTGAGATTGGGGCCAAAAAAATAAGAGGAATCAACTATCGAGGAAGGAGAAATGCCAAAACTCCAATTTTGTATTTCTTTTTGGCCAACCTGATGTGTTAATATGTGAAATTCAAATTTGAGCTTTGACAACAATGCAAGGTTAGGTTGACCTGTTTTATTGTTCAAGTGTGAGCTATATAAAGCTTGGAAAACATTTCATTTTGGGGAATCTGTTATTTTGTCATTTTTATCTTTTGGAGCACTTTGTGTTCAATATTTCTTTTGTGGACAAAAACCTATAGGAGATTGTGACTAGTGGACGAAAACCCATTGTTTCCTAGAAACAAATGACAAAAATCCTTTGGTTCTTGAAGGCACCCTCACAAAGAGAGTGGATTACAGCTTCAAGGATTTGTAAGATAGTTCAATATATAATGTGAGCATTGTTTGTTGCAGATTTGTAATTGTTGTTTGTTACTGTTGTAATGCCTATCATAACAGCCTATTCACTGTAGCAATCAGAATTACATCGATATAAGAGATGTGGCAATTGGCAAATTTATGAGTCATTTGTGAAAATTGTATACGATGGCTTACTAAATTACTTGTGTTTTTTGGTATAATTTGCTGAATTTTATCATTGGTGTTTTCAAATTTGTTGTTGTCTTTGAAAAATCTGTTTTGGGACATTAAATGTGTGCTTGTGCAATGGAGGAAATAAGGATATGAAAATATCTCTTGTACCAAGTAGTTGATTCTATTATATGTATTAAAAGTTGAGTTTTCGAACCAGAATACATAAAAATGTAATGAACTGAAATACAAATACAAGATAATAGAGCACACAAACATTTATCTTGGGAAAACCCTCCTAATCGAGGGAAAAACCCAGCCACACCCAAAAAATAGATCCCTTTATTAAGTTCTTCAAATCAGTACAGTAGTCTCTTGCTTCTAATTATTCACAAGTTGATCAATCAGAATAAACAAAAGATGCAAGAGTATCTCACAGATACAACCACTCAGAAAGACTCACAAAATATATATATATATATTGATCTACCCAAATCGAGTATACAACAATATCACTTATCTTGAATGCAATCTTCTTATAACTTATCTCTCAGACATACATCAAATATCAGAGAATGATAAGACACGGACGTCACACTCAATACTAATACTGAATATGCATATATATTCAGAGAGAGTGTTTCTTGCTGCGAACACATATATATTAGACTTCCCCGAAATTGAAAGATCTCCATTGAGTAACGCAAGTAGACTGCCGTTACCATTATACTTGATGCTGATCAATGCAATTGCAATGATCATTATAAATGCTCAACAGTTAAGCACAACGAGACCATCACAATCAACATCAGATGAAAGGAGTCACGTTGCCGAGAAAGACCAACATGCAGTATGAGACTTTTCTTCATCACAATAATCTTCAATAAGCAGCACACAATATGATACAAACAAAAAGGGTAACATCATACTCATAAAGGTTCAATCTATCGAAGGAGAAGAAAAGAACTGACAAAGGAGAGGAATCGACGACTTCATCAAGGTCAATAATAAACTTAGAAAGGTGCGATGTCGTAATGGTAACCAACGGCTCTATTGAACAATCGGCATCCTTGAATGCCAAATCATTGAAATAACACATGTGGCTGCCCATGTTAGCAACTGAATACAATCAATCCTTCAATACAAACATCAAGGCAACAGGTCCATCGTAGGTAATTATATCTCCTGCAGCTACAACCATTAACAATCCCTCTTAGCAAAGGAGATATTATTCCAGATTCTCATGTCATCATGATAAACCCAATGGCTACACCCATATGAGTCATCAACAAACTTTATCACGGATTTTCTCAATGTGATTTTGTCATCTCTGTTAATGTTTTAATAATTGTGAGAGAAATCATCGTACCTATGATAATTTGTCATCATGTTCGGGCTGTGCTCTATTATGGTCACTTTGTCTCTTATCTTTCACCATGCTCAAAGTGCTTTGAGCTGGCATCATATTTGGTATCAGTTTATTGTGTTCGTGCAAGTGCTGACTTGGCACCGTTTTTACATATCGTGGCACATCTTTTATGTATCACTGACTGGGATTTGTACGTGCATCAATATCCTTAACGGAGGTCAACCATTTGTATTAAAGTCGTCAATTACTCCATGGAGGCTCTTCCTATTACTGTCGTTTCATTTCTAAGGAGTGAATTATTATTGTTTATGTTACTGCTCATTATCTTTGTAACTGACGACGCTTGGAGTATATGCGTCACTTCATCATCCGTCTTGGAAAATATGTTCGTGTGTTATATCAAGAAGATGATTATTGAGCAGCTTGGTCTTCGTCTTCATGATTACACTTGAGGTGATGATGCAAGTTTATGTGATGTTATTGTGACAAAGAGTTGTCTGTTTGATCGATTGATTTTCATCGGGAGATGCTTGTATGATTGTTAGGCTTATCAGGAGCTACTTGTGTGCATGCTTATATTTTTGTTATATTCAATCATAAGCATGAGATTATTGTAATTGTTTTGAGTATACAATAAAGGAATATTTTTCGGGTGTGGCTGGGTTTTTCCCTCGAGTAGGAAGGTTTTCCCAAGATAAGTTTGTGTGTTCTCTTCTCTTTTGTGTTGGCTATTTCAACTCCTTGCATTCTTAATATTCTAGTTCAAAAACTTAACATGGTATCAAAGCTTGGACAGCCTTGAATCTCTCACGAGAGGGGCTGGTGGTCGATCTATAATCTGTAGATGCTCATTGAGCTGGTTCAATATTGAGGAGAAAATAAGCTTAATTCCTAAAGATGGAAAAGAGGCTTCAGTTTATTGTTGTTGTTGGAGATTCAGATGTGATATCTATCATGAGTAGGCATGTGATGTTGTCTATTATCAAAGGAGTAGAGGTGGCAATAGGGGTTGTTTGTCTTCCTGTAGTGTGCTTGAGCTGTGAAGAAGATTAAACTATAACGAGATAAGTATCTTATGATTGTATCTTTGAATATTGATCATTAATTTTGTATAATTAATTCATGCATTAACATTGGGAATAGTGAATCATGTATGCTTCTAGCAATAGTCTGATTGAGTCTATTTCTAACCTCTCTAAAATGCTTCCAGGACGGATTGAGGAGCACAAGGATGATGAAAAATTGCAGCCTGAGCTGAGTTGGTGACTCTTGAAGAAAAAGAACCTATTCAGATTGTCTTGTGATCAACTACTTCTAAGAGGGATAAATTACATTCAGAGGGAGCTTGTGTGATAGAGGGAAAGTGCCATGTCCTTTGCAGAGGATCAACAAGCTTATAAAGCATAATGGCTTTGGAAGCTCCTTGTTTGGTTAAACTTTGGAGTTAATCTATGATGTATTGTGATTATCAAAACTTGAGTATGTTGTCCCTGTTGAGAGGGAGTCTCGGCTCAAAGGGAGTCTCGGTATTTAGTTCTATTAATTATGATAATAAATGCAGTACACTACTTTGGATGAGAGGGAGTCTCCATTTAGAGGGAGGTTGTCTATTCATCACAAGCAACCTTGGATTAGGAGGTCAAAAGGTTAATGAGTTCTTCTCTGCGAGAGAAGTTCGAGGTGAAATCCCTTGTACCATCTTCTCTATGAGAGAAGTTCGAGGTGAAATCCCTTGTACCACCCTCTGTGAGTAGGCAAGGTGGTAATGCACTCTTCTTTGGGAGAAGTTTGAGGTGAAAGCCCTTGTACCACCCTCTACGATTAGGTATGGTGGAACCACCCTCTATGAGTAGACAAGGTGGTAATGCATTCTTCTCTGGGAGAAGTTTGAGGTGAAAGCCCTTGCTCCACCCTCTAAGAGTAGCTATGGTGGATCCACCCTCTGGGAGTAGCCATGGTGGAAGTCATGTGTGTAACTTCATGACTTAATTTTGTGATTTTGATTCACCCTCTAGAAGTAGCTATGGTGAATATTGCTATATGTTTTTTTTCTTCACCCTCTAGGAGTAGCTATTGTGAATATTGTTATAATGAGATAACAATTTTATTGAGAAAATTTGTGATGAGATTTTGTTATTGACACTATTTAATTGCAACAGTGTGCACTTGTCATGAGATGATAAACTGATGATTTCTATCTTGCTAAGAGGGAGTGTTAATGTTTTAATAGCTATGAGAGAAATCATCTTTCCTGTGATAATTTGTCATCATGTTCGGGATGTGTTCTATTATGGTCACTCTATCTCTTATCTTTCACCGTGCTCAAAGTGCTTTGAGCTGGCATCGTATTTGGTATCAGTTTATTGTGTTCATGAAAGTGCTAACTTGGCACCATTTTTACATATCATGGCACATCTTTTATGTATCGTTGAATGGGATTTGTACATGCATCAATATCCTTATAAGAGGTCGATCGTTTGTATTAAAGTCGATAATTACTCCATGGAGGCTCTTCCTATTACTGTCGTTTCATTTCTAAGCAGTGAATTATTATTGTTTATGTTACTACTCATTATCTTTGTAATTGACAACGCTTGGATTATATGCATCACTTCATCATCCGCCTTGGAAAATATGTTCGTGTGATATTCGGGAAGATGATTATTGAAAAGCTTGGTCTTTGTCTTCATGATTACACTTGAGGTGATGATGCAAGTATATGTGATCTTATTGTGATAGAGAGTTGTCTATCTAATTGATTGATTGTCATCGGGAGATGCTTGTATGATTGTTAGGCTTATCAGGAGCTGCTTGTGTGCATGCTTATATTTTTGTGATATTCAATCATAAGCATGAGATTATTGTAATTGTTTCGACTATACAATAAAGGAATATTTTCCAAGCGTGGCTGGGTTTTTCCCTCGATAGGAAGGTTTTCCCAAGATAAGTTTGTGTGCTCTCTTCTCTTTTGTGTTGGCTATTTCAGCTCCTTGAATTCTTAATATGCTGGTTCGAGAACTTAACAATCTCAACATGACGATTATAAGAAGCTGCAACAAAAAATGTCAGTAACAAAAATCTCATCACAGATTTTCTCAATATAAAATTGTTATCTCAGCATAACAATATTCACCATAGCTACTCCCAAAGGGTTGAACAAAAAACACAGAAAATAAAGTCATGGAGTCACACACATGACTTCCACCATGGCTACTCCCAAAGGATGCATCCACCATAGCTACTCCCAGAGGGTGGAATAAGGGATTTCACCTCGAACTTCTCTCATAGAGAACTCATTAACAAGGGATGTCACCTCGAACTTCTCTCGCAGAGAACTCATTAACAAGGGATTTCACCTCGAACGTCTCTCGCAGAGAAGAACTCATTAACAAGGGATTTCACCTCGAACTTCTCTCACAGAGAACTCATTAACAAGGGATTGCACCTTGAACTTATCTTGCAGAGAAGAACTCATTAACAAGGGATTGCACCTCGAACTTCTCCCTCACGGAGAAGAACTCGTTAACAAGTCTTCATGATGATAAGGCTCTCTTTGAGACAGATATCAACAAATTGGCTTCTCAAATCAGACTCCCTCTGAATTTGATATCGACCTTCCGACCTCCTCATCCAAGGTTGCTTGTGATGAATAGACAGACTCCCTCTGAACCGGGGCAACATACTGCATTTATTATCATAACAGAATAAATCTGAATACTGAGACTCCCTCTCAACGGAGACTCCCTATCAACAGGGACACCATACTCAAGCTTTGATAATCACAATATCAAGAAATTGACTCTAATATTCGTCTAACAATGAGCTTTGGAAGTCACACTACTACATGAGCTTGTTGATTCTCTACATAAGGTCTTGGCACTCTTCCTCTACCACACAAGCTCCCTTTGAATCTCATATCCTCCTCTTAGAATAAACTGATCACAAGATAATCTGAATAGGTACTTCTTCAAGAGCCACCAACTCAACTCAGACTGCAATCTCTCATCATCCTTGTGCTCCTCGATCCATCCTGGAAGCATTTTAGAGATATTAGTAATAGAATCAAACAGACTAATGCTAGAAGCATACATGATTCACTACTCTCAATGTTATTGCATGAACTAAATATATAAAATTCATGATCAATATTCAAAGATACAAACATAAAATACTTATCTCTTCATAGTTTAATCTTCCTCACAATGTGCCACTAGATCTTTCACCGTCACATAATTATAGTGCAGGAAGAGAATGAAAATTCAAACCCCAACACAGAAGATTGCATGAGAAGCCTCAATAGCTGAGATTGAAACACTCATAGTGAATCATCAAAGAGCATATTCAACACCCATTAGACATCATGATTTTTGTAAAATCCAAAATGTCCTCATCTGGTTTGGATCATTTCCTTAAACCTAGCTCTGATACCAGGTTGAGTTTTTGAACCAGAATACATAAAAATGTAATGAACTGAAATACAAATACAAGATAAAAGAGGACACAAACATTTATCTTTGGAAAACCCTCCTACTCGAGGGAAAAACCCAGCCACACCCAAAAAATAGATCCCTTTATTAAGTTCTTCAAATCAATACAGTAGTCTCTTGCTTCTGATTGTACACAAGTTGATCAATCAAAATAAAAAAAAGATGCAAGAGTATCTCACAGATACAACCACTCAGAAAGACTTACAAAATATATATATTGATTTACCCAGATAAAGTATACAACAATATCACTTATCTTGAATGCAATCTTCTTATAACTTATCTCTCAGACATACATCAAACATCAGAGAATGATAAGACACGGACGTCACACTCAATACTAATGCTGAATACGCATATATATTCAGGGAGACCGTTTCTTGCTGAGGGCATATATATATTAGACTTCCCCGAAACTGAAAGATCTCCATTGAGTAACGCAAGTAGATTGCCATTACCATTATACCCGATGCCGATCAATGCAATTGCAGTGATCATTATAAATGGTTGACAGCTAAGCACAACGAGACCATCATGATCCACATCAGATGATGAGAAAGACCAACATGCAGTATGAGACTTTTCTTCAATAAGCAGCACACGATATGATACAAAAAAAAAGGTAACGGCACACTCATAAAGGCTCGAGCTGTCGAAGGAGAAGAAAAGAACCAACAAGGGAGAGGAATCGACAGCTTCATCAAGGTCAATAATAAACTCAGAAAGGTGAGATGTTGTAACGGTAACCAACGGCTCTACTGAACAACCGGCATCCTGAATGCCATATCATCAAAATAACACGTGGCTGCCCATGTCAGCAACTGAATACAATCAATCCTTCAATACAAACATCTAGGCAACAGGTCCATCGCAGGTAATAATATCTCCTGCAGCTACAAACATTAACAAAAATGATAGGCTAAATATGTGTTACCTTGCAAGAAAATTTTAGGATATTACCATTTGATATTTCTTGTTCATTGTACAATGTTAATGAGCACAGACTGTTGAAATCCTATTTTCCATTCTGATATATCTCATATCTGATCTTTAGGAAAGCATCTGCATCAATTAAGCATCAATCTTTTGACTTATTTGTTCTTTGGCCAACAAAGGCATATTGAAGCAACCTAGATTCAGGTTTATGATAAGAAGAAAGAAAGAAAGAAAGAAATTATATCGATATCAACGGATAATAAGCAATGTAGGAATGATACTAAAAAAGGGTAATCATCTCTAAGGGAGAAGTACTAGGGTCAAAAAATACTATTTAATGGAAAGGCATGGAGCATCAAGCAAACACAATCTATCATAGTCCAAAAAAAACCTGTGGAGGTGTGCCCTTGCATACTTCAATGTCAAACATGTGGTATACATCATTCTAAATGAAATGCAATTTCACCTTGAAAAAAAACAGCCGCTCTGAACTTATGATTCTGTGTATGGATCTTATTTATCAGTTAAGTTCACAAGAAGCTCACTCAACCAACTATTTTTGTCCAAGTTGTGGCACATATTCATTATTGCATTTTAGAATTGTGTCAGATACATAACGTAGAAAGAAATAACAGATACCTGCCCTAGAAGCTGAAACTCATAACTAAAATGTAAATGTTAAATGTTTTGCACTGAAGACTTTTTTTAATTTTTTCCTGCCATGTGTAGGTGCATTGGCTAAGTCCGAATTACTCCCTAGCTTGATCATGATATAGAATCAGTAACACAGTATTTGGTTTTAATAAATAAGGAAAATGGAAGGAATTCTCTTGTGGGATTCCACAAGGGGTTTCATAGGACAGATTAGCATCTGGCTTGGTTGTGATTGAAAAAATAGTTTTTATCTTTTATATTTGCTTGCAAACTTTTCGTCATCTTTCAAAAATTTAGCAGAACAAAATTCAAGGACTGCTTTCGCCTTTTATTTGACTTTTCCATTGCATTTCATAATAACAACTTGATTAACAGAATAGACTAAAGAACATAACTGATCAGATTAGTCAAATCAACAATTGTGCTAGGCACACACTACAATACACCACATATTATTGAGTTACCACCTTTGGCCCCAAAACCAGTCTCACAAAAAGAAGATCAAGATACGACATCTTTTTTTCTTCTTTGACCTGGAATGCCTCAATGAACTACAATTTTGAGGTTCTTATCTCATTATATCCACGTGAACTAAGAAACTTTTAAGTGTCTCAATAAGCCAAGGGTTTGTAATTGTAAAGAAAACTTACTTGGACAACAAGCCAAACTTTCTTGAATCTTATGAGCTAAGCTATCTTTCTTTCCACAGTAATCGTTGCTCTTCTGTAGCCCTTTTTAAATAACATCTGAAGCCAGATTGGACTCCTGAACACCTTTTACAGGCAATCTCAAGGTTTAAGGCTATTTTGAAAGCTTTTTTGGCTAAAGGAAAAAAGGAAATGGATGCCTGAGAAGTCATCAAGCATATTCTTGAGAAAAACTATCTCCAACAAATCGACTTCCATGCCAAAAAGGAGCAAGTGGAAAGATCTCTGAACTTCAAATTTCAAACTACCTTGTAGACTCTGATCATAAGAGTATCTTTTAAACAGTATAAACACTTGACATATAGCCTTTTTATTATGAGAAGATATGTTTCTCACATTACACAGGCAGCTTCGACATAATTCATGAAGTGAAATTAGGAAAAGCATTGTCACAACTGTAAACTCATTTATTATGCCAGGTTGCAAAATTGAATTGAGTTTTATGTTTTATTGGAAAATTGCTATCCAATATCGATAAATTATTGCGTCCTTGGAATTATAGTGATCTGATGGGTAAGTTTACAGTCTGACATAAACCAACAACTTGGCTATCTTAATAACTGTGGATCAATGTTTGAGCCCTGAACCTCACCAACTCAAATTCAAAAACCGACGTGTGCAATTCAACATTGGTGCAAGGTGCCATTCCTTTGCTTCCTAAGATATGTTATAATCTCAACAAACAACTACCCAAAAAATTGAGGGCAACCATTCTATACGAACTTTTGCACTGCAACACAAGCAAACGTGCAATTCCAAACATAATTTCATAAAATGAGTTTCCTAGTTAAACCAAAGCGATTCACATGCACAAAATTAGAATCAAACCAACCTGAAATCTAAATCTAGCTCCCAGACAAATATAACCATGCTTTTTTAAAAGTCAATTTCCGAAAAGAAAATGTTATACCAGAGATCTGATTGCAAAACCTCCCACTACCCAAAACAATAAATTTAACAGAAAATAATAAACACGGTCTTTCACAAGTTTTTCAAATTGTAAAGCAGAAAATTATCTGAAATGTGTGTATTCTCAGAGCTGAAAAAAATCGTCACCTGTTTCTGGTAATGGTCCCCTGCTAAGAAGAATGTACTGGGTGGCCATGTTGCTATATAAAATCATGCATAATTTAGAATGGCGTTTGTTTAGAATGAGATTTGGACGACTGTAAGTGGTCTTCTGTTTTAGTGAAAGAGAAAGGTGGTGGGTGTCCACTATCAGCGCCTGCATGAATGAGAATGAAGATAAACATGAACCATCTTAAGTAGAAGAAGAAAACAACACGCTTATTCCATTTTAATAAAATGAAATGGGTGATTGACAAGATTGTTCTCCTACCTCAACACCCACACATCATTGCATTGCCCCGCATTCTTAGATTTTGTTAAAACTATTATGTCATGTCTTTCGCCTCTGCATTTGCCTGCATGTACCAGTTTACTTGCGCTTTGTTTTATTTGTTGGACGACCTTTTTCCAATCTTTATTTTAAAAATGCTTCATGCTTAATATTTAATTCTAATTCTTCAATACATATATATAGAATTCTAATTTATTAGTAAATATATATAAAATATGAAGAGACGTTGAAATTTTTCAACTTTAATTTCTTATTAAAGTTGAATGATGAAAAAATTAAATGTCTTGATACATCTTGGTGTATTTTATATATAGAGTATATATCATTTTTTTATTAAATTAATAAATAATTATATATCATCTTTTTATTAAATAGAATTTAATATAATATGATTACTTTTTCTAAAATATTTATTTTTTTAATAAATAATTATATATCATATTTTTATTATTATAATATAATTACTTTATTTTTATTATTATAATATAATTACTTTTTCTTACCCTGAATTTATTATGCACCAATTAGTAATTGTAAGATATATTTAGTTTTGTAACTATTTGGGTTTCGGGTCCTTGTAAGACTTGTTTTTTCTTTAATTTCAAAACTGTAAGATATATTTGGGTTATGGTTAAGATTATGGTTAGGGTTACAATTTACATCATGGTTAAGGTTAGGGCTTAGATTATAAAAAGAGTTAAGAGTTAGGATTACTTGTAAGGTTAAGGTTATGATTACGGTTACAATCAAGGCTTACATCATAATTAGGACTAGACACGGGTTTAGTTTGGTTTAGGGTTTAGGTTTCGATTATGGTTAGAGTTGGGGTTTAGGATTAGTTTTGGGATTATGTTTTAGGATCAGGGTTTGCATCATGGTTATGGTTATGGTTAGTGCTATCATTTTGGGTATGGTTAGGGTGAGGGTTATAATTATCATTAGGTTAGGGTTTAGGATGGAAGTAGAATTAGGGTTGGCATTAGAATTATGATCAAGGTGAGTGTTTGCATTAGGTTCTTGTTAGGGTTCACATTAGCGTTTAGATAGGGTTAAAGTTATGATAAAGTTTGCAGATAGGGTTTAGGGTTGAGGTTATGGTTTACATCATGGTTAAGGTTAGAGTTAGGTTTTGGGTTAACAATATAGTTAGGTTTAGGGTTTGAGTATGGCTGGGGTAAGAGTTAGGATTAGGATTAAGCTTTAGGGTCAAGGTTACAGTTTACATAATGATTAGGGTTTCAGTTAGGTTTTGGATTAGTGATATAGTTAGGTTTAGCATCATTCTTAAGTTAGAGAAATAATCGCACTTAGGGTTAGGGTTAAGGTTATGATTAGGATCAGAGTTAGGATTATCGTCAAGGTTAGGGTTTTGGGTTATGGCTAGAATTATGGTTAGCGTTAGGATTTATATTTAATGTTTAGGGTTAGAGTTAAGGATTTGATTAGGGGTAGGGTTAGAGTTAGTGTTTAGAAATTAGCTTTCAGTTAGGGTGAGGATTAGAGGTTGGTTAGGGGGAGGATTAGTATATAGTTTATAAATAAAGTTTAAGGTTGATGTTAGGGTTTACATAAAGGTTAGGGTCAAGGATAGGATTTGGATTAATGATATAACTAGGTTTTTTGGTTAGGTATGGCTAGGGTTAGGGTTATTGTTAGGATTTATGGTCAAGGTTAGGGTTTACACAATGGTTAAGGTTTGGGATTGTGATATAATTAGGTTTGGCATCATTCTTAGGTTAGAGAAATAGTTAGATTTAAGTTTAGAATTTATGTTAGGGTTAGATTTTAGGTTAGGGTCAGGGTTAGAGTTAGGATTATAGTTAGGGTAAGCATTATGCTTAGAATTATGGTTACTTCTAGGGTTTATATTATGTTTAGGGTTAAGGTTAGAGTTAATATTTGGATTAGTTTTAAGTCAGGGTTTAAATTAAGATTTAGTTAAGGTTAATTTAAGAGTGATGGTAAGGATAAAGATTATAGTTAGGGTTTAGGGTTGAGGTTAGGATTTGTTTCACAATTAGGGTTAGGATTAGGTTTTCAATGATGACATAGTTAGGTTTAGGGTTATTCTTAAGTTAGATAAAAATTTAAAGTTAGGGTTAGTGTTAGGGTTTAAGCTATGGTTAAAATTAAATGTAGGATTACAGTTAGGGTTTAGGGTTATGGTTAGAATTATGGTGAGTGTTAGCATTTGGGTGATATTTAGGCTTAGGGTTAGGGTTTGTGTGAGGGTTTAGATTAATGTTAGGATAAGAATTATAGTTTTGGTTAGGAATATGGTTAGGATTTAGGGTAAGCATTAAGCTTATGACTATAGTTAGGGTTTGCATAATGATAAGGGATAGGGTTTGGTGTATTGGTAGAGTTAGGGTTAGGATTAGGGTTAGTGTTTAGGGATGAGGTTACAATTTACATATGGTTAGGGTTTGAGTTATAGTTTAAATCATTCTTAGATTAGATAAATAATCAAAGATAGGTTTAGATTTAGTGTTAGGGTTAGAATTTTAGTTTTAGTTAGGGTATAGAGGTACAATTATCATTTAGCGATAAGGTTATGTTAGAAATATCATTACTATTGGGGTTTACATAATATTTAGAGTTAGGGTTAAAGGGTTTTTTTTCATGGTTTAGTTTAGAATTGGTTTTAGGTTAGGGTTTAGATTATGGTTAGAGTTAGGGTTAAGGATTTTTTGGGATTATGGTTAAGGTTAGGGTTTACATCAAGGTCAGGGATAGGATTAGGGTTTGGATATAGTTAGGGTTATAATTATTGTTAGCTTAGCATTTAGGTTAGAAGTCTCTAGGGTTAGGTTTAGGGTTAGAATTATGATTAAGGTTAGGGTTAGCTTGTTTAGAATTTATATAGATTAGGATTCGATTTGGTTTTGCATAAGTGTTAGGATTAGGATTGAGGTTTAACTTATCAAGTGATCCTATTTTTTCATCCTAGATGGGAGTAGATTTTGGAAGGTGTTGAAAGCTCAATTATTGTTACAGTTAGAGTTCAATTTCAGGTTGTGGTTTAATAAAGATATATATAAGAAATATTTCTATTCTATTTTTCCTTTTGCATGCAAATCAATTCAAATTCTCAAATTAAACTAAATCTTATCTTTTTAATTTAAAAAACCTAATATCAATATATATTTTATTAATAAATATATTAGATAAATAATAATAAAATCAATTGATTTTAAATGAATAGAATATCATTTTAGAAATTAATCTAGATATATTTAAGCAATATTTCTAGTCGATTCATTTTGCATGTAAATCAATTCAAATTCTAAAAATACACTAACTTTTAACTTTTTAACTTTTAAAATCTAAAACTAAAATCTAGTTAAAATTTTCAACATTTTTTAACATTTCTATTCTATTTTCATAGACAAATAATTTTATATTCTAAAATTAAAATGAATTCTACATTGCTCAGTCTGTTAAATGAATTATCAATTAATTTTTAAAGAAAGTAAAACTAAAATAAAAATAAAAATAGAATATTTCTATATTTTCTAGATATATAAGAAAAAAATCTATTATAATTTATTTTTTTGCATGAAAATCATTTAAATTCTAAAATAAGTTCTAGTTCTATTGATTTTAAAATTTCCATAAAAATAACAAGTGTTTCTATATTTTTGTAAATATACAAATAAAATTTCTATTCTAATATATTCTTTGTTTTCTTTTTAATTATTTCCTATTCTGGAATGTCTACCATTTCTTCTATATATCTATGTTACTGCCATTGTAAGGTTGCCTTTGTTTGTATACAAAATTTTATTTGTCATGTCTATCTATAAAATTTCAATAAAATAAAATAGAATGTTGATTGGAAATACTCTGCATGTAATAGTTACATCTTACAAATCAAATAAAATGAGCAAACTCATATTTATATTATCTGTGTATTTGTTTAATTTGTTTAATTTGAACTTCTTCATGTATGAAATTACAATTAC
This sequence comes from Chamaecyparis obtusa, assembly GCA_027943335.1. Classification (NCBI taxonomy): domain Eukaryota; kingdom Viridiplantae; phylum Streptophyta; class Pinopsida; order Cupressales; family Cupressaceae; genus Chamaecyparis; species Chamaecyparis obtusa. The sequence continues at coordinate 404,492 of BSBK01005505.1, read as the reverse complement.
AATGTTACAATGTCTTAAATGAAACTAATTGCTCTAGTTCCATCATGATAATCAAATAATATCTAACAAGAACATATTTTTAATTTGAATTTCTTTATTTGCTCCTAAAACACAATTCAAGAAACTCATACAAATAAGCTACTACAATCAATTGAAACCCTAAATGAATGTATTGGTATTTGAAAAATAGAATTTTTAATATAAAAATTGAACAATCACTTCCTATTTAAATCTAATAAATTCATAAATGATTAAAAAAATCAAATATCTATAAAATCAAAACAAATTTTTTTTTATATTTTTGTTAAAGACAACAAAATTAGTAATATCTATGAACTCAAAATAATATGTTTCCATTGTGTCTATAAGAAAAAAATCCAAAAAATCAAACAAATCAAATCTTGAAACAATATTTGTTTATCCAAATACATCTTAAAAATAAAATATTTCCCCCATATCAGTTGTATTTATTTCTCTTTATTTTCCAGCATAGTTATGTGCTTATGTACCAACATACACTAAGCACGACTCTTGGCATGACATTACCATTGAGAATAGGGAACCTCAAGATGTTAGACCAATAGAAATGTTATTAATACATCACTATAATATTCATCTGACTTATAAAATCCAAGAGGAAAATATCAACTGAAAAATAAAACACTTCTATTATATTGAAGAGGAGAGGTGAATAATAAGTAAAATCCTTTTGCTATATTCAAATCAACATATAAAGTCCATCTATTAATCTACATGATATTGAAGGAATGAATGAGAATGATAAGTATTACTAGATGCAAAAGCAATTGCAGATGTTCAAACATTTTATGTGAGAAATAGATTTAGATTAGATGCTCTTTCATGTAGAGTATCTTCCAAAGGGTCATACCATGGTGAACTAATGAAGAATCTAACAGAACCCCTTTAGTTTTCTAGAAATTATTGTGGATGTGTAAGAAAGAATTAGAATCCAAGAATTTGAAACAAACTATTCACTAATTTCCATATGGGAGACTTGAAATTAATGAAACATACTTGATATTTGGTCCTATATGTGTTGATTGCAACAACATGGGTGAGAAAAACATTGTGTGCAACAACATATGGATCAGTAAAGGAGTTCCCAGAAACACAATTTTTTACAATTGATAAAATGAGAGCTTCATCATTAAACGGTGTGTGATCTCTCACTTCCACAATAGGTGAGATGAAATGGTGAAATGGAACAGAACGAAAAAGAAATATATGATGAGAGAATCCCAAATGCCATAATCTTATGATTTCATTTCGAATCATGCTCTCTTTATATGGTTCTAGTTTTCTTTTAAGTCTAATGCTTGTCAATAAATAGCTATGTTTTTAAAACTGTTCATTAAACACATCGCCATAACGTATATTGTTGTGCTTCCAGCAAGCCATCTAGCATTGAGGAATTTGAAAGGGTTTATATTGTTGTGTTGGCAATGAGGAATTTAAAAGGGTTCTTTTTTCTTACACCATTATTTTGGATGATCTCCTATAGAGGGATTGATGCCACTGTAGGGTTACACCTCTCGATGTAATAAATGTGTAGAAATATTAAATATATATAAAAAAAGTCGAGTTATATAAAGGCTTTTTTTTTCAATTTTATATTAAAGCATCAATAAATATATGCTAGCAACATTGGAGCTAAAGAAATAAATCAAAAGAAACTAAATAGGTATTTTAAAAAAAATTTGTATAATAATATTTAAAAATTTAATTATAATTATATTTGAAGACTTAAATAATCTTATTGAAATTATGAAATATTGATTTATATAATGATTTAAATGTAAATATAATTAGTTTTAAGGTTAGCTTTGATATGGTAAATGATGAGAGTTTAATTTAGGTTGGGTTAAGAGTTCAATTTGGTGTAGTCTTGGTGTTAGGGTATAAGTTGTATTGGACCATCATTCTACTTAAATAGTTTTGTAGTGAGTGTCAAATTTGGTTTAGGGTTAGGTTAAGGGTAAGGGTTCAATTTACTTTAATGCTAAACATAAGGTTGAAGTTGGTTTAAGATTTACTTTTAATTTAGTTTAGGTTGAGGGTTCAACTTGGTTTGTGTTAGGTTATATTTGGTAAATGACAATTGTATAATTTAGTATAGGTTAAGAATTTAATTTGGTTTAGGGTTAGGTTAAGGGTAAGGGTTCAATTTACTTTAATGCTAAACATAAGGTTGAAGTTGGTTTAAGATTTACTTTTAATTTAGTTTAGGTTGAGGGTTCAACTTGGTTTGTGTTAGGTTATATTTGGTAAATGACAATTGTATAATTTAGTATAGGTTAAGAATTTAATTTGGTATAGTCTTAGTGTGAGGGTATAAGTTGTATTAGGATTATCATTTGACTTGGTTTAGTTTTGTACCGGGGGTTGAATTTGGTTAAGGTTTTTGCTTTAGGGTTAGGTTTAGCTTAAGGTCAAGGGTTCAATTAAGTTTAGTGGTATACTTAAGGTCGAAGTCATTTTATATTTGTTATAGTTAGGGATTCATTCGATTTAGTAGTCTTAGTTCAATTAGGTTTAGTGAAAGAGTTAAAGTCTATTTTAAAGTTTGATTATACATTAAAGTTGTGTTGAACTAATAAAGTTTCATGTGAGTAGTAATGTTTTATGTATGTATTAAAGTTAAAATCAAATGTCTATCTAATTATTAGAGTTGAACTAATAAAGTTTCATGTGAGTAGTAATGTTTTATGTATGTATTAAAGTTAAAATCAAATGTCTATCTAATTATTAGAGTTTTACTTAGTTTTATATAATTAAATGTAATCAAATCTAACTCATTTAATATAGAATACTATATTAGGGTTAAGGTTCCATTTGGTTTATTGATAAGGTTACTATTTTATTTGGTTTAAGGTTCAATTCAGTATAATGTTCAATCAAACTTGTTAGAGTTTAAATTGGTTTATTTTTAGGGGGTTAGGGTTTAATTTAGTTTAGTTTCAAGGTTGCGGTTGTATTTGGTTTAGGTGTTTCTTTACTTTCATTAGGTTTAGCTTTAGGGTTCAATTTGGTTTATTGTAAGGTTCAATACTCAATAAGGTTTAGGATTATAGTTTAATTTTCTTTAGTATCAGGTTTCAATTTGATTACGAATTATGGCTCAATTTGGTTGTCTTTAGCTAAATTTATGGCGAGAGCTCAATTTTGTTTAGGTATAGGGTTTACTAAGGCTTACAGTTTAATAAGGTTTATATGGTTTAATTCTAATTTATAAATGTGTAGAAATATTAATAAGATATTTTAAGATTGATATGTTTTTACATAACTTCAATCATGGAGTGCATGACTTATGAGGAAATTCGGAAATAGTTAAAAAAAAATTGAAGGTAAATAGACATTGTGAGCAAGTTGTTTGAGAAATTAAGGTATCACAAAACTCTAACTTTCTACATCAAAATTCACATTATTAAAATCCATTCTTTATTCGCATTAAATAAAATCATGCAAAATGTAATTATTTAAAACCTTTATGGAGTTTTTTTAAAAATTGATATGATTTTAATGTCTTATGTTTTTAATTTTGTTTTTAAAAGTCTCATTCATTAATTAATAATTTCATTTGCTAGTTATTAATAATAATTTGGTATATAAATATTAAAAATGCATTAAGAGAAATAATTTAATAAAATAATAGCATTATTTTAAAAAATAGCTCTACTACTCAAAAACATACAAAAGTAGAAAGACAACTAGTCTTTTACAGCAAAACATGGTATGCGATCGAGAAGGGGAAGATAAGTGAACAAGACTTTTCTACTACTAATTATGGGAGTTGGGATCCCCTTCCTCACTCAAGAGATGGCCATGAATGGAAAATTGGCAAGTCCAAAAGGGCAAGGAAAACTGAAAGGAAGGGTTTTGACAGAAATGCTCTTGGGAGGGACCAAGAGAGGACTTCAAGTATGTGGGTGATCCTGATAACATCGAACAAACCTTCCTTTACCTCATGGGCTAACTCAATCCCTTTGGGAAGGTGATCCCCTCATTTTCCCTTGGCCACAACCTCTTCTGGGAATCGTCATTTTGCTTCAGGTAATAACTAGTTTTATTTTTTGCATTACCTTGAGGAAGGTTCCCTAAAACCATCTCCCAGAGACAATACCATTAATAAAAAATCCCACCTAGGCAACCCTGGAGGAGGAATCAACTTTAGGGCACCGCAACAAACTACATTGGAGAAGGAAGAAGGAAGGAGGTTCCCTGCAAACTCTTGAAGGTGATGAAATCAAGAAGCTACCCAAATCATCAAGAACCCTCAAATCCCTCAGCGGCAAATGTTTAAACCATTGGAAGAAAGAAAAAATTGTGGATTAGGGTAGAAAATACCTACACCTATTCTGGAGGATAAGATTACCTTGGAAATTAAATGTGGCATTATAGAGGGTATCATTGGCATTGCAAAACCTTTGGGGGTTTTTTCTAGATAGTGTGGTTTGGGGACTTGTGTAGATAAGGTAGAAGAATGGTTTCAGACGACCTTAAGAGGCTAGGTAGGTATAGCTATCTTATCTAAAGATTTATTTTATGTAGATTGTAATAATCTTAAATTGAAAAATGAATTTTTAGGTGTCAAATCCTCATGCTATAAAGGATACAATTTTAAATTTTTGGATTGGAAACCAGATTTTAATCCTTATAATATCAAATCTTTTGAGGTGGATAGAGAAATTTTTCTTTTGAATCTCCCAGTAGAATTAATGAGTAAAGAAATGATTAGGAAAATAGGTAGTCAACTAGGAGATTTTGTAGGTTATGAAGAGGGTGTGTTTTCATATTCCAACTGTGTTATAGTATTAAGGATGGATATTAATATAAGATCACTAAAACCTATAGAATTAAAGATCAAGGAGGCAAAATATAATATCAAATCGATGTTCTTCAGAGGGTTAGTTAAGGAAATAAAGGATGCAGAGCTAATTAATAATAAACCATGATTAAGGACTCCTCTGCAGACTCAAATGATCAATATCAAATTTAATGAACATAAGGGAGGATTTTTTATTGAAAGTGGAATCCCTGGTAGTAGGCACCAATTGAAGGATCTTGTCCAACTTGAGGAAGTGGAAGAGAGAGAAATTGTGGGGACCAAGAGGGAAGGCTAAAAGCAAGATGTAGTTATCAAATCTCCAAACAATATAAGGACTAAAGAAGTAATCGTGACTATTAAAAAAGAGGAACTTTTTCCTATTGAAAAGGGAATAGAAGGAAATGATAAGGGAACAGAGGGGGAAAACATTGTAGAAGAAAGCACTGAGATCAGAGATAAAAAATTTAGTAAGGATAATAAGATTATAGAAGTTGTGGAGGTATCCGAAGAACTAGTGGAGCAAGATAGTGGGGAGGATTCCAAGAACACCAAGGAGGAGAAGGAAAACAATATGAATAATAACTTTATGTCTTCTCCTGAAATAAAAAAGATACTAGAAGAAGGATGTCATGATACTAGAAAGGAGGTAGAGGGACTAGAAAATACTGATAAGGTGAAGGAGGAAGTGAACATCATCACAAATTATGTATCCAATGAGGTGGTCAACGACCTTATGGAGAATTTTATGGATGAAATAATTAATGAGGAAGAAGTTTCTTTACAAAGATAGCTGCTAATGTCAAGAATATCATAATGGAACAATGTACCTCCTAGTTCAATAGAATAATAAATAATGGTAGAATTAAATCATAAGGAATGTGAGGAAGTGGAGAACCTTGGAATTACACAAATAGGGGAAGGCAGGGAGACCCCAAACTATGCCAAGATAGGTAAGGAAAGAGGGAGAAAATCAATGTCTCAACCTAGAAATAAGGATGGAGTTGCCGAGGGTCAAAACGAACTCACCTATATGTTTTATGCAAGGAAGGGGAAGGTCCTTCCTGAAGAGCCATGAAGCTTCTTACATGGAACGTTAGGGGCATGAATACCTGTAACAAATAATATATTATTAAATGATGTATTACTAACACTAATCCAAATTTAATAATGATTCAAGAAACAAAATTAAACAAAGAGGACATTGACACACTCAAGTAAAAAATGGGCTTTAGGTGTGATGCCCAAAAATTAGAGCAAAACACAACTACAAAAGTTTTTTTTCTCAAACCTAAAGTTAAACTAAAAACACACATACATACGTAACTATGAAGACTAGAGTTTGACACAAACTGACATAAGTTTCTATGTGCATGAAAAATGATGTAGAGGGAAACAGATAACTAAACAAGTCTAAGTGTTTAAAAACACCACAAGGGTCAACCAGAGAAGGTTGACCAAGTTTGACCAAATTTGACCCAAAGTCAAACTTCTCAGAATGGCTTCCTAACTATCCTACAAGGTTTCCTAAGCTGCATGCTTCAACCGACATGTAAATCGAGACAATTGACTAAAGTCAACTAGAATTGACCAAAAAGTCAACCATGCACTAAAAAATGTGCAACTAAGTTAAAAGGGTTCAAAACTTATCAAGGAATAATTGGGCATGCAAACTGAGGCATTTGACCTAGGTTTGACCAAGGGTTGACCAAAGTCAATTGTGCACAAAAATAGCCAACAATATTCTACTAAGGTTTAAAATTCCTAAAGGTACGATAAGACGTGATAAAAAAAAATACTCACATTGATTAAGATGTTGATCAAACATTTAGAACGTATTGATTTAATAAAATTTATGTTTGTAAAAGAAATTAATCCAATAACTACATAATGACTATAATAAGGAACTTATCCTAAAGGCTAATTAAAATAAATTAAACCAAAACAATAATTTGAATTTAGTTTAATCTAATATATCCTGACATTACAATTTACAGATTAATATCCCCAATTAGTCTCACAATAAACTAACCCTAAAAAATATTTTGGGTGTTGCAGGAGAAGGAAAGAGGAAGCTATGAAGAGGCAGCCGCTTGGAGGGCATTTTCATAGCGGTGGTGGCCGCCATGGATGACACCACCATTGTGGACGGTGGCCGCCATGGCAACACCTCCCCACAGTATTGTGGGGCTACGCTATTGTGTGTAGCACAATGGGTAGCTCAGCCTTTTCGGCTTCCACTATGCTACGACACAGTGGCTGTAGCCTTCGCACAACCCGTCCACTTCGGGATGGGGTCGGGGTAGGGCTTCGGCCAGCCCCCTCCCTCTCCCAATATTCATAGGTCAAAGTTTTTCTTAAAAAAAAAACTAAAACAATTTTTGTTTTGCATTGGTACAACAAGAAAAGAATTTGATTCGACCCCCAAATGTAATTCATTATATATATATACATATATATACATATATACATATATACATACATATATACATATATATATATACATGTATATGTATATATATGTATGTATGTATACATATATATATATATATACATATACATATACATGTATATGTATATATACGTATGTATGTATACATATGTATATATATATATGTGTGTATATATATATATATATATATACACACATATATATATACATACATACATATATATATATATATATATATGTATCTATACATATATATATATGTATGTATGTATATATATATGTGTATATATACATATATATATATATATATACATACTGTATGCACCCTAAAATGGTTGCCTAGACTTTGGGCCCCATTTATTCAATTTACCAATCCTAAATCATTTTTATCAATAATCAATATTTTCAACATTATCAATTTCTTGATCAAATCTTAATTTCAATCATATATTGGATTTTTATCCTATGGGCTAACCATTTATCCTAAGTCTTTATTTAATTAAAAGGAATATTTCCTCCCCTTTTGATTAAATAAAAAGCCCCCCTTTTCTTCTTATCCTAAGTTGCACAAATAAAGCATAATTCCTATTTTATAAAAAGAGAAAAGCACTTTTGTCTCACATGAGGCTCAAAAGTCAACACTTCACTCTCATTGGAGGATACTTGTGCACATGGATTGCTCCTCTTTCAAGCTCCACCGCTGATTAAGACTTTTTGCCTCTTAATCTCAATGGTCCATTTCACCTCATTTCTTATAAAAGGAGAGCTCTCTCCTTCATTTGCATAGATACCATATTTTTATGCTAATGTTATGCTGTAGGTTTTAGGTGCATTTTGAGTTTTTGAAGACATTGAAGACTTGTTGCTTTCATCATTTAGTTGCATATTTGCTTTCTTAGTTGCATGATAATGGCATTCTTAGTATAGATTTCCTTTTATGCAATAGGATAAGCTCACATAGTCTAAATAGGAGGCTTGGTAATACTTGTTCTTTCCTTTCATAGATTAGTTGCATTGTACTTTCCTTTCATAGTTTAGATTGCATCATCATATAGCTTGCATTGCATTGCATACTTGATTCTTGGAGATATTGGCATTGTTGCCCTTGTCTTCACTTGAATCTCTCATTGTATGGTTGACTAGCAAGGTCACAAGCTTGTAGCTCTAGCTGAGAGCAATTTTCAATCTTGCAACTCCATGCATAGAGAGCTATGAGCCGCTTTGTGAGGCCTCATTCTTGAGCAACCTTGCATGTAATGGTTCATAGAAGTGCACCATTTTAGTGTGTATATTTCTGGCGCCCACCGTGGGGCTGAGTAGATTAGCTTTGTCCCTTTAATTCCGCATTTTTCGTCAATATTTTTGTCAATTTTTAGCTTCATTTTTAGTCTCTGGTTTTTTTTCTCAGAGTATCGCGCGATACTTCTCAGAAATATCGCGCGATATATCTCTGTATAGCGGTGTGATACTTCGCGCTTGCTAGAAATATCGCCTGCTTTGAAGAGAAATATCGCGCGATAGTTCGCTCTTTACAGACTATCACCCGGCCTGCCTGGAGTATATCGCCCACCAGTACTGAGGTATATCGCCTGGCATAAGGTGAAATATCGCGCAGACTGAGAAGTATCGCCTGGTGTCGGGCGAAGTATCGCGCGATACTGTGTTTGTACCTGGCAGTGACATATTTTTTAGTTATTTTATCTATCTTGAAAGTTTCGGGTTCTTAGCTGTCTTTTAGAAATTTTTTGAAATTTCTAGCGTTTTCAAATCCGTGCCACTCTAGAAAATGGGTGTCCATTTTTTTTGAAATTTTGCAAATGGTATCAAAAGTTTAAGTGTGATATATCGTTGGAAAGGTCTTTCCGAGCCTAATCCAACCATGATGGTTTCATTTTCAGATTTTATCATTTGATCAGTTATTTTTGTAGATTATCTAATTTTTCATGTACTAATCATTGGTAGATTTTGGATTTTTCTTCTCCTAACTCTTGTTGGTCTAACAAGTTGTGGTTGTAGGTACTCTCATTACTTGAAATTTGTCAAAAGAACGCATGTCAAAGAGGGCTACTAATGGTTTTTGTAGGGCTTCCCTAAGCATAAAAACTAAATCAAGTGCTTGTTTAATTGCTTTTTTTATTGAGTGCGGCATATACTAGTTGTTTCATTTCATAGGCACTTAATACCTTGTTGTAGGAATTTTGAGGTGGTAGGAGAGTATGCTCTTCACCCTTGTGGTGAAACATAAATCTTGACCCATCTTGGGATTTTGAAAGCAAGGGGGTAATTGAATATTTGCTTGGTGTGTTTGGGAGAGATTCTTGAGATAGGGGAGTATGCTCTTCACCCTTGTGGTGAATCAAAAACCTTGAACCTCAAGAGTTGATCTATTTTTGTTTAGTTTAGGAATCCTTTAGCGGGCCTGCTCTTGAGCAATCAAGAGGAACGACTCAAGTGGGGACAACCTTGTCATCATTTTCCTTGGTGGTAAGTGATTCCAACTCACTATAATCTCAAGGCTATCAAGGACACCAAAAACCTTGATAGACATAACACTTGTCTTCGTTTGATGTGAGTAGCTCATGGGATTGCAACCATGGAGAAAATATTGAACAAGAATGCTTAAGGTACTCTTGAGGCCGCAAGGTCCTAGTCCTTTATGAGGAGAAAGAGGGGTGTTGTGAACGAAAATCCTTATTAAGAACCATTAGATAGAAGCCACCTTGTTTAGCCGCTTATCTTCTTAGTGCAAAGATTGATCCAAGTGGTTTACCCGGATCACCTTAAGATACTCACCATATGTGTCCCTTTGGTTGTGTCATTTGACATTTCCATGACAAAGCCAATATCTCTTGTGGGCAACCACTTGGTGTGAGGCAAGGGGACATCAAGTTGTGGGCTAAGTTGGTAAGTAATGAGCCTTGTCCTTCTAGGTAGTAATTGCTTGAAGTGTCTTCGATTGTGTGATACCAGTGTAAACATTCTCAACATACAAACAATCGGTAGTATTCATAGGGTGCAATTTTATTTTTGATATCACAAGTGTTTGTCTTGGCAAGGTTGCTTTTGCCCTTGTTTCAAGTGTTTGAAGACATGTTTGATCCTCTACTATTTGCAAACCTGTCCAAATGCTATTGAATTTGTGGTTGAAATCAAACATTTTCACCCTCACATTCGGAAACTTGAAATTAGACCTTAAAAACTCAAAATTTTGCACAAATTGGTCAAGATCAACATCAGTATCACATTAGCCAAAGAGAAATATCGCATTAGAAGGTTGTTCTTGGTGAGAAATTTTATCTCTAAAATTGTGAGCTACATTCTTGGGAAATTCTCGTACTCTTATTGTCCAAATAATTTTCATTTAATTTCAATTTCAATTATATTTTGGCCTAGCCCAACCTCCTGGTTCAAAAGTGCAAGGGTAGTCACCCTTTGATTTGAAGCACCTCTTTGCCAGTGTTGGTAAAGCCCCTGTTTCTATCTTTTCATTTCTCTTTGGACAATAGAGAACTTTGATTATCCTAGTTTGGTGTTGACATTTTGTGAGGTCATCCTATTACCAAGGGTCTTCTATTTTCAGTCTTCCTTGGTTAGTCCAGATCTTAGATCCTAGGTGTTGTCATGTTGCTCAACATCTCAATGAACGTTATGGTATCAATTGCACAAGATGGCTCTTAGTCTTCTTCTTTCTTCTCCATTTCCCATGTTCTTCTAAAGTCTTCTATTCCCATGGGAAATTCTTCTTCTTCTTCTTCTTCTTCTTGATTCTTTTCCTCTTATTATCTAGTCTACACTCTTCTATTCATCTCTCCTATTCATTTCTTCCATGCTTGATTACTTCTCTTCTACAACCATGAATCTTGACTATCTAGCTTTGGAACCTTTATTAAGAATAGATGATCTTGAGCTCATTGACATATTTGAAAAGTGTTGTTCCTCCAAAATTCTCATGAGTGATGAATTTATAGCAAAAATAAAAGAAAAGATGTTTAAATCAGATGCCTTTGCTAGAATCATAAACATGATCATATCACAATCTTCTTCTTCCAAACATTCTTCATCATCTAAATCTTCTCATTCTTCTTCATCTTCCAAGTCTTATCATGACTCTTCCAGACATCATTCTCATTCTTCATCTTCTAAGTCTTATCATGATTCTTCTAAACACTATTCACATTCTTCATCTTCCAAATCTTATCATGACTCTTCTAAACATTATTCGAATTCCTCATTATCCAAGTATTCTTCTTCCACTAGGTCTTCAATTTCATCTTCTTCACGATCTCATTCTTCTTCTACTTCTCCTAAGAGTCTTACTTCTCTTCAGAAGACATACCATAAAGAGCAACATGATAGTCCTTGTGATGTCTCTTCCACAAAGAGTGACACACCTACCTTTGATCACTATGATGACTATGATGACTATGATGATGGACAATTTAGCCATACCTATGATGCTTCTATTCCTAAGAGTCCTCCTCGTCGTGTGCTTAGGCTTACTAAAGGGTCATCTTATTGGGTAGATTGTGATGGGGATCCATATGATTCTGATTTTGAGAGGAATTATGATATTTGTTGTGAACAATATGATACATCTACTTCTATTGAGGAAGAGAAAGCCTTTCGTGCTGATTACAAACGTAGATACTATGAGCATCTCTCCTCTAAAAACTCTCATGCTGAAAATAAAGATCTCACTCTCAAGCAAAATCATGTTAATGTTGAGCCTTTGAGCCTTTGTCTTGTGATGGTCCCCTTCCATCCGCCACTTCCTCCAATACCCACACACTTCCTAAAGCTTCTGAGTCATCCAAATCTTTCACAAATCCTTCATCCAACAAAGATCCTAAGACTTTCCATGCGGTTCCCTATAGTTATCCTCAAGGGCCACCTCTTAAAGATACTCAAGATAACCTTCACTTGGCTGCAAATACTTTCAATAATGTCGAACCTAAAGAGCCTAAGCCTTCATCCGCTATAATGCCTATTTTAGCTAGTCCTTCACCATCTCTTCCAAAGTCTTCTATACAATCCCAACCTGCTTCCTTGTCCTTAGAAGTGGCTCCATGTCAAGAGGACTCTAAAAATGATAAAGAAAAGAATATAAAGAAAGATCAAGATCAAGAACCCTCCATGTCATCCAATTCTTTTCATGATGTCTCTTATCCGTTTCAAGGTTCTTTTGATCCTTTACACCCTTCCCCATTCATTCCACCATGTCTTAATTCTTCCTCTAAGCAAGATCAAGCTACTACTTACACCGTTGAGCTTATTGATAATCAAAATAACCTTACTGCACTTGCGCTTTCCAAAGATGATACTTCCATTAAGGTTATTAAAAATGGTGTTGTTACTTCCAATGTTGAGCCTATTGAAAATCTAGAAAAAGTTGATACGCTTATGCTACCCAACAATCATTGTCAAGATCAAAGTCTTCCATCTTCTTGTTCTACCATTCCATGTTCATTTCCGCTTTCTACTCTTCCTAAGTCTTTGCAAGCTCTGAACAATCCTATCAAAGAAGTTGCTCCTATTCAAGATGTTCATGATCCTATTGTAAATCCTAATGCTCACTCTAAAGATCCTGATGTCCTTGGTTGTCATATAGATGCTAATGAACTTATTGATTATCCTTTTGCATCTTCCACTTCCATCCTTGGACCTCCTCCACCAATACTAAGGGCTTCACGTCTTCCTTCCATTTTGGGTCCTTATGTCCCTTCACTTTCCCCTCCTAATTCTTCTAATTCGTCATCCATTTTGGGTCCTTACGTCCCTCCATCTTCTATCTTTCCTCAAGATCAACATAGGTACATACCCTTGAATCGTTTTCATCCACCCACCCATCTAAACCCGTCGTATCATCCTTCTTCTTCCACAAGTCCCAAGTCTTTTGGAAGTAATTTGAATGTTCAATACAAGAAAAAGAAACAATACAAGAATCCTTCAAAAAAAGAAGATCACCATGTCTCCTCTAATCGACATGGGGGCATAAAGTCAAAAGAGATATCTAAGAAGAAAACTACAAGACAAGTATGGGTTCCAAAATCCATCATTGAAGATATTATCTCTAAATCATCAAAAGGAAATGAAAAGCCTAAGGCTATATGGATTCCAAAGACTCTCTTGAAAGAGTCTTATGTTGAGCAAAAAGTGAAGTTGACATTCAAGCTTCCAAAGGCTTCCACTTCATCTTTTTCCAAAAACATTCTTCCATTCCATGTGCCTAAACCGCAACCTCTGCTAAACATTTGCCATATTCCTTCTCGTATTTCTCCATTCACATTTGAGAATTATAACAAGCACACCAATCCTCTCTTCGAGGAGTCACATAGCAATAATGAACCAGAATATGGTTCGCATTTGGACTAGAATATGGTTTACATTTCCTCCATTTTTCCCGTCACCCTTCAAGGTGTGTATTGATGTTGATCTTACCTTCCTTCCCATCTACCTTTTCACATTCCTTCCCTTCATTATCCTTCTACCTTCTATCATTTTTTCCTCATTTGCCTATTCTTCATGCGTTTTCCTTTCCCTATCAGCATCTTTGAGCATATCATTTTGGATCCTTGGTATATCAATGATTTATCCTTTCGAGGAGCATTACCTAAAAGCTTGCTTTCTTCTGAAAAAGATAAAAAGAAAAAAGAAAAAAGAAAAAAAAATAAATTTGAAAATGTGCCATGGTGAAAACCTGGAAACAGGCACCTTGGTAGCAAAAGTAAAGAGAAATAAATTCATCCTATGGTGAAAACCACTCCCTTGTGGCACCTTGGATAAGTACCATGATGAAAACTTGGCAATTAGGCGTCATGCGTAGTTCTTCTACATGTTCATCCATTTCATCTTCTCTCTTTGATCTTGACAATGTTGGTCTTTACATAACATTTGGCTATCTTGTGAGCTACCTTATGAATGATCTTGCTTTCATTCCATTCATGTTTAGCCTTCGTATTTTCCTTCATTCATTCTAGCCTTTCGCTATCCTTTTCCCCTTCTAGTCTTGATCTAATAAAAAAAAAGTAAAACACGATGCTATGAAGTCTCTTGACATGTCTACTCCTTTTGACTGCATCCTCCCTTCTTTTGCAGTGCACTTTTGTGACTTATCCTATGCTGGCCTTTCATTGCTTGTCCAGATGTGCTTTACATGACAATTTTTTTTCCCTAGCTTGGGTACTCTTGAGGAGTTTGACCTTGAGGATTTCTTCCCTCCATTTAACTTCATTCTCCTTTCCTCTATCTTTTCCACCAGCTTGCTTATCCATCTTGTCCTTCACCTTACTAGACATTGGGACTGCACGATGTGATCTTGCTTAAAGAGTTTGATGCCCATTCTGTCTGGGGGCATCTTTTGTACATATTTTATGATCCTGAAAAAATACCAAAAAAATTCATATATGGTCCTGAAAAACATTCCAAAAAAATGATATATTGTCAAAAATCTTTAAAAGCATAAAAAGACCTGAAAAAATACAAAAAAATTAAAATATTCAAAAAATAAAAAAAATAAAAAAAAAGTGCCTTGGTGAAAACCTGGAAACAGGTGCCTTGGTAGAAAAAATACAAAAAAAGAAAAAAAAAAAAGAAAAAATTGCAATAAATCCAAGTGGTGAAAACCTGGAAACAGGCGCTACTTGAGGCCTTTGCACCCCTATTTGTTAGCATGCATCCTCGACACTTAGCCACTTTCCATCATGCCTTGACCTTATTTGACTTGGTCTGGAATCGGTCTTTGTCTTTGTCTAGGAGGCATAACTATTAGCATTGGTCCTTTAGGTGCGTTTGTCTCTTGGGGCATTTCACAAATAGGTGTTTTTCAACACCACCCCAAATAGGTGTTTTTCAACACCACCCCAAACAGTGTTTTTCAACACTACCCTTGCGTCGAGTGTTTCTTAACACTTATCAGATGTCTTGCCTATAGTCTAAGTATGATGCGATAGTGCTCATTTGCAGATGTGATAACCAGAGTTTGACTCTATGACCAACACACACACACTTAAACAATCAACTCGCTTGAGATATGTTGACTTTATTTATCTTTGTGTGCTGTCTATGAGGATTTCTTTGATGAGTGGTCTCTCCCTGCGAAGTTTTCAATGATGCATAGCTAGAAGACTGAGGGAATGAGAACATGTTTTCTTTCTTTATCTGCTTGTGGGTATATTTTGTTGATCCTCACTATCATGAGCATTTATGCTGGGTCTTACTTGACCCTATGGATTGACAAGGTATTATCCTTGACTGTTTTGTGAGTGCATGCTTCTAGTTATTTTGACTTTCATGTGTCTTGATACAAGCATAATCTCACCATATCAAACTTAGGTGATCTCACTGCATTAGTCATTTGGACCTACATGTCTTTGATGCCTAGGTGAGATTTCCACATTTCTATCTGATAAAGATCATATTCATATCCACATAGTTATGCTAGTGTGCATTGTATGATCTAATGACGCTACCAATAATGCTCGATGATGATAATTAGATGTCTGTAAGCATTGTGACCTTGCAAGTCAACCACTTTCATAGTAGCTTGCATTTCTAGGTTCATGTTAGTTTAGTTTCTGCATCTTGCATATGGAGAGAGCTCTTCTTTTTATCATCTATGGACTAGTTGGTCAACTGTGCTCATTTTCTAATTCTTCTTGATCATATCTTTCATTTCTGATCTTTCATATCACATCATTTTCTATCCATTTTTGGACTCGAAATCAAAATCTGAGTCGTGTTTCCAAAATTTTCTCATTCTTCTACGCAGTTGACTAACCTTTTGAGGCATAATTCTTCAATCTTTGGTGGAATTTCTTCCTTTCCATGTCTCTCAAATTTTCTAGTCTTTCATCCACCTTATTTCTAGTCTTCTATTTCTATTCTTCTACTTCCTCACTGAGGCATGTTTCATTGCCTAATGGTTAACCTAATGACCCTTTACCTTCGATTGTGATTTCATTATGATTTGATCAACCTTATCAATTTCGCTGTTCTCCTCTCTACTTGATTTCGATTTCGATTCCGAGGGGGTAGTATTTATGGGATTCTCATCCCCAACTACTTGATTTTCCTGATTCAGACATCTTTTGTGAGCTCTCGCTCAAATTTGAGATTCTTATCTCTTACTTTGAATGTGATCCCGAATCGACCTCATGTTCAAAGGCCTTTGTTTATGTTTGTTCGGATATGATCCCGAATCGACCTCATATCTAAGTTGTTTTGTGATTCCAAATCGATCTCACATTGCAACTTCATTCTTTGACTACATGTGTTCCCAAATCGATCACACATTAGTCAAAGAGGGGCAAATGTATGCACCCTAAAATGGTCGCCTAGACTTTGGGCCCCATTTATTCAATTTACCAATCCTAAATCATTTTTATCAATAATCAATATTTTCAACATTATCAATTTCTTGATCAAATCTTAATTTCAATCATATATTGGATTTTTATCCTATGGGCTAACCATTTATCCTAAGTCTTTATTTAATTAAAAGGAATATTTCCTCCCCTTTTGATTAAATAAAAAGCCCCCCTTTTCTTCTTATCCTAAGTTGCACAAATAAAGCATAATTCCTATTTTATAAAAAGAGAAAAGCACTTTTGTCTCACATGAGGCTCAAAAGTCAACACTTCACTCTCATTGGAGGATACTTGTGCACATGGATTGCTCCTCTTTCAAGCTCCACCGCTGATTAAGACTTTTTGCCTCTTAATCTCAATGGTCCATTTCACCTCATTTCTTATAAAAGGAGAGCTCTCTCCTTCATTTGCATAGATACCATATTTTTATGCTAATGTTATGCTGCAGGTTTTAGGTGCATTTTGAGTTTTTGAAGACATTGAAGACTTGTTGCTTTCATCATTTAGTTGCATATTTGCTTTCTTAGTTGCATGATAATGGCATTCTTAGTATAGATTTCCTTTTATGCAATAGGATAAGCTCACATAGTCTAAATAGGAGGCTTGGTAATACTTGTTCTTTCCTTTCATAGATTAGTTGCATTGTACTTTCCTTTCATAGTTTAGATTGCATCATCATATAGCTTGCATTGCATTGCATACTTGATTCTTGGAGATATTGGCATTGTTTCCCTTGTCTTCACTTGAATCTCTCATTGTATGGTTGACTAGCAAGGTCACAAGCTTGTAGCTCTAACTGAGAGCAATTTTCAATCTTGCAACTCCATGCATAGAGAGCTATGAGCCGCTTTGTGAGGCCTCATTCTTGAGCAACCTTGCATGTAATGGTTCATAGAAGTGCACTAGAATGGGACTTCCTAGGGGTCCTGTATGCCTTATCATGCGTTAGGACCCCTATGAAGCCCCTGTGACCCCTATGGACACATTGGAATGCTCAAGTGTGTCCTAAAGGGTCCCACGACCCCTTCCAATACACTTGAGCATTCAAATGTGTCAAAATAGGCCATGGGGACTTTCTAGAGGCCCTAGTATGCCTTATCACCCGTTAGGACCCCTAGGAAGCCCCCGTGACACCTATGGACACATTAGAATGCTCAAGTGTGTCCTAAGGGGTCCTATGACCCCTTTCAACACACTTGAGCATTCAAACATGTCAAAAGGGGTCATGGGGACTTTCTAGGGGTCCTAGTATGCCTTATCACATGTTAGGACCCATAGAAAGCCCTCCTCACCCTTATGGACACATTGGAATACACAAGTGTGTACTAAAGGGTCCTACGACCCCTTTCGAGACACTTGAGCATTCAAATGTGTCAAAAGGGGTCATGGGGACTTCCTAGGGGCCCTAGTATGCCTTATCACACGTTAGGACCCCTAGGAAGCCCCCGTGACCCCTATGGAGATATTGAAATACTCAAGTGTGTCCTAAGGGGTCCTACGACCCCTTCCAACACACTTGAGCATTCAAATGTGTCAAAAGGGGTCATGGGGACTTCTTAGGGGCCCTAGTACACCTTATCACATGTTAGGATCCCTAGGAAGCCCCCGTGACACCTATGGACACATTAGAATGCTCAAGTGTGTCCTAAGGGGTCCTACAACCCCTTCCAACACATTTGAGCATTCAAATGTGTCAAAAGGGGTCGTGGGGACTTCCTAGGGGCCCTAGTATGCCTTACCACATGTTAGGACCCCTAAGAAGCCCCCATGACCCCTATAGACATGTTGGAATGCTCAAGTGTGTTCTAAGGGGTCCTACGATCCCTTTCGACACACTTGAGCATTCAAATGTGTCAAAAAGTGTCATGGGTACTTCTTAGGGGTCCCAGTATGCCTTATCACGCATTAGGACCCCTAGGAAGCCCCGATGACCCCTATGAACACATTGGAATGCTCAAGTGTGTCCTAAGGGGTCCTATGACCCCTTTCGACCCACTTGAGCATTCAAATGTGTCAAAAGGGGTCACGAGGACTTCCTAGGGGTCCTAGTACGCCTTATCACGTGTTAGGGCCCCTAGGAAGCCCTCCTGATCCCTATGGACACTTTGGAATGCTCAAGTGTGTCCTAAGGTGTCCTATAACCCCTTCTGACACACTTGAGCATTCAAATGTGTCAAAAGGGGTCATGGGGACTTCCTAGGGGCCCTAGTATGCCTTATCGCACATTAAGACCCCTACGAAGCCCCCATGACCCATATTAACACATTGGAATGCTCAAGTGTGTCCTCCTATGACCCCTTCCGACACACTTGATCATTCAAATGTGTCAAAAGGGGTCATGGGGACTTCCTAGGGGCCCTAGTACACCTTATCACACATTAAGACCCCTAGGAGGCCCCTGTGACCCCTATGGATACATTGGAATGTGCAAGTGTTTCCTAAGGGATCCTACGACCCCTTCGAACACACCTAAGCATTCAAATGTGTCAAAAAGGGTCATGGGGACTTCCTAGGGGCCATAGTAGAACTTATCACGCGTTAGGACACCTAGGAAGCCCTCGTGACCCCTATGGACACATTGGAATGCTCAAGTGTGTCCTAAGAGGTCCTACAACCCCTTTCGACACACTTCCCTTTTGACACACTTGAGCATTTAAATGTGTCAAAAGGGGTCATGGGGACTTCCAAAGGGCCCTAGTATGCCTTATCACATGTTAGGACCCCTAGGAAGCCCCCGTGACCCCTATGGACACATTGGAATGCTCAAGTGTGTCCTAAGGGGTCCTACGACCCCTTCCAACACACTTGAGCATTCAAATGTGTCAAAAGGGGTCATGGGGACTTCCTAGGGGCCCTAGTATGCTTTATCATGCATTAGGACACCTAAGAAGCCCTTGTGACCCATATGGAAACATTGGAAAGCTCAAGTGTGTCCTAAGGGGTCCTATGACCCCTTTCGACACACTTGAGCATTCAAATGTGTCAAAAGGGGTCATCGAGACTTCCTAGGAGCCCTAGTATGTCTTATCACTTGTTAGGACCCCTAGGAAGCCCCCGTGACCCATATGGACACATTGGAATGCTCAAGTGTGTTATAAGGTGTCCTACAACCCCTTCCAACATACTTGAGCACTCAAATGTGTCAAAAGGGGTCATGGGAACTTCCAAGGGGCCCTAGTATGTCTTATCATGTGTTAGGACCCCTAGGAAGCCCTCGTGACCCCTATGGACACATTGGAATGCTCAAATGTGTCCTAAGGGGTCCTACGACTCCTTCTGACACACTTGAGCATTCAAACATGTCAAAAGGGGTCATGGGGACTTCCTAGGGGCCCTAGTATGCCTTATCACACATTAGGACCCCTAGGAAGCCCCCGTGACCCCTATGGACACATTGGAAAGCTCAAGTGTGTCCTAAGGGGTCCTATAACCCCTTCCAACACACTTGAGCATTCAAATGTGTCAAAAGGGGTCATCAAAACTTCTTAGGGGCCCTAGTACACCTTATCACTTGTTAGGACCCCTAGGAAGCCCCTATGACCCCTATGGACACATTGGAATGCTCAAGTGTGTCCTAAGGGGTCCTGCGACCCCTTCTGACACACTTAAGCATTCAAATGTGTCAAAAGGGGTCATGGGGACTTTCTAGGGGCCCTAGTACATCTTATCACATGTTAGGACCCCTAGGAAGCCCCCATGACCCCTATGGACATTGGAATGCTCAAGTGTGTTCTAATGGGTCCTACAACCCCTTCCAACACACTTGAGCTATCAAATGTGTCAAAAGGGGTTATGGGTACTTCCTAGGGGTCCCAATATCCCTTATCACGCATTAGGACACCTAGGAAGCCCCTATGACCCCTATGGACACATTGGAATGCTCAAGTGTGTCCTAAGGGATCCTATGATCCCTTCCGACACACTTGAGCATTAAAATGTGTCAAAAGGGGTCATGGGGACTTCCTCAGAATCCTAGTACACCTTATCACACTTTAAGACCCCTAGGAAGCCCCACTAACCCCTATGGACACATTGGAATGCTCAAGTGTGTCCTAAGGGGTCCTACGACCCCTTTCAACACACTTGAGCATTCAAATGTGTCAAAAGGGGACATGGGGACTTCCTAGGGGCCCTAGTATGTGTTATCATGTGTTAGGACCCCTAGGAAGCCCTCGTGACCCCTATGGACACATTGGAATGCTCAAGTGTGTCCTAAGGGGTCCTACGACCCCTTCTGACACACTTGAGCATTCAAATGTGTCAAAAGGGGTCATGGGGACTTCCTAGGGGCCCTAGTATGCCTTATCACACATTAGGACCCCTAGGAAGCCCCCATGACCCCTATGGACACATTGGAATGCTCAATTGTGTCCTAAGGGGTCCTACAACCCCTTTCGACACACTTGAACATTCAAATGTGTCAAAAGGGGTCATGGTAGTATGCCTTATCATGTGTTAGGACCCCTAGAAAGCCCCCGTGACCCCCATGGACACATTGGAATTCTCAAGTGTGTCCTAAGGGGTCCTACGACCCATTCTGACACACTTGAGCATTCAAATGTGTCAAAAGGGGTCATGGGGACTTCCTAGGGGCCCTAGTACTCCTTATCACCTGTTAGGACCCCTAGGAATCCCTCATGAGCCCTATGGACACATTGTAATGCTCAAGTGTGTCCTAAGGGGTCCTACGACCCCTTCTGACACACTTGAGCATTCAAATGTGTCAAAAGGGGTCAATGGGACTTCTTAGGGGCCCTAGTACGTCTTATCACCTGTTAGGACCCCTAGGAAGCCCCCATGACCCCTTTCGACACATTTGAATGCTCAAGTGTGTCCTAAGGGGTCCTACGACTCTTTAGGACACACTTGAGCATTCAACTATGTTGAAAAGGGTCATGGGGACTTCCTAGGGGTCCTAGTATGCCTTGTAATGTGTTAGGACTCCTAGGAATTCCTCATGACCCTTTTTGACACATTGGAATGCTCAAGTGTGTCCTAAAGAGTCGTAGGACCCCTTAGGACACACTTGAGAATTCAAATGTGTCAAAAGGGGTCATGGGGACTTCTTAGGGGTCCTAACATGTGATAAGGCATAGTAGGAGCCCTAGGAAGTCCTCATGACCCCTTTTGACACATTTGAATGCTCAAGTGTGTCCTAAAGAGTCGTAGGACCCCTTAGGACACACTTGATCATTCAAGCATGTCGAAAGGGGTCATGGGGATTTCCTAGGGGTCCTAACATGTGATAAGGTGTACTAGGACCCCTAGGAAGTCCTCATGACCCCTTTTGAGATATTTGAATGCTCAAGTGTGTCCTAAAGAGTCGTATGACCCATTAGGACACATTTGAGCATTCAAATATGTCAAAAAGGGTCATGGGGACTTCCTAAGGGTCCTAACATGTGATAAGGCATACTAGGACCCCTAGGAAGTCCCCATGACCCCTTTCAACACATTTGAATGCTCAAGTATGTCCTAAAGAGTCGTAGGACCCCTTAGGACACACTTGAGAATTCAAATGTGTCGAAAGGGGTCATGGGGACTTCCTAGGGGTCCTAACATGTGATAAGGCATACTAGGACCCCTAGGAAGTCCCCATGACCCCTTTCGACACATTTGAATTCTCAAGTGTGTCCTAAAGAGTCGTAGGACCCCTTAGGACACACTTGAGCATTCAAATATGTCAAAGGGGGTCATGGGGACTTCCTAGCAGTCCTAACACGTGATAAGGCATACTAGGACCCTTAGGAAGTCCCCATGACACCTTTCGACACATTGGAATGCTTAAGTGTGTCCTGAGGGGTCCTACAGTGTACTAGGACCCCTTAGGACACACTTGAGTAGGACCCCTTAGGACACACTTGAGCATTCAAATGTGTCAAAGGGGGTCATGGGGACTTCCTAGGAGTCCTAAAGCATGATAAGGCGTACTAGGACCCCTAGGAAGTCCCCATGACCCCTTTCAACACATTTGAATGCTCAAGTGTGTCCTAAAGAGTTGTAGGACCCCTTAGGACACACTTGAGCATTAAAATGTGTTGAAAGGGGTCATGGGGACTTCCTAGGGGTCCTAATGCGTGATAATTTGTACTAGGATCCCTAGGAAGTCCCCATGACCCCTTTTGACACATTTGAATGCTCAAGTGTGTCCTAAAGAGTTGTAGGACCCCTTAGGACACACTTGGGCATTCAAATGTGTCATAAGGGGTCATGGGGACTTCCTAGGGGCCCTAGTACGCCTTATCACACATTAGGACCCCTAGGAATTCCTCATGACCTCTCTCTTTCTCTCTTCTCTCTCTCTCTATCTCTTTCTCTCCTCTCCTCTCTCTCTCTCTCCTCTCTTTCTCTCCTCTCTCTCCTCTCTCTCTCTAGGTGTGAGAGAGAAAGAGAGGAGAGAGGAGAGAAAGAGAGGAGAGAGAAAGGTGAGTGAGATCTCTCTCTCTCTAGGTGAGATAGAAAGAGAGGAGAGAGGAGAGAAAGAGAGGAGAGAGAAAGGTGAGAGTGAGAAAGAGTAAGATATCGGATATCTGATAATATCAAATATCTGATTTTGTTCACTGGTGTTAAAAAAAACAAGATTCTCTATGTCCCTCTAGAGAGTCACATGGTTTTCCTGAATTACAGGATTTGAGTTGCAGTGAGAAGACAAAAAACCACTTTTTGGGGTGATTTTCTCTATTCTCAAAGGTATTTCATCTTTTTTGGGGGTGATTTTCTTGATTACCAAAGGTATTTCATCTTTTTTTGGGGTGATTTTCTCTATAAACAAAGGTATTTCAACTTTTTGTGGGGTGATTTTCTCGATTACCAAATGTATTTCATCTTTTTTTGGGGAGATTTTCTCTATTAACAAAGGTATTTGCATCTACTTTTTGGTCTAACTATGGGGAGTAGTAGTCGTCAAAAGCATAAATAGAAGAAGAGACTCACAAATGAAGATGTTGAAGTGTATAGAGAAATGGATAGGGTTACCCATCGGAACAAGAGACAAGGTATGTTAAATATGAATGAAGATGTCAGCATAGACCCACCTTTGAATGTGGTTTCAAGTGAAGAACATGAATTTGAAGATGAAAATGTAGGTTTTGAAAATGAGAATTTAGGTTTTGAAGATGAAAATGTAGGTTTTTAAAATGAACATGTAGATGTGGCCAATGGAAGTGTGGACATTGCCAATGACAATCCACCAATTGAATATGAAGGAATTGACAATGATAATGGTGTAGAAGAACCAAATCAATGTTACACATCTCCAAATTATATGAGAAATGAAGTCCCTTCGAAGGAAGAAAGAAAAACTTCAAAATTGAGACCTTCAAGAAGAACTAAATGGTTACTTGAAATTGATGAGAACATAATGAGCAATTTCAATGGCAAGAGATCAGAAAGAACCGTTCGGTTGTGGGTTTCAAAACTTTTTGATCAATTTTTTAGGCACAAGACATTGGTTGAGAAATGTCAAATGTTTGTGCAATTGTTAAAGATGCAGAAGATGAGATGTATACTAGTCAAATTGAAGATTAGTGTGAACAAGAAAAATGAGCGGAATGCTATTATTGTGAGAAATCTTTTTAGTGCTCTCAATTTCATTGGGAAGACTACCAAGGAAAAAGATAAGAGAGCCACTAGGAGGGTTATTACAACCTCCTTAGTAAGTCATCATTTGAGAAAGGCTCATTTGATGAGACAAACTTGTGTTGACTTGAATCTAAATCGTTAAATTTTGGATAGAGCACTTGCAAGAAGAGAAAAACTTGATGATCCTCTTCAAAATGATACATGGGCTTATGGTGGGAGACTTTCATGTTGTGATAAGAAGCTTACCGATGCTGTGAAGGATCAAATTCAACTATTTTGGCAATCTAACTCAAGAGTGTCACCAAATGTGAAGGATGTCTTGAAGTTGAGAATTTGCATTCGAGACTGCACCCCGCATCCCAAATATTATTTGGAGGTGAGTCAAACAATGTTGTTCAAAAAAATTTGTGAGACACATCCAACATTGCAAATATCAAAAATATCTTTTGAAGCCTTGAAGCCTTTGTTTTGTGTGCCTCTTAAGATTCGAAATACTTCTTGTTGCAAATATCATGTGGAGTTTTCAATGCACCATGAATTGTTATGATCCATTCATTCTACTTTGCATAGTAGTGAAATGTTGGAGGAGTGTGGTGCAAGTGCTCTTCCAAAATCATCAAGAGACTTGCTAGATCATTTTTTATGTCCTAGAGATGATGGATGTTTCTTTTTATAGAAAAGATTGCTTAAATGACAAGTGCTCAGAGTGTGGTGGGCTAGTGAAGTTTGTTTAATGTTTTCATGAGGGCTGCAAACACAATTTTGGAAAGACAATTGTCCACAAAAAGGTATATGAAACCATTAAATATACATTAAAAAGTGGAGGTGAAGGCTCTAGATGTGAGTTGGTTACTAAAGAATGCAAGGTACCTAATTTTATTTCAAATTTTAGGAAGAATATTTTTTACAAGTATGCAAGGCATAGTCACAGGTCTTAGTGGTTGGATCAATAATTTAGGATGTGTAAGGACACTTTCCCAATTGGCACTATTATATTGATTGTTGGCTTTGTAGAGAACTATACATTGTAGCCCCAAAACGAGTTGCAAGCTCAATATTACAATTCTATTCAAGTTTCTATTTTTGTGCACATAACATATAGACATTCCCTTGATAGTACAAAAGATAACCGGAAGATAATCAGAGAGTACCATTTTTATATGAGTGATGATAGATCACACTCATCCGAGTTTGTCCAACATTGGGTGAACCCACAATAGTGGGTTCACTTTTTAGCCTGAACGAACACTGAACTCTACATTTTGAGAAAAACTTTCAGATTCGGATGCATATTGTTGTTGAACCGCTTGAAATCAGAGGATGAAGTAAATTAGAGTCTTTTAGGATTTTTTATCTAGATTCTAAATATTTTTTTTTTGAATACTTTTTTCTTTATCCCACAAAAACTTGTACGGTGCTAAAAACATCATTTTCAAATAGTAACACTGTTTTCATAGAGCATAACTTTTTTTGTAAAATAGATATGGATGTGATTATTTTGAATTTAGTTTTTTAACATCCATACAAAGGGTACACAATTGGTTTGACAACATTATCACTATTATTGCATATTTTATTAACGTTTGAAGTTGACTAAACCAAAATTTTGACCTACCTTGACTACATAGCTTATAACTTATTGTGTATTTATCGAATTTCAATTATTATTTTTTTAATAGAAAGTAGACTTGAATATAGAGGGCACTGTTATTTTTCAAAAAAAAAATTCTTTGTTTTACTATTTTTCATTGAACATCAAACTCAGAGGTTTATATTTGATAAAAAACCTACATTCATTTAACGTCAAAAACCATACACATAATAAATTTAAAAATAGTCAAATATATAATTGTTAGAAAGCTAGTTCCGAGTACTTGTTGTATGCAAAAGGATGTCTTCTTATTCATCCATTTGATCAGTGTGCTTGAGGCCCAAAGCCATGAAATTCTCAGAATTTCTTGAAAACTTCAAACCATGTCGCATTTTAGGCACTTTCGATAGAAAGTACTTTGCCCAAAAATGCAAAATTTAGTCATTACTAAGAAACTTTCAATTGAAAGTCATCTAGTTTCGATCGAAATTCATTACTAAGATACTTTGCCCAAAAACCCTAATTAATGACTTTCGATCGAAATTCATTAATTAGAAACTTTCGATTAAAAGTTCATTAGTAACTTTCGATCGAAAGTTACTTAGAACTTTCGATCAAAAGTCCTATGTCTAAGGACTTTCGATCGTAAGTTTAGCACTTACGATCGAAAGTTTAAGCGAGTTTCTATTGAAAGTTGGTAAAGAATATTTTGTCGAAAATGCTTTTCAGGATGAATTCCTTCCTCCGAAAAATTGTAACCCACTATTGTGGGTTCACCCCATTGCTTTGAGAATTATTTTGCGTGGGTGTGGGAAAATAATATTGCTATGGATAGAAATCTCATTTGGTCAGATAATTGCATTGGTGAATTAAAAAATGCTCGTATGTTTTATTAGTTATGTAGAATGCATGTAGAGAGAGGTGTACCTCATATTTGGAGTTTTTTTGAGGCCAGTCATGGAAAAGGGGAGCATGATGGAGCTGGTGCATGCGTAAAGAGAGCTCTAGTCAAGGAGAAACTGGGGATTTCAGGTGCAGAACTCATTGATGCCCGTTTTATTGTTGAATGGTGTACTTCAACATTGTCATAGGGTGGACTCTTGATTCATTGGTGCGTAGATTCTTTTGGTTGGTTGAGTTGGGTACAATAGGAGATAGGTTGGATTGTCAAACTGTGAAAGATTCTTCAAAAATGCATTCATTTCGAAGCTCAAATGCTGGTACATGGACAATTTGGACATGAGAGTTGGCTTGTTATTGTCTGAGTTGTCTTCAGCATGATTGGGATCGATGTGAGTCAAGTGAGTGGGTTGATACATGGGTTCCACATTATCTTACTCCTTTATCTCTCATAGTCTCTGTAATAAATGATGACATGGACAATCGATGACAAATGATGATATGTCCACATATCCAATAGGATCACATGTTGTTGCGGGAACATGGTTGCGCACATATATGATTAGAAATAATGACATTCCTACGTTTGAAGACTATGGCAAGCACAAAACCATTCTCATGTATTCACACCTTATTATAACAGCCAATGTTAAGTTGTTGAAAGATCAAGGAAAACCAAAGACAAAGGAACTTTGGACTATTAGTATTGCTGATGATGAAGAAATACTGAATACTCTCAAGCAAATAGATGACCCTTCAGGCACACGTCAATAGGTAAGTTCAACTCAAGTTAAAATATAGTTCTGTAATTTGCATATTTAGATGCCAAAAGGGCACTTCTTATATTCTCTATCAACTTTTCTTCTGTCTTCCGAATGCAGGGATTGGAGCAGAAAGGACACTTATTTTTTATATATAGTTGTGTAATTTGCATATTTAGATGCCAAATTTTGTATATAAAACCAACAATCGAATGTAATGTGCATAGTTAAATGCAAAATTTTGTATATAAAAACAACAATTGAATGTAATGTGCAGATTTAGATGCCAAATTTTGTATATAAAAACAATAATCGAATGTAATGTGCATATTTAGATGCCAAATTTTGTATATAAAAAATTTGATGCAAAATTGGAAATATAAAAGAGCCCATGGGGTTGATTTGCAAATATTAAAAGCCCACATTTGTATCATCTTAATGCCATGTAAAGTGCAAAAAACATGTTTCCTTACTATGAATGTTATATCCTTATATAATTTGTATTGTCTTAATTTTGTATCCTTACATTTCTATTGTCTTAATTCCATTACATTTGTATCGTAAAATGACGTAATAGTTGGAGTCATTGAGTCAAAATTGGTCAAATGTGTCCAAAGTAAAATGATGATTCTCTGGGTGAAGGGATAGTGTTCAAGGATTGCATTCTGGCATAGAATGGACTATTCCATTAGCTCTGATTGGGTAGGTAAATGATAGGAATAATCCTATTTTGACCACTGAGTCAACAGAACGTTCTAGACCACGCGGACCAAAGTGTCCCCAAGGTGCACTAAACACAATTGGGTAGCGAACTTTCTAGGCTCATAACTCAGAACTCGTGAGAGGTATTAGAGATCTGTGAGATGCTATAGGATGGCATTTTTGAGGCCTACAATAACCTCTCTCTGTTCTAGGAGATTCAATTTTTTTTGAATTTGGCACACCAGTCTCACTTGATGCCAAAACTTGCAGTGAGGGTCAGTTGAAAGTTGTGCCAATGGATTACTTCCAAACCGTTCATCCTAGCACCGAATGGACTGGGCCATTAGCTCTGGTTGGGTGGGTAAATGCTAGGAACAACCTTGTTTTGACCACTAAGTCAGCAGAACGTTCTGGACCATGCCGGACCAAAGTGTCCCCAAGGTGCACTAAGCATGATTGGGCAGCAAACTTTCAAGGCTTGTAACTTGGATCCCGTGAGAGGTATCAGAGATTCATGATATGCTACAGGATGGAATTTCTAAGGCATACAATAAATTCTCTCCATTCTGGGAGATTCAAATTTGTTTGAATTTGGCACGCTAGTCTCGCTCGATGCCAAAACTTGTAGTGAGGGTCAATTGAAAGTTGTGCCAATGGATTAATTCCAAACCATTCATCCTGACACTTAATGGACTATGCCAATAGCTCTAGTTGGGTAGGTAAATGCTAGGCATGAGACCTTTGAGTTAGCAGAACGTTTCAAACCACACCGGACCAAAGTGTCCCCAAGGTGCACTAAGCACGATTGGGTAGTGAACTTTCGAGGCTCGTAACTCAGACCCTGTGAGAGATATTGAAGATTCATGAGATGATACAAGATGAAATTTTTGAGGCCTACAATAACCTCTCTCCATTCTGGGAGATTCAAATTTGTTTGAATTTGACACGCCAGTCTCGCTCAATGCCAAAACTTGCAATGAGGGTCAGTTGAAAGTTGCACGAATGGATTACTTCCAAACTGTTTGTCCCAGAACTGAATGGACTATGCCATTAGCTCTGGTTGGGTAGGTAAATTCTAGGCACAAACCTATTTTGACCACTGAGTCAGCAGAACATTCCAAACCACGCTGGACCAAAGTGTCCGCAAGGTGCACTAAGCACGATTGGGCAGTGAACTTTTGAGGCTCGTAACTCAGACCCCGTGAGAGGTATTGGAGATCTGTGAGATGCTACAAGATGGTTTTTCTAAGGCCTACAATAACCTCTCTCCATTCTAGGAGATTCAAATTTTTTTGAATTTGGCACGCCAGTGTCGCTCGATGCCAAACTTTGCAGTGAGGGTCAATTGAAATTTGCATCAATGGATTACTTCCAAACCATTCATCCTGGCACCAAATGGACTATACCATTAGCTCTGTTTGGGTGGGTAAATGCTAGGCACAACCCCATTATGACCACTAAGTCAGTAGAACGTTCTGGACCACGCCGGACCAAAGTGTCCCCAAGGTGCACTAAGCACGATTGGGTAGAAAACTTTCAAGGCTCATAACTCAGACCCTATGAGAGGTATCAGAGATCTGTGAGATGCTGCAAGATGACATTTTTGAGGCCTACAATAACCTCTCTCCATTCTAGGAGGTTCAAATTTGTTTGAATTTGGCATGCCAATCTCGCTCGATGCCAAAACTTGCAGTGAGGGTCAGTTGAAAGTTGCACCTGTATGCACCCTAAAATGGTCGCCTAGACTTTGGGCCCCATTCTTCAATTTATCAAATGCTGGAATCAATTTATCAATTTCTTGAGTCAATGCTTCGCAATTAATTCAAATATTTCAATATTTCCTAAGGTTAGATCATTTTATCCTAGATTTTATTTAATTAAGAGAACATGCTCCCTTTTAATTAAATAAAAATCTCTTTTAATTAAATTAAAAAAATCTCTTTTAATTAAATAATAAAATCACTTTATCCTAAGCCACATTTAATTAAAAGAATAAATCTCTTTTAAATAAATAATGGAAACCACTTTTCTAAAAATAATAAATAAATAATAAAATAAAAATAAAAAGAAAAGTGCACTTTCCTATGAGATAGAATCTTTTGACTTTTTAAAAAGGTTTTTTCCTCTTAATCTCTTCCACACATCTTTTTGCCTCTTAACCATGTCCATTGATTTTGCCTCTTGAGGATCTTGAGCACATGGATCAACCAAGATTTAATCTCCACCATTGCTCATTTCTTTTTGCCTCTTAATCTTGACCGTCCATTCATTTCTAAAATCTTTTAAAAGGAGACTCTCTCCTCATTCTTAATCATCCATCTTTTGCATCATCATCTCTTGCATTATCATCCTCTTGGAGTCTCTCAATCTTAGCATCTTGGAGTCTTGGCATCTTAGCATCTTGGAATCTTGGAGTCTCTCAATCTTGGCATCTTGGAGCTATGGTATTCTTAGATCTCTCATATTAAAGCATTACATCATCATTTTCATTTTCTTTCTTGCGTCTAGCTTAGATCTACTTTCATTTTCATTTGCATGCATACTTGATGATCATGGAGACTATCATTCTTTCTTTCTCTCTTTGAATCTCTTATTTTATGGTGTACTTTCATGGGCACAAACTAGGTCTAATCTGAGGGCCTCCATCATAAATCCTTGCACTCCATGAATAGAGAGCTATGAGTCACCATTTGAGACCTCATTCTTGAGTAATCTTGGATTTAATGACATAGAAGTCTGACAACATTTTAGCACACATTTTTGGCGCCTTGGATAAGTACCACGATGAAAACCTGACAATCAGGCATCATGCGTAGTTCTTCTACATATTTCATCCATTATGTCTTCTCTCTTTGATCTTGACAATGTTGACCTATACATGAACATTTGACTATCTTGTGAGCTATCTTATGATGATCTTGCTTTCATTCCATTCATGTTTAGCCTTCATATTTATTTTCCTCCATTCATTCTAGCATTTTTCTATCATTTTCCCCTTTGGTCTTGATCTAATAAAAAAGAGTAAAACACGATGCTATGAAGCCTCTTGACATGTCTACTCCTTTGGAATGCATCATTTCCTTCTTTTTCATTATGCTTTGTGACTTATTCTATGCTAGTCTTTCATTGCTTGTCCAAATGTGCTTTACATGACAATTTTTCCCTAGCTTGGGTACTCTTGAGGAGTTTTCCCTTGAGGATTTATTCCATTCATTCTCCTTCATTCTCTTGTCTTCCATCTCTTTCACAAGCTTGCTAATCCCTCTTGTTCTCCACCTTGCTAGACATTGGGACTACACGATGTGATCTTGCTTGGGAGTTTGATGCTCATTCTGTCTGGGGGCATCCTTTGTACATACTTATTGATCCTAAAAAAATCTTTAAAAATAATATATTATTATAAAAATTTGAAAATGTCTTGAAAAAATGATCATCTTAGTGAAAACCTAGCAATAGGCACTTTGATGTATCTCTAAAAAAATTATATATTTTAAAAATACCAAAAAAAATTAAAAAAATAAAAAAAGTGCCTTGGTGAAAACCTAGAAATAGGTGCCTTGGTAGCAAAAATACAAAAAAATTATAAAAAGTCTTGAAATTTTTTTTTTGCAATAAAATCCAAGTGGTGAAAACCTGGAAACGAGTGCTACTTGAGGCCTTTGCACCCCTGTTTCTTAGCACGCGTCCTCGACACTTAGTCTTTCTCCATCATGCCTTGTTCTTGTTGCCTTGATTTGGAATTGATCTTTGTCTTTGTCTAGGGGGCATAACTGTGTTAGCTTTGGTCTATTGGATGCGTTAGTCTTTAGGACACCTCGCAAATGGTATTTTTCAACACCACCCCAACTATGTTTTTCAACACAACCCCTAGCATCGAGTGTTTTTTAACACTTATCAATTTGGTCTTACCCAGCTTTGTCATGTGATCTTACCTTCTTGCAAGCATTCGATCCTTATCCTCAGAACTCAGTATCAATGAACACACTTAAATTTTTAAACACAAAACTTAATGCTTGAGCTATGTCATGATCTTTTCTTTGTGTTCTGACTGTTATTGATTTTTTGTTAAGTGTCCTTGTCTAATAAGTCTCTTCGGGATGCATAGCTAGAGGACTTGGGGCATGGGACATGTTTTTATTTGCTTTCTACTTATGGGTGTGTTCTTGAACCTCTTGAGTGTCTCTTGTTGTTCCCTTGAAACACTTAGGAGATTTGAGACATCATCCTTGACTATTTTTGCACAACCATTCTTATAGTCATCCTGGCATCTATGCCTTGATGCGAGCGTGGTTTTTCTCCATTAAATTAGGTAAGCTAACATCGAAGTCATCTTGACCTTTATGTCTTTGATGCTTATGTTAGGATCTTTCCACATTCTAATCTGATATAAATCACATTCATATCTTCATAGTTGCGCTTGTGACTAGTGATGATTGTGTAATTTTTAGATGTTCGTTAATAATAGCCCAATGATGAAAATAAGTTCCTTAACATTCTCTAATGAATGATGAACACAAAAATTCTATGTTACAGTTGCTTTATTGGAAGTACACCTTTGCATTTTTATGTAGCTTACATTATTAGACTTCATGTTAATTTACATTTTTAGGCTGCATTAGGAGTTTGAGAGGGTTTTTCTTCATCTTTCTTTTGGACTTTTAATCAACTGTGGTCATGTTTTGATCTTCATTTCCTTATCTTCTTTCGTGATCTCAATCAAAATTTTCTATCTTAAACAATTATTTGATTTTGAGGTATCCTCTTTCTTGAGACAAATTCTCTTCCTTCTCTTTATTTCTTTTCACCTCTTCTAAACTTCTATCTTCCATTCACTTTCAGCCCACTTCTTTTCTTCTAATTCAACCTTGGGGCATAACCTTTCATGCTTAATGAGCTACCTTGGTTTTGTGATCTTTATATCTTTCATCTTACATCAAGAACCTTATTTTTAGTTTGATTTGATCAAATTTATCAATTTACTGTTTCTCCTCCATCTTATTTCAATTTTGATCACGAGGGGGTAGTACCTATCAAACTTCAATTCTTGATTCAGCTTTATCAAACCTATCAATTAAACCTTGCTTGAGATTCTTATCTGTTATCTGAGACTTGAAAATTACCTATTTATAGGGGTGTTGGCCTTGTCTTTTTCAATCAGCTTATCTTTGTCCTGATGTGTTCTCGTCCATCGATCACACGTCTGGGTTGTTTTGTGATCCCAAATTGATCTCACATTTCAATTTCATTCTTTGGTTACATGTGTTCCCAGAATGATCACACATTACCCAAAGAGGGGCAAATGTATACAGCCTAAAATGGTCACCTATATTTTGGGCCCCATTCTTCAATTTGTCAAATGATGGAATCAATTTATCAATTTCTTGAATCAATGCTTCGCAATATTTTCAATTCAAATCAATTTCCTTGATCAAATTGCAATTAATTCAAATATTTCAATATTTCCTAAGGTTAGATCATTTTATCCTAGATTTTATTTAATTAAGAGAACATGCTCCCTTTTAATTAAATAAAAATCTCTTTTAATTAAATTAAAAAAATCTCTTTTAATTAAATAATAAAATCACTTTATCCTAAGCCACATTTAATTAAAAGAATAAATCTCTTTTAAATAAATAATGGAAACCACTTTTCTAAAAATAATAAATAAATAATAAAATAAAAATAAAAAGAAAAGTGCACTTTCCTATGAGATAGAATCTTTTGACTTTTTGAAAAAGGTTTTTGTCTCTTAATCTCTTCCACGCATCTTTTTGCCTCTTAACCATGTCCATTGATTTTGCCTCTTAAGAATCTTGAGCACATGGATCAACCAAGATTTAATCTCCACCATTGCTCATTTCTTTTTGCCTCTTAATCTTGACTGTCCATTCATTTCTAAAATCCTTTAAAAGGAGACTCTCTCCTCATTCTTAATCATCCATCTTTTTCATCGTCATCTCTTGCATTATCATCCTCTTGGAGTCTCTCAATCTTAGCATCTTGGAGTCTTGGCATCTTAGCATTTTGGAATCTTGGAGTCTCTCAATCTTGGCATTTTGGAGCTATGGTATTCTTAGATCTCTCATATTGAAGCATTGCATCATCATTTCATTTTCTTTCTTGCATCTAGCTTAATCCATCTAGCTTAGATCTACTTTCATTTTCATTTGCATGCATATTTGATGATCATGGAGACTAGCATTCTTGCTTTCTTTCTTTGAATCTCTCATTTTATGGTGTACTTTCATGGGCACAAACTAGGTCTAATCTGAGGGCCTCCATCATAAATCCTTGCACTCCATGAATAGAGAGCTATGAGTTGCCATTTGAGACTTCATTCTTGAGTAATCTTGGATTTAATGACTCATAGAAGTGTGACAACATTTTAGTACACAACACCAATGAATTACTTTCAAACCATTCATCTCAGCACCAAATGGACTATGCCATTAGCTCTAGTTGGATGGGTAAACACTAGGCACAACCCCATTTCGACCACTAAGTCAGTAGAATGTTCCAGACCATGTCAAACCAAAGTGTCCCCAAGGTGCACTAAGCACGATTGGGGAATGAACTTTTGAGGCTCGTAACTTGGACCCCATGAGAGATATCAAAGATCTATGAGATGCTACAAGATGATGTTTCTAAGGCCTACAATAACCTCTCTCCATTCTGGGAGATTCAATTTTTTTTGAATTTGGAACGCCAGTCTTGCTCGATGCCAAAACTTGCAGTGAGGGTCAGTTGAAAATTGCACCAATGGATTACTTCCAAACCATTCGTCTTGGCACCAAATGGATTGTGCCATTAGGTCCGGTTGGACTGGTAAATTCTAGGTAAAACCCCATTTGGACCACTGAGTCAACAGAACATTCCGGACCATGCTAGACCAAAGTGTCCCCAAGGTGCACTAAGCATGATTGGGAAACAAACTTTCGAGACTCATAAGTAAGACCCTGTGAGAGGTATTAGAGATCCATGAGATGCTACAGGATGAAATTTTTGAGGCCTACAATAACCTCTCTCCATTCTGGGAGATTCAAATTTGTTTGAATTGGCATGCCAATCTCTCTTGATAACAAAACTTGCAGTGAGGGTCAGTTGAAAGTTGCACCAATGGATTACTTCCAAACCGTTCATCCTGGCACTGAATAGACTACACCGTTAGCTCCAATTTGGTGGGTAAATTCTAGGCACAACCCCATTTTGACCACTGAGTCAGTAGAACATTCTGAACCACGCCGAACCAAAGTGTCCCCAAGGTGCACTTAGCACGATTGGGCAGTGAATTTTTGAGGCATGTAACTCAGACCCCGCGAGAGATATCAAAGATTTGTGAGATGCTATAGGATGATATTTCCAAGGCCTACAATAACCTCTCTCCGTTCTGGGAGAATCAAATTTGTTTGAATTTGGCATGCCAATCTCGCTCGATGCCAAAACTTGCAATGAGGGTCAGTTGAAAGTTGCACCAATGGATTACTTCCAAACCGTTCATCCTGGCACTGAATGGACTGCACCATTATCTTTGATTGGGTAGGTAAATTTTTGGCACAACCCTATTTCAACCACTGAGTCAGCAGAACGTTCCGGACCACGCCGGACCAAAGTGTCCCCAAGGTGCACTAAGTATGATTGGGCAGCGAAATTTCAAAGCTCATAACTTGGACCCCATGAGAGGTATCAGAGATCAGTGAGATGCTACATGATGGCATTTTTTAGGCCTACAATAACCTCTCTCTATTCTAGGAGATTCAAATTTGTTTGAATTTGGCATAGCAGTCTCGCTCGATGCCAAAATTTGCAGTGAGGGTCAGTTGAAAGTTGCACTAAGCATGATTGGTCAGCAAACTATCAAGCCTCGTAACTTGGACCCCGTGAGAGGTATCGACAATCCATGAGATGCTACAAGACCATGTTTCTTAGGCATTACTAGTGTATTTACAGGGGTACAGATAGAGTACTGATATTTTGTCCAAAAGACCAATATGTTTTGATATGGCCAAAAGGGTGTTTGATTATTGCCAAAAGGGTGTTTAATTATGTAATTAGGCCAGTTTGAAGTCTTTTAGCCATTGGGAGTAAAAGGTAAGTCTACAAACCTTGAAACCACTTTAATAGATATCCTTATATACCTCAAATGATGAATTACACGTGTGAACACATGTAGCACATAAAGCATACACATAAATTTTCTTAAGTCATGAAGCATACATGTAGCACATAATTATAAAGCATACAACATGAATTCACTTAAGTCATGCACGTAGCCCATACACGTGAATTTAGGTTATGAATATTGTACTTGAATATACATGAATATACTTAAGGCATAAATTGTACACATGAGTACATACACACAAGCATATTTACATACTAACAATGAATAAATGAATACACAATTAATAGATTGGATCAAATATCAAGTTTCATATATATACCAAAATGAACAATAATTTTGTACATATTTATATGTCAACATATTTAGATATGACATCTCAAAATAAGAAGTTCAACTACAAATATTTCTAAGACATCCTATTCTACTAGTGGATCATCAAAATGGAGCCTCTTTGAGGTACTCTTCGGCTCTAATGGATCTTGCATTCAAACACAAAAGTGAAATCCTAAGTTCGATTAAAATTCAAAATCATGGTCAACAATAATAAATAAAATTTAAACTAAAATTAAACTCTCATATACCTCGCCTCTCTGTCTCCTCCCGCGGGAAGGAGACCTAATATATGTCCTATGTAGTGCAGGAATAGTGCCACCAATGACATCTCCCACCTGTATATGTTTAAGAACATGAGATTGATCTACGAGTTATAGTATTTAAAGTTAAAAACTTGGTAGCAAATATATGTTTACAAAATAACTAAATTAACATTAAAACTTACTTATGTTGAACTTTCTTTAGGGATTGTTGGCTGAGTCATCAACGATACAAACCCTTGTCGTTCTGGCTCCCTCAAACTAGGAGTGACCTACAAAAGTCAAATAGATACTTCATATTATCATAACTTGACCATATTATATATACTTGATAGAAAAATACACACAAATAACTTTAGAAATGTACATACCGTGGGGCTATCACTCTGAATGGATATGCCTGTGACTCTATCATGACGATAGGGTCTCACAACATCATCACATGCCACTCTCTGTCAAATAAACCATGTAAATTAAAAATGAGTACGCACAATTGACAAGTATACATGTATGCATAAACAAACTAAATTACTTAATTACCTTTCCTTTATCAATAGCTGGCACCTGCACCCCCTCACATTGCCCCTCAGTGGCAACTAGTGACACTTGCATCAGTATGTAAAAGATGATCATAAAAATTAGAAAACAATGTACATATACTATTATCATAATTTAAAAGAAAACCAATGAGTACATTAAAACACATGTACTATGGAAGAGTCAAGACCAAATGATATAGCCAAAAGCGTGGACCCCTCCACCTATGTCATCTCCTCCTCTATCATCAACTAAACATAAATGTAACACATAAAAAGACATAAGTGGGAAATTATTATAAGGAAATTCTACTAAAAATATGAACAATAAAATTTAAAAACAATGTAAAAAGTGAATGGTTTACCCTTACCGTAACAGTGGGAGTTCATGGCACTGTAGGCTCTTGATGCACATCTCCATGAGTTGCTTCAGTGCCTATAGTGTGATGTGTAGAATTGTACCCATCGAAGCTGAAATTATATGTATCACTATTAGTCAGGGGACCAAGGCAAATATTCTTGCATATAACGCAAGTGTGGGCCACACAAACATGTGAGCTCGTGGAAGTGCCAAAAGCATCAGGACGAGGAGGCAACAATGTTGTGCTCTACGTAACCAACAGATCACTCAACATGCGAATGGCTCGAATATTCTATGAGAGGGCCTCAATAATAATGTCTGGATGTTGCACTGTGGGAGGTGGTGAAATCTCGGGAGAGGGGAAATATGTGTGGGATTTCACCTGTTGTGCCGATGGCCTATCTTGCAAATCATCTTAACCTACACCCCGGTTCTGTCTCATACTCCAATAATCCACCTTGTGACTCAGCACAAATTTAACATACAATTTTCTAAGAAAATAAATTGGGACATCCAAATTGTTGTGGGGTGGTCTATCAAAAACCATCCACCAACGGTCCCAAAAGTTGTCACGTATTGCACTATTTGTGCACTATTTAATTGACAACTTAGTTTTTTTAGGGTCTACTTTTAGACTAGCTTTAGGATCCACAAAAAGATTATCAATGTCATGTTTTGTTATATTTAGGTCCATGACTTGATCATAATCAAGCCCATTGTCAAACTAGACGTGCATGGAATCGCGCCAAAGAAGTGCAACATTATGTTGTTGTGTCAGTTTCTCCATATTTTCAATTATTGTGTTCAATGTCGTAAACATGGGGTGCAATGTGGGGATATTGGCATATGCGGTTTCAAATCCTCTAAGTTCATTTAGATTATCTCCTATTAGATCTTCTAAATAGCGAGGGTTTATGACAGGTACATCTTCTGGAGGTGGGGGATTGTTGGGAGGTGGGTCTGGATTGTTTGCAGGATCGTTAGGAGGGTTTTCTAATTCCATGTCTGATAGCAATGAAAAATAAATAGATAATTACAATGAATTTTAAAAAACAATACAAAAAATCATTGCTATCCTAATTTTTATATAAAAAACTATATATTTATATTTAAAAACAATAAAAAACAATTAAAACAATAAAAAATAGAAGCTTCACTTACTTGGGCAGTTTGGGAAAAATCAGATTGGGGATTTGGGACCAAATATCTGAAAACCTAGCTACGTTCATGTTTTTGCAATGAAAAAATGTTGAATGCGGCTGGGTACAGTGATTTATATTCATTGGCAAATATCGGATATCTGATATTATCAAATATTCGATTTTCCCTTTAGCTTTGGCTTTTGGCTTGGCCAGGCCTACTAAAAAGTCAACAAATCTATTTGTGCGCTTTTGGACGAGTGAAAATTGGTATATATATATATATATATATATATATATATATATATATATATATATATATATATATATATATATATATATATATATATATATATATATATATATATATATATCTATGTGTGTGTGTGTATAAAAGAGGTAGTATTTTTTTAAAAGATTGGTTTTAAAAAAAA
The DNA here is from genome assembly GCA_027943335.1 of Chamaecyparis obtusa. Lineage (NCBI taxonomy): Eukaryota > Viridiplantae > Streptophyta > Pinopsida > Cupressales > Cupressaceae > Chamaecyparis > Chamaecyparis obtusa. The sequence continues at coordinate 365,112 of BSBK01005505.1, read as the reverse complement.
TAGTTAAATTATCCATGTTTCTTAAAATAGTGGACATAAGGGCCATTATTTTTAAATTTTCAATTACAGAATTGCATGCCAAATCCATAGCTTATCATATTGTAGGGAATGAAATTTCAATTTAGGCTTTTTATTTTTTTGAAATAGTTTAAAAAAAAGACTTCTAAGTGTAAAATATAAATTTGAAATAACATTTCACATTTTAACATACTTAATAAATTTATTTAAAATTTCATTATGCAAAGCAAGAGTATGATAATTTAATACCATTGAAAATTTAAATGTACCTTATAATTCTATAAGCCATAAAATTGCAAATCAATGCCATAGACGTTCATGGTATTTGTCAAATTCACAATAACGTTAATCTATCAAATGACTCATAAATTAATAAATAACCATTAATCCATTCAATTGAATTTAATTACAATTAATTTAAAAAGCAATTAAATCCATCATTCCTTAAATAATATTTCTTAAATTTACTTTTCAATACATGACAAAAACTATGTTTTCAAATTCCTAATTTTCCATTTTTACAATTAATGACAAAATATTTATAAAATCAAATGTAAGATTACAAGGAAATCCCTGATTCCAAATTTCAAACATAAAATTGAAATACAAGGTTACAAAAAAATCCACAAATTTGAATTTTAATCAAATGCAAGTCTGTCAGCTCCTATATTCAATTGGGTACCTATGAAATTAAGGTTGACCACGGAGGCTCATCTCCCAACCTACACCTTTTCAAGGCCATCCCTAAGCTAGGGGATCCATAATAGAACGGGTAACAACTAGGCATACACAAACATCAAGGAACACATTTATACACAAAAAAACACTCAAAAGATTCCCAACATGGTTAAACAAGAGTAAGGTCTCCAAGAGGCCTTCCTAAAAATATGGGTAGTGGTGGACTAGCATGAGGAGAAACCATAATATAAAGTAAAAATTCACAAGCCACACATGGACTTGGAAAGACCATCTACACAAGATGCAATCTAAAAATCCTCCTTATGCCCTCTAGGTGGTCATAGGCCATACTTGGCATCATGGGTATCATGAAATCCCATGTTTATCCCTTTACACATGGGAGACTGCACAATCTTGGGTCACTTCCTACTACCCCCTTCAAGGTTACTCTACCCTCCCAAGGGTGAGTGTGCCCTGAAGAATTCATTCACAAATAAAATTACAAAAGAAAAACCACAAATAAACAAATTCAAACATTTAAAGTAAAAACCATAAAATGGCAAGGACTCCATTAATGGAGCTCCAAGTTCATATACATTCTCCAAGCTTAAGGTTGAATCTGAATTCTGAAAATGAGCTCTCCTTCCAAGCAATCCCTTCCTAAGCTCCTTCCAATTCATAAAATGGTCTCTAAGATAAAGAGTGGGTGAACACCCAAGCTCTTCCTAAAACCTTCCCTATATAGGAAAACCTCCAACAACCTAGGAACCAAACAAAGGTGAGGAAGAACCTTCCATCCCCTTCTTCCCACTTGCCTTCCTTCTCCATAAATGGAGTTAAATGTAAATTTGAAAAGAAAATAAAGGTTAACCAAAACCACACAACTCTCAAATTCTCACAAATTCAAAAGGGAGACTTTAGGGGTGAAATAAATGTGATTAAAGGATCTTAATGGGTTGAAAATGACCCCTAACCCCTAGGGTACCAACCTAGGTAGCTAAAATTGACCCTGGTTACCTTATGGAAGCCCAAAAGACCCTCCTAAACCACACCTAAAGTTTACCCACGGATTTCCAAGTGAAGGTTGACCAACTAGAAACTAACCATGGTAAGCTTGGGTACTATACTAAGGTTAGCCCCTAGTTAACCCTACACTTAAACATAACACAATTAACTAGCCATGCCAAAACTTAATTACAACAATTGCCAAAATTGGCACAATTAAATAAAATAAATGACATGACTTAATCACATTCACTTTAACTAAATTAAACATGCGCATACAAACCACATTCACAAATAAACAACTATATAATGAGGTCCATGTTTCTTTATACAAACAGGACCTTGGATTTCATGGAATATAACATAGGTTCTAATTACGGGTCCCTGATTTAGTTCCATGGTCAACTTTCCCTGCACACTCATTGCACACATCAGTAGGTCAAAAATAACATGATATAAAAACATAATACATCATCCAAACTGCATGGTATATAAACTATATCTATGATTGAATTAACTAAACATATCATCAGTTTCCTAAACCAATTTTCCTTCACAATTACATCCAACACAATTATTCCCATATATGACATCATCATAAAATGAAACTGAATCAAAACATGAAGTATCTCGAGTGTACCCTAATTATATAACTAGGTACCAAACATATAACATAGGATTCAACTGATCCCCAAACACATAAGTGTTTCAATAGTCTAAGTATGTCCATAAAAGAATCACTGAAAGCATAGAAAGAAAAGAAGTAAGACTATGTCTGTCAAAGGTAGGTCTCACATCCACCCTCTCTAGGCATGAACTTCCTCCTAGAGTTCATGGAAGAGGTGAGGGTACTATGATCTCATATGTGTTGCATCCTCCCATGAAGTTGTGACCTTGTTGTAACAATCCCACTGGACCCTAACCTTGTTTAGCGCCCTGCCTCAAAGTGCCAGGGTCTATCGGACCAATATATGAATGGGCTCCAAAGCCAGTTTTTTGTTTGACTCTACCTACAAGGCATCCAAATCTATCACACGAGTCTCATCGTAAACATACTTCCTCAAAACTGAAACATGAAACACATCATGGATGTGTGACAGGCTAGGTGGCAAGGTTAAATGTAAGGAACTAGTCCTATCCTCTCAAGGATCTCAAAAGGTCCAAAAAAATGAGGTGCTAGCTTAGAGCTCTTTCCAAAATGGAATGGACTCTTATACGGTCACACTCTCAAAAATACCATGTCTCCCACTAAATAGGCTCAATCTATCCTCTTCACATTAGCATACTTCTTCTGCCTATCTTGAGCCTCATCGAGACGTTGCCTAATCAAGGTCACCTGCTGCTCCATATCACTGAGTAGCTCAAGACAAATGGAAACTTTGTCCTTGATCCTATCCCAACTGAGTGGTGTCCTGCAAGGTCTACCATAGAGAGCCTGATATGGAGGCATATCCAAGGATGTATGATGCCCATTGTTATAGGAAAACTCCACTAAGTGTAGGTATTCCTCCCACCAGGTCTGATAGTCCATAACATACATGTGAAGCATGTCTTCTAACACTTGATTGACCCTTTCGGTCTGATCGTCTGTCTCAGGATGATAGGTCATACTGAAGTTGAGCCTAGTAGCCATTGTTGCCTGTAGTGCTCTACAAAAGGATGAAGTGAAGAGAGAATCTCTATCTGAGATGATCTTATGAGGTATGCCATGTATTCTGACAATATCTCACAAGAAAACTTGTGCCACTGATGGTGTGGTAAAGGTAGTACGCATTGGTGAAAAGTGAGCCACCTTGGTCAACTTGTTAACTATCACCATGATGTCATCATGACAACATGATGACATAGGAAGACCAACAATAAAGTCCATAGATATGGTGTCCCACTTCCACACTGGTATCTCATGAGGATGAAGTAGACCACCTAGATGTCAGTGTTCTACCTTCACCCTCTAGCATTCCAGGCACCTAGCTACCAACTCAACAATTTTCATTCTCATGCCTGGCCAATGATATAACTACCTCAAATCGACATGCATCTTCTTCACTCCGAGATGCACTGCATAAGGGGCTCTATGGGCCTCTAGTATGAAAAACTCCTATAATCCTCTAGAAGAAGTATATAGATGCATCCTTTATGACATAAGAGTCCATCTAACTCCAAGACATAATTGACATACTTCCCCTCAAGGGGTCTCTAAGATCGAACCAACTCACTCACTTCTGCATATAACTCATCATCATGTAAGTGATGAAGAATGTGATCTCTCAAATATGTGCCTATAGACATAGAAGAAAGATCATGCCATCTCCTACTCGAGACATCTGTGACAATATTTTCTTTCCCCTTGATGTAGTGAACATCAAAATCATATTCACACAAGAACTCCATTTGTATCTATTGCCTAGCATTAAGGTTTGGTTGTGTGAAGATTTACTATAGACTCTAATTGTTTGAATGAAGTTCAAACTGATGTCCTAAGAGTAAATGCCACCATCTCACTAAGGCATGCACCATTTCTATAAGTTCAAGATCATGGGTAGGGTAGTTGAGCTCATGATTCTTTAGTTTCCTAGACTTGTAAGCTATATCTCATCCATCCTACATAAGAACTGCCCCTAAACCTTCTAAGGAAGCATCTGTGCAAACTAAAAACTCTGATGAAGGCTCTGGCACAACAAGAATGGGTGCACTAGTCAATGATCTCTTGAGCTCCTAAAAAACTCTATCACACTTCTCAGTCCACTCAAACTTCTTTCCCTTTTATTTAAGAGAAGTAATGGGGTGTGCCACTTGAGAAAATCCTTCAAAAAATATCTGTAATAACCGGCTAGGCCCATGAAACTCCTCACCTCAATCACTAAGGTAGGTGTTGGCCAATTCATAATAGTATCAATCTTTGACGAATCTACTAAGATCCCATTGCCAAATATCACATGACCCAAATACTTGACCTCTGATATGAAGAATGCACACTTAGACAACCTACCATAAAGTTGATTATCTCTAAGGCACTGCAAAACTTGTCTCAGGTGCTCTTTGTGCTCTCTCTCATCCTTTGAATAGATCAAGATATCGTCAAGGAATACCACTGCAAACTTGTCAAGGAAATTAAGAAATACCCCATTCATAAGACTTATAAATATATTTGGAGAATTTTTAAGACCAAATGGAACCACAGTAAACTCATAGTGGCCATATTTGGTATAGAATGCGATCTTGGGGATATCACTATCCACTATCCTCAACTAGTGATATCCCGACTTAAGGTCTATCTTGGAGAACACTTGGGCACCCTAAAGCTTATCAAACATGTCATCAATCCTAGGAAGTGGAAATTGATTCTTGATGGTTATTTTGTTCAACTGGAGGTAATCCATACACAACCTAAGAGATCTATCTTTCTTCTTCACAAAGATCATAGGTGCACCCCAAGGAGAAACACTAGGATGAATATGTCCTTTCTCTAACAGCTCCTCAACCTACAACTGGATCTCATTAAGCTCATTAGTGGTCATCTTGTAAGGTTCTCTGGAGACTGGTTCTACTCCTGATACTAGATCTATATGAAATTTCACTTCCCTTCAAGGAGGCATACCAGTTAGCTCTAAAGGAAACACATTTGCATATTCCTGTAGAATGGGATGGTCATCTAGTGAGGCTTCATGTTCTACCTCATCTTCCTTGTCGCTGATGGTAATAGAAAAAAACTGACATCCCTTCTACATACTTCACTTAATTTGTATAGCAGAGATCACATGAAGGGATACAAGCCTCTGGACTCCATAAATCATAGTAGCATTTCCATCATCATCCAAGCATTTGATCAGCTTCTTACAAAAATCTAGCTTGGCCTTGTGAGCATAAAACCAATCCATACCAAGAACTAGTCTATAAGATCTGAGAGGTATTACTTTGAGGTCTGCTAAGGTGGTTAAGCCACCAATCTAAATCGGGCACTCCCTAACCATTGAGGTAATAGATAATCTAGCTCCTAAAGCTAACTTAACTTCCCACTTAATATCTTTCCTAGCTACCACTAGCCCACAACGTTCTATGACAAATGGAGAAACAAAGGAGTCAGTAGCTCCAGTATCAAATAGGATAGAAACTTCACTACCTTCAATCGTAACTAAATCCTCAATGACTGTGGCTTGATGCTCTGCCTGGTGGTTGTCAATCATTGAAAACACTTTTTGGGACTTGTCCATGTCCCCAACTATAGGTTTAGACATTGATGCTCACTGACTGCCTTCCTAAGGATATTCCATAGGTATGTACCCCATGACACCAAAAGTATATTATGGTCCTCAAGTCTGAACCTGTATGCCCTGAGGTCTAGAATGGTGAGATCCTCATGTCTGAGTAGACCCACTATATCCCCCCTTATAGGGTTTTTGTATCTATTTTGGGGGTGTATAAGAGGACTGATATTTTCATCCCTTCTTAGGACCCTGAGAATGCCACTGCTTTGGATTTGAGCCCTACCATCCCTGAGGTGGTTTCAGTTCCTGGATTTGCTGAGACTATTGTTTTTTCTTAGGCTATGGAGCTTTGAAAGTCCCCGAATATTCCTTTGATTCCCTTTCTAAGGGGGCTTCTAATAGCCTAAGTTTTGAGGTGTGGAATTGTGATACTAAGATCCCTTAATGATCTCCTCCACAACCAAGGCCCTATCACTGGTGAATCACAAGTCTCCTGGTGGTACCATACATACCATGTCAGCTATAGAGGGGTTCAATCCCTTGATGAACTGATTTACTTGTAACTTCTCATCCCTCATGTAATCGATATAAGGAAGGAGATTTGTGAACTTTCCCTCATACTGGGCCACTGAAAGTCCCCTCTATTGTAGATCGTGGAATTTTTCTATGCGACGTTGTCTAAAATGTTCAAAGAGATACCTGGCCCTAAAGATCTAAAGGAAAGTTTCCCATGTCAGGGTGTCTACAACTAGATGCCCTTGAACTCCTTGTGTTTCCACCATGTGGAGGCTCCTCCTTTGAGAAGGTGAATGGAAAAGCATGCTTTAAGGTTTCTCTCATTAGGGTGCAACCCAAAATAACACTCAAGGCTTAGAAGCCAAGACTCGGCCTATGTCCCATCAATAGATCCCATAAATAGTGGTGACTAAAGCTGCATCAACTCTCTAATATGATCACCTCTATCAAGAGGTGGTATCTCTTATCTGCAAACCTCATCCTTGGGTGGAGGTTCTAGTCCCCTGATGGACCCAACTTCATGCTCAGCCTATCCCTCTCTGAATCTAGGAGGGGGAATCCTACTTTTCTCCCTAGCTAAGGACCCACGTCCTTCCATACCCTGCTATATATTTTGTGGTACGAATGGAGGCATACAATCCAGGATGAGTCCGGCTAGGTTCTGAAAGGCTTGCAGCAACTCTACATTAGAATTAAGAGGTGGCTCAGGAGGTGTACCCTAGTCCCCTTCTCAAAATTCTACCTTTTGTTGTATCTCTTCTGAAGATAAGGAGATACGCCTATGCCCACGTCCACAGGCCAGTCGGGTGAGTGGAGGCATCCTACACACAAAATCACACAAATGTTTAGCATCTATGAAGTGGGTTACATTCCCAAGGTTTACTAAACCATGCTTTGATACCAAAATGTGAAGCCCAAAAACTAGAGCAAAACACAACTACAAACTTTTTTTTCTAAAACCTAAAGTTAAACTAAAAACACACATACATACACAACTATGAAGATTGGAGTTTAATACAAATTGGCACAAGTTTCTATGTGCATGCAAAATGATGCAGAGGGAAACAAACAACTAAACAAGTCTAAGTATTCAAAAACACCACAAGGGTCAACTAGAGAAGGTTGACCAAGTTTGACCAAGTTTGACTTCTCAAAATGGCTTCCTAACTATCCTACAAGGTTTCCTAAGCTGCATGCTTCAATTGATATGTAAATCGAGGTAGTTGACTAAAGTCAACCATAGTTGACCAAAGTCAACCATAATTGACCAAAAAGTAAACCATGCACTGAAAAACATGCAACTAAGTTAAAAGGGTTCAAAACTTATCAAGGAATACTTGGGCTTGCAAACCAAGGCATTTGACCTAGGTTTGACCAAAGTCAACTATGCACAAAAATGGCCAATGATATTCTACTAAGGTTTAAAATTCCTAAAGGTACGATAAGACATGATAAAAACAAACACTCCTATTGATTAAGATGCTGATCAGACATTTAGAACATATTGATTTAATAAAATTTATGTTTGTAAAAGAAATTAATCCAATAACTACATGATGACTATAATAAGGAACTTATCCTAAAGGCTAACTAAAATAAATTAAACCAAAACAATAATTTGAATTTAGTTTATTCTAAGATATCCCTACATTACATGGATTAATATCCCCACAATAAAAAGGAATAAAACAAATAAATGATACCCCCACAAAAGGTTTAATCCAATTAGATTAATCCTAACCCAAAATATACTTAATAAATAAAATAAACTAAATCTAACCAAAATTAGCTTAGTTTCCTAACTTAAAAAATTTCCTAATAAAACTTATTTCTAAAAATAAAATAAAATAAATAACATATGTTTCATTATGCTAAAATATAATTTAAACATACATTTAATGAATAATAAATCCATTTGCCACAGAGACACCTCCCCACAGTGTCGTGGGGCTACGCCACTTTGCGTAGCATAGTGGGTAGCTCGACCTTGTCAGCTCCCACTGTGCTACGACACAGTGGTCGTATCCTTTGCGCGGCCTATCCACTTGGGGATGGGGTCTGGGTAGGGCTTCAACCTATGCAAGTCAAAGTTTTTCTTTTAAAAAAACTAAAACAATTATCGTTTTGCACCAGTACAATAAGAAAAGAATTTGATTCAACCCCCAAATGTAATTCATTATATATATATATATATATATATATATATATATATATATATATATATATATATATATATATAAAAGAGGTGGTATTTTCTTAAAAGGCTAGTTTTTTTATTTGTTTTTTTAAAAACACTTAAATTATTAATGTTTCCTAAAACAGTGGACATAGGGGCAATTATTTTAAAAATTTTAATTACAGGATTGCATGCCAAATCCATAGTTTATCATATTGTAGGGAATGAAATTTCAATTTGGGCTTTTTATTTTTTTGAAATACTTTTTTAAAAAATCTTCTAAGTGTAAAATATAATTTTGAAATAACATTTCACATTTTAACATAATAAATTTATTTAAATTTTCATTATGCAAAGCAAGAGTATGATAATTCAATACCATTGAAAATTTAAATGTACCTTATAATTCTATAAGCCATGTAATTGCAAATCAATGCCATAGACGTTCATGGTATTTGTCAAATTCACAATAATGTTAATCTATCAAATGACTCATAAATTAATAAATAACCATTAATCCATTCAATTTAATTTAATTACAATGAATTTAAAAAGTAATTAAATCTATCATTCCTTAAATAATATTTCTTAAATTTACTTTCCAATACATGACAAAAACCATGTTTTCAAAATCCTAATTTTCCATTTTTACAATTAATGACAAAATATTTATAAAATCAAATGTAAGATTACAAGGGAATCCCTGATTCCAAATTTCAAACATAAACTTGAAATACAAGGTTACAATGAAATTCTCAAATTCAAATTTTAATCATATGCAAGCCTGACAACTCCTATATCTAACTGGGTACCTATGAGATTGAGGTTGACCACGGTGGCTCACCTCCCAACCTATGCCTTGTCAAGGCCACCCCCGAAGCTAGGGGATCCATAATAGAATGGGTAACAACTAGGCATACACAAACATGGAGGAACATATTTATACACAAAAAAACACTCAAGAGATTCCCAACATGGTTAAACAAGAGGAAGGTCTCCAAGAGGCCTTCCTAAAAATAGGTGTAGTGGTGAACTAGTAGGAGGAGAAGCCATAGTATAAAGTAAAAATTCACAAACCACACATGGAATTGGAAATACCATCTATACAAGATGCAATCTAAAAATCTTCCTTATGCCCACAAGTGTCCGTAGGCCATAATTGGCATCATGGGTATCATGAAACCCCATGTTTATCCCTCCACACACGGGAGACTCTGCACAATCTTGGGTCACTTCCTACTACCCCCTTCAAGGTTACTCTACCCTCCCAAGGGTGAGTGTGCCTTGAAGAATCCATTCACAAATGAAATTAGGAATGAAAAACCACAAATAAACAAATTCAAACATTTAAAGTAAAAACCATAAAATGGCAAGGACTCCATTAATGGAGCTCCAAGCTTACATACATGCCAAAATAAAATTTTAAGCTAAAAGAATCCAACCTTACTCACTGCCTAAGGTTGAATCTAAATTATGAAAATGAGCTCTCCTCCCAAGCAATCCCTTCCTAAGCTCCTTCCAATTCTGAAAATGGTCTCTAATATAGAGAGTGGGTGAACACCCAAGCTCTTCCTAAAACCTTCCCTATATAGGAAAACCTCCAACAACCTAGGAAACAATCAAAGGTGAGGAAGAACCTTCCATCCCCTTCTTCCCACTTGCCTTCCTTCTCCATAAATGGAGTTAAATGTAAATTTGGGAAGAAAAGTGAGGTTAACCAATACCACACAACTCTCAAATTCGCACAACTTTAAAAGGGAGAGTTTAAGGGTGAAATAAATGTGATTAGAGGCTCTTAATGGGTTGAAAATGACCCCTAATCCTTAGGATACCAACCTGGGTAGCTAAAATTGACCCTGGTTACCTTATGGGAGCTGAAAAGACCCTCATAAACCCACCTAAAGTTTACCCACAGATTTTCAAGTCAAGGTTGAATAACTAGAAACTTCCTAACCATAGTAAGCTTGGGTACTATACTAAGGTTAACCCCTAGTTAACCCTATACTTAAACATAATACAATTAACTAGCCATGCCAACACTTAATTGTAACAATTGCCAAAATTGGCACAACTAAATTAAACAAATGACATGACTTAATCACATTCACTTTAACTAAACTAAAAACACACATACAAACCACATTCACGAATAAATAGCTATACAATGAGGTCCATGTTTCTTTATACAAAGAGGACCTTGGATTTCACAGAATATAACATAGGTTCCAATTCTGGGTCCCCAATTTAGTTCCATGGTCAACTTTCCCTGCACACTCATTGCACACATTAGTAGGTCCAAAATAACATGATATAGAAACATAATACATCATCAACACTGCATGGTATATGAACTATATCTGTGATTGAATTAACTAAACATATCATCGATTTCTTAAACCAATTTTCCATCAAAATTGCATCCAACACAATAATTCAAGTATATGTCATCATCAGAAATTGAAACTGAATCAAAACATGAAGTATCTCGAGTGTAACCTAATTACATAACCAGGTACCAAACATATAACATAGGATTCAACTGATCCCCAAATACATTAGTGTTTCAATAGTCTAAGTATGTCCATGAAATAATCACTGAAAGCATAGAAAGAAAAGTAGTAAGAGTATGTCTGTCAGAGGTAGGTCTCACATTAGGTAATTTGTTGGCTCTCCTACAAATGAGGCATCAAGGGGGCTAGCCAGAATCTTAGACCCAATGTATGTTTTATTTACTTTGGATGAGTGTCAAAATAACTGGATGAGTAGATGGGTAAAAAGTATAAGAAACAACTTTAGTTTTATTGTAATAAATGTTTATGGACCAACACAAAGAAGAGACAAGAAACAAGTATGGTATGAGATTGACTAGTATTTAAAGAAGACCCATGATTAGATTTGCATCATTGGAGGAGATTTCAATGCTATCACTAATCATAAGGAAAAATGAGGAAGGTGTTAGATAAAGTCACAAGAAGCCATACATTTTGTAGAGTGAATCAAAAGAAACATTCTTTTGGAAGTTAAAACAATTGATAATACTTTCACTTGGAACAATAGAAGAAAAGGATTTAGCAATATAGTGGAGAAATTAAATAGATTCTTTCTTTATGAAATTATAATGATCTTCCCTCATACTATGGAAGTAGAAATTATGCCACTGTCTAGATCAGACCATTACCCAGTCCAACTAAGGATCTTGGAGGATGCAAGACCCAAAAAATACCCTTTCAAGTTTGAACAGATGTGGCTGAAAGATGAGAATATATTAAAATTAATCAAATAATGGTCAAACAAAATGAACGTATTAGGATCCAAACTATATAAGGTAGCCAAAAAACTAAAATTAATTAAACAAAAGCTTCAAAGATGGAACTTAGAACACTTTGGTAACATCTTTGAGTCCAAAACCAAACTTGAAGAGGAAATAGCTAAAGTTAATACAAAAATAATTGAGAAGGGGATGGATGAGACACTCTATTTAAAGGAAAAGGAACTACTAAAGGAATATGAGGATATCTTGGCTAAGGAAGAAATATAATGGCATAAAAAATACAAAGAGATATGGCTAGAGGCAGGAGATAAGAAGCACTAAATTCTTCCATAACAATACAAAACTAGGAGATAAGAACACTAAGAGAAGTCAATAGAATTACTAGACTTAAAATTGGGAATGGGGCCTTCACAGAGGACCCTAAACAAATTGCAGCTGAGGTTTTAAGTTACTTTGAGAGTATTTTAAATAATGTGGAAGGATCTAATCTTAGAGGGCAGGAAAGTATAATTAAAAATATCCCAAAGTTGATAACACATGATCAAAACAAAGGGTTGATGGAAAAATTTACTAAGAGTGAAATAGAGGCTTCCCTAATGCAAATGAATCCGGACAAGTCACTAGGAATAGATGGATTCCATGTTGGTTTATTTTAGAAATGTTGGCATTTCATTGGGGATGAGGTGACTGAAGCCTAATGAATTGGAAAATGGTTTTCTATTTTAATCAAGTTTGTTTTTTCAAGAATTTTGGGAATAGTTTTGATGTCAAAAAAATAGATCTGGTATTCTATTAGGATTGTTTGAAAACCTAGGAAGAGGTTTTAGGGAAATGTGGGAGTTGTCCCAGTTAGGGTGTTACCTAGAATTGAGAGATATTTGCATGAATATTTAATTAATAGATAATTGCATGCAGATAGATATATAAATGTAAATATGGTCTTTATATGAAAGTTCTTATTCAAAAAAAAGTCTTATAAAAAAATTGTAGTCTTCATTGAGAGAAAACCAAATTGGAAAAATAATATTAAAATATTTTTTTTTTTTTAAAAGAGAGAGGGTTGCTGGAAAAATAGGGTACAGTACATTTTTTTCATGTCAGAATTTTTTTTTTAAAATTTAAAAATGAATAAAATTTAATAGGGAGGGGGCAGGGGTTTCTTCCCCCTAACCCCCCCCCCCCTTCGTGACAGCTTGGCTATCATAGAAGTAGGGGTTGTCGTGGTAGTCATGTTGCCCATGACAGTCAATGTTGTCTCTTGTGGCAACAAATCTATCGTGGCAACACTTGCTACCCACGACAACTATGGGATGGGGGCTTGTGTTCCCCCCGTCATTACATAGTTTTTTTAATTTTTATTTTATTTTATTTTAGTTTTAGTTTAATTAAAATTTATTTTATTTTAAATATTATTAAATAGTTTTAATTAATAATTTATTTTATATTTTTTAATATTAGTTTTAATTAATATTTAATATTAATTATTTTAAATATTAATTATTTTAAATATTTATTATTAACGGGTTGATTTTGTTAATTTTAATTAATAATCAATATTAATTTCTTTTATTATGGACTAAGATTATTTAATAACACAATAGTCATTATTTTATATGCATGTTTATGACGTGTTGACTTGTTTTAACTGATTGTATTTTAATTCAAAATAAATTTTTGCTAATGAAATTGTGTCTTCTTTTAAATGACTGAATTATGATTCGATTATTACTTAAACCTTGTTTTATCTTTACTTGGGGAATTAGTTGGTTGTTAGGAAATATGAACCAGAAGCTCGAGATGTATTTTTTGTTGATTCTTTTTATGAGCATTGTGGTTTTTGAGATGGGTTCGATCTTTTTACCCAACTTTTCTTGATTTGTAACTCATGTTAGTATGGACACTTGAGAATGCTTTTGTGACCCTGTGGGTTTGAGAACCAAATGTTGTTCCTTATGTTTTGTGGGAACTGGGAATTGTGAACACCATGCTTTTATGAGACTTATGTGATTATTGGTGACTTGTGAGCATAGGGGAGGTTAAATAGGTGCATCTTAGGGGAGTGGCTTACAATAGGGGTCTAGGACCCAAAGTGGTCAGTACCAGGTAACCTATCGTAAGTTTGTTAAAAAGTGATAGCTTAGTAATTAAAATTTGGAGAGATCGTTAAAAAGATAATTAGTGATAATGCCTTGCCCTTTCCTTGAGTGCTTGTATAGGCTAAGAATGGGAATGGGATGATACCTAGAGAGTAGGTATGATTAGAATTCCTCATTTTTTTTATGAAAGGGTATTCTAGTTCTATGTGGGTCATATTGAGGGTCTAGAGTCTAGAGTGGCCAGTCTAGGGTAACTCTATGCTTAAGGGTTGAGGGTCCAATGTTACCAGTCCAGGGTAACTCATGTAGATAATCATGTGATCACACACCCATAATATGTAGCCTAAGTCTCCTCCATAGTTTATGCATTTTCCTCAGGTGGTGTGTCTTTTTTATGTTAGTATTATCTAGTGGTATGTATTTGGTATTTTGGTAATGGGCGTTTGGTATTGTTCAATATTCTGGTATTTGGTGTTTTGGTAGTTGTTGGTATTTTAATATTTATTACATTTTCTTTGTCATTAGTTGGTGGTACCTTTTGAGATAAAAAGTCTTTAGGATCTATTGCTTAGTTATTTTGTTGTGTTGGGTATGTTATCCGAGTCGGGTTTGTGGTTATCTCCTCAACACAATGGGAGTGGACCTTTGGTTCCATGAGGTTAGGTGGTAGTGTTTCTTTTACCATTTGAGATTTCAGCATTCTTGTAGTAGTGCTAGATGATACTTGTTGTAGTTATCATCTTCTTGTTCATCATTGGAGGCTTTCTCATATCTATCTAATAGTATTTATATTTGTACCTTGTATTAGTGCTTCAGAGGTGATTCCTTTCAGATATTGTACTATACTTTATATTTGGTTATTGTTACATACCCTGCAACTTGTGTAGAGAATGTTGTTTCTTTGTGTTTATACCCTATGGTATTGGATGTACTTTTTATTCATTTGTATATAAGATATTTGTAATTATACTTAATCTAAAATAATTAATTAATGTGTACATAATTCTATGTCATGAAACCCTTGAGAATTATTAACTGTAATTGAATTATACTTATGTACTTGTTTGTATCTTATGTTATATTGCTTCTGCATTGTTATCATTATTGTTTTGTAAATTCTTAAGAAAAAAAATTTTATTTTGTAAACATAGCAATATATTTTAAGTAAAATCTCTTGGGTTCACTAGTAAGAAATTACACTTGGTATCAAAGCGTGAGTTTCTACACTAGGAACTCTTGAAATTTGTATGCCCACTATATGTCTAAACTGTCAAAACTTAAAACTAAAACTTAGAAATATAACACTTTGTATTTCAAACTATTATTTTATGACTATACATCATGTCTTTATTATTCTTGACTAGTTTAAGGATATTGTTCTTCTATTTGGATTATGTCAGAAAGATGGCCACTGAAACTAGATCTATTGGTAGAGGTCATAGTGGAGGCCATGGTAGAGGACATATAAGGAGTAGGCTTCACATCCCTCATGTGACTCATAAAGAGGAGAGGGTGCATGAGGAGAATAGGGGAGAGAAAAATGGTGAGAAACATGGTAATTCAGAGGATCCTAATGCTAGGAACATACTTCTAACTATTATGGAATGTCTACCTATTCATAACAAGATTGAGAGGGAAGATTCACACCATTCTGAGAATGAGGAGAGACAAAGATTCAGGAGTCCTACGAGGAGGGACACCATAGTTGATTAGGGGGACATCAAGGATAACTAGAGGTGAGACCTCCTTAGATCATGATCTCCTCCCTTTAAATGTCTAGGTACTATTTTTGAGGCAAAGACATGACTTATCACATTGGATCATTGTTTTTCTATGCAACAATTTGATACCAATGTCAAGGTGAGGAGTGCCATCATGCACCTCAAAGTTTTTGGAGCTACTTGGTGGAAGATTAAGGATCAAAAGTTAGAGATAGCATGGATACTGTCAATTGAGAATTATTTCTTGAGAACTTCTAAGAATGCTTCTTATATTATCAGTGGCAGCAACAACGCGCAGATGAGTTCCATAATTTGCGGTAGTTATTTATGAGTGTTCAGGAATATGAACATCATTTCTTCAAGCTCAAGCCATATGTAGTTATAGTTCTAAGTCACCATTGATGGTACATCATTTCATTAGAGAACTTAATGGTCGCATCATTGGGTGTTATGGTTTTTGAACCTAAGACTCTTAGGGACAGGATCATTAAGGCTACTTTGGTAGAGGTGAACTTGGCTAGAGGTCATGGTGGACATATTGGTGTTCAGTCTAGTGGTCCTTTTTCAAGGCCTAAGGGTAATCAGTCTCAGAGAGATGAGAACTCTAGGAATCCTTCTACCTTCTTGAAAGGTAATCAGAATCAGTAGAATAGGAAATTCTTCCATGGTACTAGTGATGCTTCTCAGTCGGGGAACTATCACAACTCACAGTGTAGTATGCACAATCGGAATGATCATCCATCTAAAAGTTCCCATCATGATTTTAGTAGAGGTAGTTTCCAGTAGTCTAGTACACCTTCAGATGGGAGAGTTGTTAGTATAGGAGGTTGTTTTTCTTGTGGGAAGCATGGTCACATTGTTGTCAATTATCCTCAACAAGCATCATAATTTTTAGGATAGAAATTGGTAGCTTCTGATCCTACAATTAGGGATGATGGTAGATCCCATAGGGTGTTTGCAGTAGGGAATGATCCACAGAGGTCATTCCATGGAGCAGGGAAGAGTCCAATGGGACCCACACATTGATTCTTTTACGACTTAATAGGACGCATCGAGATTATGAGATTTAGATCTCTATTTTGTGTGTAGGCTTCCAGGAGTAATCCTAATTTTAGGGGAGGTAGATGTAGTACCCCTCCCATAGTTTTAATTTTCATTTTTATTGCCAAACTCATTTAGGCCACTTTCATGTGTGTGTTGGTTATTTCAGAGATACTTGAGGATATGAATGTATGACATTACATTGGATAATTTTGAGATGTCATGTATCTATAATTAGATGATTTGGTTATTTTCATGTTGATTAAATAAAAATGATAATTTTATATATATATATTATGATTATTTCATGATGATGATTTAAATGTTAGGATATTATTGGTGCTTGTGGTTTTACTGACCCCATGCTTGCATGTGTATGGTTGGTGTGTATATGTTATATTTTTGCTTGATGTGCCTAATGTGGTTGAAGGGTGGAGTCATAGTTACTTCTTGCGAGATCCACATGATCAATCGATCCCCACCATTTCTTTTTATATATTTATACATGTGTATTTACATGCTTGTCTTTTATGTAGGTTTGTAGGTACCGAGCATTGACTTCTCTAGATTGCCAAGATGAGCATGCCCTATCGCAATATCTCAATGGTAAGAGAGGGGAGATAACATATAGATCTAAATCCCAATCCAAGTCATTCATTGTCCTAAAATAATGGACAAGTATTTATTTTCTACCTATCTGAATTCATCAATGTGACATGAATTTGTGAGATCTTCCTTGGAGTTTGTTTGTTATTTGAGTTAGTTGATTTTCGTGTGTTGTGAGTGAAGTAAGTTTGTTGTGTGGATTATTTGATTTAAAATAATTAAACTAAGATTAATTATGAGAGTAGAATAATTATATTTTATGAATATGGGAATATTAAATATAAGGATATTTAATTATTAAGAGTTAATTAAATACCTTTGTTTAATTAAAAGACTTAATTAAAAGTCTAAATTTGGAATAAAAAGATTTAATTAATTATTAAGTCCAAATATAAAATTAAAAGCATGATTGATTTATTTAATATTGAATTTATCAATTGCATAGTTATTAACATGCTAAAATATTAATTGATTAATTAAATATTAATATGCAATTTAAGTTGCACATTCAAATTAATAAAATTGAAATAGAAATTTAAGTTAAAGTTGAGTTAGAAGTTGTAATTGGAAAAGTGCATATTTTATATTAAACTATGATTAATCATGTAAGAGAGTTGATAGAAACTAGGTGGAGAGTTTAGCTCTGATTTTTAGGAATTGCATGTTTTGAAACCCTAGGGAGAATAGGATCGAAAACTTGGAATTTTGGAGGTTGAACTTGATTATTCTTGTATTCCAATTCAAGCATTAGCTGAGGTAGGGTTTGAAACTTTTGATTTTGTAAAATCCTTCCTTTGAAAAGAGTGTTTGCTTCGTGTCTAGGATTGTTTGAGAGAATGAATTGAAAAATGGTTTTCTATTTTAATCAAGTTTATTTTTTGAGGAATTTTGGGAATAATTTTGATGTCAAAAAAATAGATCTGGTATTCTGTTGGGATTGTTTGAAAACCTAGGAAGAGGTTTTAGGGAAATGTGGGAGTTTTCCCAGTTAGGGTGTTACCCAAAATTGAGAGATGTTTTACATCAATATTTTCATGGATATTTAATTAATAGATAATTGCATGTAGATAGATATATAAATGTAAATATGGTTTTTATGTGAAATTTCTTCCCCCTACCTCCCCCCCCTCGACAGCTTAAGGCTATCGACGGTAGCAAAGGGAAGTTGCACGGTAGCTTGGTTGTCATAGCAGCAGGGGTTGTCATGGTAGTCTTGCTACCCATGACAGTCAATGTTGTTGTTTGTAGTAGCAAAACTATCATGGCAGCTCTTGCTACCCATGACACTTATGGGGTGGGGCCCATGTTCCTGGCCATCATTACATAGTTTTTATTTTATTTTATTTTATTTCTTTTAAGTTTTAGTTTAATTAACTTTTATATTATTTAAATATTTTTTATAAAGGTAAAAGCGGGTTTTGGATGGAACCTAAAACCATTTACAAAAAAGTGAAAAATATGTTTAGATTAGCCCATACATAATTTGAACGCCTACTTAAACAATAAGGAGTGGGACCCCAACCAACCCAAAAAAATAGGAAGAAACAAAACTAGCAGCTAAAAAACAAAAACTGACACATCTACCAGCAACCAACCAATAGGAACTACTTTATTTTTTTCATGGCCTTGTCCACCTATGTCTGTAGATCCTCCATCTTCTGAATGGAGTCTTTGAGACCTTTCATCTCCTTAGGGATTTCTAGCAACTTCCTTTTTAGACCACTCCTGGTTCTAGTTCCTAGCCCTAAGCTCCCAGCACCATCATCAACCGTGATAGTAGTATTCTCCAACATGGTATTTTCTAGATGGTTATACAAAGCCTTAAGGTTCAAAATTGAAACACTAAGGCCCTCATTGCTGTGCTTAAGAACTTCTTTGATAATGTGTCCATTGTAGCTGATTTTATCATTCAGGTCTTTTAGCTTCTCTTCCACCATGGCTTTGATTTCAACTGTCATTTCCTCATTCAAATTATTATTATTTACCTTCATCAAAAACTCCTTTTCCAACTTTTCCAACTTATCTTTTAGGGGTTCCATAGTATCTTCCATAGCCTTCAGGTGATGCTTCATTTCTTTCATTTCTTGGCTTATCCACTTGTCCATGTTGATGTCGTGACCTTCCTTACTCTTAACCTCCTTCAGAATATGCTCATCCAAGTCAAAACCAATAGTAGCCTCCTGATAGCTTTCCCTGCCCCCATGGCTAGACTATCCCTTTGACTCCTCCTTTTCACTAGTTTCTTCTTTATTTACCTCGGCTTTCTTCTTCCTTATCTTCTTCCTTGTCCTCCACCATTTCTTCTTCATTTTCCTTTTCATCCTCTTCTTCCTCACCTCCAGCATTTTCTATCTCATCATTAGCTTCCTCTCTTTTGCTTTCCACATAAGTGGGTTCCATATTTTCTATAGCTTCCTCCTCATGCACCAGTTCCTCACCTTCTTCATCTTCCAAGATTGTTTCCTCATTCTTACCCTGAGAGGAAGGGTGAATTTCTTCAGTTTCTTCTCCAGTATCATGAGAGCTCTTCTTATTTTTCCTACCCTTCTTTTGGGTGTCTTTCTTAGTCTCTTCCTCTTTATTTTTCTTTCTCTTTCCTATAACCCTTTTGGGAATGGGTTCAGGGATCATATCCCTAGCATAATCCATAATGAGAAAGATCAAACCCTCATGCAGCACCAGGTTTCTAAACTTTTTCATGTTCTCTGTTATACTGTTATTTAGGGAACTAAGCAGAAAATAGGGAAAATAAACTTTCTTGTCATGCCTAAAATGATTAACCAAAACAAAATGCAAGTTGTAAATCTTAGAGTCGTGACCATCAAGAGTAAAATACTCTATCATCACCCTCAGAATTTTAGCCCAAATTTTCTTAACTTTCACAATTTCAACATAATCCCCCGGACCTTTTCTCAATAGAGCTTCTTCATCTGCATCCTTAGGGAAAATTTTATAAGCTTCAGACCCTATACATTTATTTTCCCTATAGAAATTCATTCCCTCAAGAGACAAACTAGTTATCATAGACACAAGACTCAAAGTGAGCAAAAAAGATTTACCCCACAAGTTAACTAAATGTTAACTAAAAGAAATCAAAGTTATATTATTTTAAATGTTACTAAATAGTTTTAATTAATAATTTAATTTATATTTTTTATTTTAGTTTTAAATATTAATTATTATTAATATTTATTATTAAGGGGGTGATTTTGGTAATTTTAATTAATAATCAATATTGATTTCTTTTATTATGGACTAAGATTATTTAATAACGTGATAGTCATTATTTTATATGCATGTTTACGATGTGTTGACTTGTTTTAACTGATTGTATTTTAATTCAAATTGGATGTATGTTAATAAAATTGTGTGTTCTTTTAAATGACTAAATTACAATTTGATTATTACTTAAACCTTGTTTTATCTTTACTTGGGAATTTAGTTGGTTGTTAGGAAATATGAACTAGAGGCTCGAGGTATTTTTTCAGTTGATTCTTTTTATGATCATTGTGGTGTTTAAGATGGGTTCGATCTTTTTTAACCCAACTTCATTTGATTTGTAACTCATGTTAGTATGGACACTTGAGACATCTTTTGTGACCTAGTGGGTTTGAGAACCAAATGTTGTTCCTTATGTTTTGTTGGACCTAGGAATTGTGAACATCATGCTTTTATGAGACTTATGTTATTATTGATGAATTGTGAGCCTAGGGGAGGTTAAATAGGTGCATCTTAGGGGAGTGGCTTACAATAGGGGTCTGGGACCCAAAGTGGTCAGTACCAGGGTAACCTATCGTAAGTTTGTTAACAAGTGATAACTTAGTAATTAAAATTTGGAGAGTTCATTTAAAAGATAATTAGTGATAATTCCTCTCCCTTGTCTTGAGCACTTGCATAGGCTAAGGATGGGAATGGGATGATTCCTAGAGAGTAGGTATGATTAGAATTCCTCATTTTTTTATGAGAGGGTATTCTAGTTTTGTGTGGGTCATATTGAGGCTCCATGGTCTAGAGTGGCCAGTCCAGGATAAATCAATGCTTGAGGGTCTAGGGTCTAGTGTGACCATTCCAAGGTAACTCAATTAGATGACCATGTGATGACACTCCCATAGTATGTAGCTTAATTTTCCTCTGTAGTTTTTTCATTTTCCTTTGGTGGTGTATCTTTGTTATATCAATATTATCTAGTGGTATGTGTTTGGTATTTTGGTAATAGGTGTTTGGTATTGTTTGATATTTTGGCATTTGGTATTTTGGTACTTGTGATACTCCTAAGAGTCAATTTTGTTTTCATTAGTTATATGGAATTCATTATGTTTGTCAAAGTCATTTGGTAAGGCAAAAGAGATGAGTTGGTAAGGAAGAGAAAGTAGTCGGTAAAATGAATCAGTTAAGATGGAATATCAGTAAAGAGAAAGCTAGTATAGACACCGAGCACTGAGAACCATGTTCTACCAATCACCTAACCTAGAAGATAAATTAGTTACCGAGATAGAGAAAACATATTATCAAGCAAATCAAGCTGACACCAAATGAAATCTAAGTACATTGAACTCAGACACCGATCAAAAAATGATTTACAAATCTTGAGGAGATCGACTAAGAGAACATTGGAGATTGAAATCAAATGATTACACATGATTACAAGGTGAGTTCAACCAATGATAATTAAGGATGAATATGCATTGGAAGTGTACCCAATGCTAGCACCACTTGAAGATGAAGATTCTATAACTTCTAACATCGCTTCAAGAAGTTGTATATAAGAATATCAAAGTGAAAAGATTAGTGTGGTAGCATATGCATGTGTGAAGAGAAATTGGAGATTGTAGATCATAATAGAAGGTGAATAAATGGAGAAGCTATTGAGTATCATATTATTGAGGAAGAGATTCAGAATTAAGCTACTGATTACTAAATTGGTTATTATGATGGATACACATTATGAGGTAATGGATTGATGAGCATATAGATTTTGATAAGCATTTGTTGATGCACATTTGATAGACTTATTTTGTTAGTGATTAAAAGTTAATCATAATTGTATAAATTCTCTTAACCAAGCTGATCTTAATAGATCTTATGTATAAATCCTTTAATAGGGTATAATTCTTAGATTAGAGTTGTGTAATCTCTTAACAGAGTAGACTTAGTAGTCTTAGAACTCTTAACTAGGTTAATACCTTTAATAGGGTAAGCTATCAGAAATAGCTAAGTATTGTAGCTCTAACCAAGAAACTTTATTCTTGCAATAGTGAAGAGTCGTGGGTGTCATCCCCACATCAATTTTTATCCTCTAAAAAGGATTTTTGTGACACCAAAATCAATGTGTTATGTTTGATGTTTATTATATGTTTTGTTTTCATATGATGCATGCAAAGGTTAAGTAATCAATAAATGAATGTGAAGAAGTTAAGAAAATTTTAAAAGTGATTTGAAGTACCGATTCATCCCTCCTCTCTCAGTACTTACCTTTCCACACATGAATCCAAAAATTGGTATCATAACTCAGTCTCTTATTAAGGAGATTAGTCACTTGAGATGAAAGGTCTTGAAGGATGGAAAGCTACAAGTACAAAATAATAATTGACAATATGGAATTAGAACTCAAGATAGCTAATGAGAAAATTGAAGAAATGAGTAGGAAACTAAAAAATTCTATTAGCAAAAGGAAAAAGCTTTCTCTATAGTTGAAATATACTCAAGGTCATGTAGAGGAACTGGAAGAACAATTTGAGGGAAGCATGTCTGATGAATCTGATGCTATCATATTTGAAATGTGTGAAAAGAATAAGATGTTTTCTAATTAGGTGAAAATACTAAAAAGAGAACAAGAAGCATAGTCAGTAACGATATGTGAGATCATGGAACAAAAGGGTAGATTTGAGGATGAAAAAAAGACTGCAAAGAAGAAAGAAGACAAATGAATACTAGACTTGATGAGAAAGATAGAGAAATCATGAGGTTGATGCAAACACACTATAACTTGATAGATCAAATTGTAATGGAAAATCAGGATGTTTCTAGGAAAGTCGATGAGATTGCAAAATTGAGATCTAAGAATGAACACTTGAAGAATAATCTAAAATCTAAGAAAGATGCCAGTGAAATCTTGAAAATAAATGAAGAAGCATGGAAGATTTTGTATGAACAACTAAAAAATTAAAGGCAGCCTAATGACAGCTCTGGACTTAGTTTCAATACAAACTATACTACCGAGAAGGGCACGGGTCCTCCAAACAAGAAACCAATTGAGACAAATTTTCTACCCCACTGAAGCATAAGAAGCCTACATGCTATCATTGTGGGAAACTAAGACATACATCTAACATTTGCAGAAGCAAGAGAGGTAATCCACCAAATTCTCTTAAATTCAAAGGTCTTTGTTATAATTTCAATAAATATGGACATAAGGCATTTGAGTGTAGATCAAGAGTTATGAACACTCCAAGGAAACCTAGATTTTATGGTTACTATAACAACAACAAGAAATATGGTCACAAATCTAAAGAATGCAGGTCACAAAGAAGAAATGAGAAATGGGTCCCTAACCGATAGAATGTTGACAACAAATGACAAGGTCCTACAATATCATGGGATTATAATACAATGATTACTTGTACTACATGTGGAAGATTCGTTCATATAGCTGCAAATTTCTTTAGGATGCATGGAATAAATAATAGGAATTCATGGAGAAACTCTTAAATGGCTTGTTTCCATTGCCATAGAGTCGGTCACCTAGCTAAGGATTGCAAGTACCAAAATAAGGATTCAATCGAAGAGAAACTAAGTGAAAAGACTCCAATAAATGTTGATGAAATCTGAGAACAGATGAACAAGACTTGGAGAAGAAAGTCACATGATGATGGAATAGAAATGAGAACATCTAATGGCACCACATCCTCTAGATTGGGTGTAGCTATCTTCACTTAATTGATCAAGGTATGAATAGGAGCTGATAACTTAAAATTTATCATAAATCGGTTCCTAGATTTAGTATTAAGATCCATATCAACATATCTAGATGCATTTGGATAAGTATTGTGAAGCTATGATTTTATATGTTGATCGGTAAAGTATTTAAGCTATTTTGTTGCATTTGGTAAAGTAAATAATAGTTCGGTTAAACGGTCACATAAAGTTAGGTAAAGAAACACTTAATGCATTTATATTTGTTAGAAGACCTAACCTAAAAGAAAATTTATAAATAGAGGTCAAGATACATTATTTCTACTTTACATTCTTGCAAGCACAATTGAGAAGATAAAGTTACAAGATCAAAGATCTAATTCTGAGCATTCAATCAAACATTCTGAGCACATTCAAGATCATTTGAGGTATTTACAGTGTTCACCAAGTTGTTTAAGAGATTATATTTCTATTTCATTTGAACCCTAGAATTTGTTGAGATACTTTTGAAGTCAAATGGAACCTAAGGTATAGAAGCTAGTAGGTGTTGAGAAGATTGACCAAGTCAATCTAAAGTACAAACTTCCTCCAGTAGTTGTTGCAGAAATAGATAAATCTAGAGCCCTATCTCTAATCCCACCAAGAGAAATTTTGATTGAAGACATTTGCACCTTCATTCATTGCAAAATTGAGGATATTTTTCAAGAAGAGATAGATGCATCATACAATAAGTTGTGTGTTAACAAGAAATTGAAAAATGACTACATTCACCTACAATCGAAGGGCTTGGTTCAGGCAATGCATGTATCGACAGTATTCAAGAATGAATGGATTACAATTGTCTTGAGTAGAATATATGATAGGTTTATGTGGCTAGATGGGCCAGTAAAAATAACAAAGGATGTGTTACATATAGTTATTGGATTTCTGATTGGTGATAGATCGAGGGCCTACAAAAAAAATGACAAGAACAAACTTTGTGAATTGACAAAAGCCAAATGGGATGGAAGAAGTCTAAAACTTTTTACAATTGAAGACACTGAGCTAAAGTATGCATCGAATATCATATCATATAGGATATTCCAATCATCCAGGGTAGACAGTGTACCCTATGGAGTTTTTGATATTACTTTCAAGATGGTGAAGAAAGATATGAAGATTTACTTATGTGAAATACTACTAAAGCAACTCAATGACAATATGAACACAATTTAGAAGGAAAAGAAAAACACTTTGAGGTTTGGTCAGTTGTTGGTATGTATCTTTTTCTATTTCCAAAATTCATTTCCAACAATTGGTGAGGTCACATGGAGTGCTAACAAACTGATAGTTTATCAAATTAGTGAGTTTATTCAAAGTATGGGTGATAACTTTAATGTTATTATAGATGATTACTTCAGTAAATTTCAATCTAGAATGCATAAAAGATATAGAATTCCACCTCAGTTAGTGGAAGGTTTCAAAGATGAGTTATGTTTTGAAGTAGACACTGATGTGTGCATCATAAACAAATTTGAACCAAGAAGAGAGTGGATACCCCCAATGGGATGTGAAATGAATATTGATGCAGCCAATGTACAAATTAAAGGACTTTTAGAGAAGCCAAAACATAGAATTGCAACTTGGTATGACACCTATGAAGAGGTGAAGGATAAAATAAGAACTGGTATACTGATACTGAAGGCCATAAGGAAGATAGGTAAAATGATAAGTGATTCAATAGAGAAATTAGGTGTTGTTGATGTTGATGAAATTGAAGAATATGTTTTTGAGCCTTCAGTAATAAAGGGGAAGAAAATAAGAATCAAGAAGGAAACCCCTAGTCCTGACATTGTAAGACCATCTACTCGGTCTACCTCTGCACCGAGAGGAAAGAAGAAAGTTGTAGATGAATGATTGAAGAGAAAGACATATGTCAAGGAAACCAAGGCTACTGGAAGGCCTAGGAGAAAGTTTAAACTACAAGAGGAGAGTGACACTGAGGCAGATGACTTGTCACAATTCAAATTTGCACCGAGAAAAAAGAATAGAAGTCTCGGTGAACTACTTAAATTTTTGGAGAAATATGAATCTTACTCAGTCATAAAACAATTGAAGTTTGATGCTAGGACTAATGAGGAGAAAGAAAAAATTGAAGAAATTGTCATCACCACTTTGCATAAATTCATAATTCTACCAGTTGAGGTAGTAGAACATCTTGACAAAGAGCTATACAAGAGAATTGATGCAAGATGGAAATATGTCATTGCTGCTAAGAAAGAAATGAGGTAAAGATCTCTTGCAATCACTATACTAGACCTCACAAAGAGAGGAATAAAGGATACACTTAAGGAATACTTAGATAGATTCACAGTGAAGGGAAGAGAAATGAGTATAATGGTCGGTCAGTTACAAAAAGTTCAAAAGTATACCGATGATCTTTGGAGAAAGATCTTTTCAATTGAACAACTAGAAATCCAAGGTATAACTACTGAAGAAGATAAATCCAAGCTAGTTGGATTGATAACTAATTAGGCAAAGGTCATCATAGAAGACATTACCAAGAAAGACCCTGATGACACAGTAAAAGAAGATGAGGATATCATGGCTACTGAGTCTATAGATTCAAAAGATATGGACATTGATGACTTAGCTATGGAAAGATTTTTGACATCTAAGCCAATTATTCTACAACATATGGATTTTCCTGAGATAGAAGCAATCATCTCAGAGAACAAGTGGACAACCTACTACTGCTGAGACTCCTATCGATCCATCAAAAGACAATGAACCTAAGGCAACCAAATAGAAGACCACTAAGACATAGACTAATCAAGGTAAAAATATAGATTCGGAAACCCCCACTGAGACTACAGGTCAGCAGGAACTTGAATAAGAGAAAGAAAAAGAAAAGGTAATTGAGACATAAAATAAAGAAGTAAAAGAGAAGAAACAAGAGAATAAACAAGAAGAAAAGAAGAAGGGGAAGGAAGATAAAACAAAAGTAACTTTGACCCAATCTGAAGCAAAGATGGCATCTAGTTCAAAGAGCAAGTCCAAGAAAAGGAAAACTAAAAAGGAGGTAGATATTAATGAAGTTATAGTCATATCAAAGGTTGACTATACTACTATGAGCCCAAAAGAACTTGTAGAGTTCGATGATTTGTTAAAGATGAAATATGCACAAGATAATCTTTTAGCTAAAAAGTAGAAGACCAATGTATTGGAGAAAATCAAGAGAATTATGAATTAGACTGTTCTTGAGCCTAGAATTAATGAGGAGGTAGACATTTATAGTTAGTTGAAAGAACTTGTAAGTCAAATTAATCAGCATGGAACTAACACCACTAAATATCTCATGAAGGTACACAAGAAATACATGGAAACTAAGGTGATTGAAGTAGTTCTTCAATCAGTAGCATTAGATAGGGTAACTCTAGCTAAGTTAATCAATGCACTAGAAATAGAGCTACAGTCCATTCTTTCTATATTTTCAAATATTTGTTTATTTTCAAACCTTACAAAGGAGATTAAGGATAAAGATGAAAATATGGAAAAAGAGCTCACCCAACTACTCTCAAAGGTTTCCACCAAGCCCAGAATAATAACAAAATATTATGAGAAGCTAAAGTGCCTAATGGGAGTCCAATTTGAACTAAGAAAGGAGGAGAACCAAATAAGGATGGAAATTTTAGCAATCCAAACTGAATTGCTCCCAAATATTGAATCACTGCAAAGGCAGATACAGAAGGAAAAAGATCTAGTGAGTACACCAGATGTTAGTGCCATGGAGAGAATGGTGATGATTCTAACTATAGATATTAGTGAATAGATCATAGTGTTGTAGACAGTACAAGACACTTTCAAGGCATCATTGAAGAATGCACAAGACAAATATAAAGGTATTTTTTACAAGATCCCCAAATCAAATAATAAGTAAATATTTTGGTCTTTTTGTTAAAAAATGGGGAATATACAAGTATAAGTAAAATAAAAGGGGGAATACACATATAAAATTTTGTTCAGTAGAAGGGGAAATATATATACAGTAGAAAATGGGGATACATAATATGATGAATAGGTATATGTATATAGTATGGAGATGTACCATAATTATTACTTCAAGGAGAGTAATAAGTTTTACCGAGGAAGAATAGATATAGGCCAAGACAAAATTTTGATATATGACTTTGAATATTTTGAAATTTTTGATGGTTTTTAACAAACATACCAAACTAATTCCAAAGGGGGATATTGATACTCCTAAGAGTCAATTTTATTGTCATTAGCTATATGGAAGTCATTATATTTATCAAAGTCATTTGATAAGATAGAAGAGATGAGTCGGTAAGGAAGAGAAAGGAGTTGATAAAAGGAATCAATTAAAAAGGAATATCAGTAAAGAGAAAGCTAGTATAGACATCGAGCGAAGCAGAACCAAGCACCAAGAACCATGTTCTACTGAGCACCTAACCGAGAAGAACACTTAGTTACCGAGATAGAGAAAATGTATTACTGAGCAGAGCAGGACAACACCAAATGAAATCTAAGTACATTGAACTTGGACATCAATGAGAAAATAGTTTACAAATCTTGAGGAGATCG
This sequence comes from Chamaecyparis obtusa, assembly GCA_027943335.1. Classification (NCBI taxonomy): domain Eukaryota; kingdom Viridiplantae; phylum Streptophyta; class Pinopsida; order Cupressales; family Cupressaceae; genus Chamaecyparis; species Chamaecyparis obtusa. The sequence goes on along the minus strand of BSBK01005505.1, from coordinate 336,283 downwards.
ACTAATAGAACATTGGAGATTGAAATCAAATGATTACACATGGTTACAAGGTGAGTTCAGCCAATGATAATTAAGGATGAATATGCATTGGAAGTGTACCCAATTCTATCACCACTTGAAGATGAATATTCTAAAACTTCTAACATCGCTTCAAGAAGTTGTATATAAGAATATCAAAGTGAAAAGATCAGTGTGGTAGCATATGGATGTGTGAAGAGAAATTGGAGATTTTAGATCAAAATAGAAGGTGAATAAATAGAGAAGCTACCGAGTATCATATTATTGAGGAAGAGATTCAGAATCAAGCTACCGAGTACTAAATTAGTTAGTATGATGGATACACATTATGAGGCAATGGATTTATGAGAATATAGAGTCTAATAAGAATTTTTTGATGCACATTTGACAGACATTTTGTCATTATTGTTTTGTAGATTCTTAAGAAAAGAAAAAAATCATTCTATAAATATGGCAACATGTTTTAGGTTAAATTCTCTCAAGTTCCCTGGTGGGGCATTAGACTTGGTATCAAAGCCCAAGTTTCTACACTGGGAACTCTAGGAATTTGTATGCCTAGTAGATGTCTAAACTGTCAAAACTTGAAACAAAAACTTATACATATAACACTATGTATTTCAAACTATTATTTTATGACTATACATCATGTCTTTATTATTCTTGATTGGTTTTGAGATATTGTTCTTCCATTTGGATGTTGTAGTAAAGATGGCCACTAAGACTAGATCTATTGGTAGAGGCTATAGTGGAGGCCATGGTAGAGGACATGGAAGGAGTAGGCTTGACAGCCCTCATGTGAGTCATAAATTAGAGAGAGTGCATGGGGATAATAGGGGAGAGAACAATGGTGAGTAGCATGGTTATCCATAGGAGCCTAATGCTAAAAAGATATTAAATACTATTCTAGAACATCTATCTATTTTTAACAGGGTTGTGCGAGGAGAGTCACACCATTCTGAGAATGAGAAGAGATAGAGATCCAAGAGTCCTAGGAGGAGGGACACTATAGTTGATCAAGGGACCATCAAGGCTAACCAGATGAGAGACCTCCTTAGATCATGAATTTATCCCTTTAATGGTCTAGGTACTAGTTTTGAGGTAGAGACATGTGTTAGGAATAGTCCCATGAGATAACTAAGAGGGGGGGGGGGGGGTGAATCAGTTATCTACTAGTTTCAATTCTTTATCCAATTAAGTATGTAATAAAATTAACCATAACCACAATTAAAGAACACTTAACACAACACCATGATTTTGGTTATGAGGAAACCCAAATAGGTAAAAACCCCAGTGAGAATTGACTCCCACTAAGAATTGCACTAGTGTATTATGATCCTTGTTAGAAGACCTTACAACCTAGTTAGGAGTTGATCTTTACAATGCATTAAGTACAGTGACTTGGTCAAGGGTCAGACCCTGTTAGGGGTGAGGATGCACTGTCTGAGAGCACACTACTCAAAGGGGTGAAGACTACAACCTTCTGTTTAACAGATACACACTATATCTGGATCTTGGTGAACTACGCGTAGACCTACTATCTTGATCAGTTCCAATGAATAGAATATACTCTTTATTATGTCACATAGACCTTCTTCTGATGGCTCAACACTTTGCACTCTCTGCTCTACTCTTGTCTTTCAACTCTGAACCATGCTTGTCAATAACAAATGACTTCCAATAAATATCTTTCCTCTGAATGATATAATCAATTCAACCTATTAGAACCATCTTGAAATCATATTAGAGAAACAAAAAAACTCTCCAATAATATCTCAATTGGCTCTACTAAGCACGCAACAAAAACTGGGATATGTCCAACTTACACATTACTTCATACTGTCGACTCTACCAAATTAACTGATACTTTCTCCTCATGATGAATTATGACATGCTCTCTTAACCAAAAATTATTGCTTCTCCAACAAACACTAATCCAAGAATTCATACCAAGATGATAGGTGCAACTACCATAATCATATAAATACTATCGGCTCTTCCAGATAAACTCAGGAAACTGTGACTGTCAACTCGAGACTTCATAACTCAGCCTGTACTACATATCTAACTTTGCGTTTATGAACATAACATTATACATATGTATACAACATAAGTGTAACCATGCAAGGCTCTATTGCAACTTTACTTGAAATCATGTACATAACTATTCCTGGGACCAGTCAGGTACATTCACTGATATGCACAACTATATTGTTGTCTTTACTCAGAATCAACCTCTGCATCTATGATATCATGTTGATAATATATCCATGTAACATATGTTGAAGTCTTTCTCCATCAAGCTTCCATGCATGATACTTACCATATGTTGTCATCAATGACAAACATATAGTTAGCAATCTAGCTTGCTGGAAAATCTCCAACAATCTCCCCCTTTGGCATTGATGGCAACATATGGAATGAAAAAGACCACCAATCCAAACATTCAATTATTTTATAACATTCTCCATTTCCTCAACAAAAAATCCCCCAAGGAAGTATCCTCCACCTACTGCAATATTCTTTAATATTCTCCATTTCCTCAACTGTACTGCTTCCCATGACTGTATTTTTACTCCCCCTTTCTTCTTCTTTTTATTATTGTATATTCCTTCTTTTTATGTTTTTCATGACTATATACTCCTCCTCCTTTGACATCAATGGAAAAGGGGCTCCAAAAATAGTAAGCACCGGTACTACTCCTGAGGTAGAGTAGTCAACCTTTCATTAGTCACTGAGGACTAATGCACTCCTGATATCTCTAATTAGATTCAGGGAAGGGAATTACTCTAAAATTTTCCCTAAGATACTCAAAAGTATCCTTAGGTAAAGGCTTTGTGAATATGTCTGCTATTTGATCTTTTGTACTCACATAATCCACCATTACTTCTTTCTCTACAACTTTCTCTCTTAGGAAGTGATAATTTATCTCAATGTGTTTTGTCTTTGCATGCATCATAGGGTTCTTTGACATATTGATAGTGATAGTTTTATCACAATGAATAACAATAGGGTAGTCAATTTGAATGGAAAAATATTTTATCATCTGCTTGATCCACACAATTGTGGAACAATTCAATGTTGCTGCTACATATTCTACTTCTGCTATTGACTGAGAGATACAATTCTACTTTTAACTTTTCTAAGTAACAAGTCTATTTCCAAGGAATATAGCTCCTTCAGAGGTACTCTTTCTATCATCCACACATCATGCCCAATCTACATCTTTATATACATAAAGCTTTACATTCTCTAAATTAGGATACCATAAACCATAGTCTAAGGTTCCATTCAAGTATCTAAATATTCTTTTTACTACCATGAGGTGAGTTTTCTTAGGTTCTGTTGTAAATCTTCCAACAATACCAACTGCATTGGAAATTTCTAGTCTAGTTTGAGTAAGATATATAAGTTTACCAATCATATATTTATACAAGGTTATGTCCACTATTGGTGAATCATCTTCCTTTGAAAGCTTGCATCCTATTATCATAGGGGTACTTACTAGCTTGCAATCATCTATCTTGAATATCTTCAAGATCTCTTTCACATACTTAGTCTGATTTGTGAATATACATTTGTCTATCTATTGCACATTCAATCCCAAAAAGTACTTGATAGGACCAATCATGCTCATCTCAAATTCATTTTGCATCTCCTTAGAAAATTCAGCACTGAGCTTGTCATTTCCACCAAATATAATGTCATCAAAAAATATAGCAACTAACAATAGTCCATCAAATATTTCTCTTATGAACAGGTTACAATCTGCTGCTCCTTTCTTGAATCCAATCTTAGTTAAGTAACCATCAAGTCTTCCATACCATGCTCTAGGGGCTTGCTTAAGTCCATAGAGGGATTTCTTCAATTTGCATACCATATCAGGTTTGTCTGATAAAGTGAATCATTCTGGTTGTTCAATGTATACTTCTTCCTTCAACTCTCCATTTAGGAATGTTTATTTAACATCCATTTGGTATACCTTAATTTCTTGAATGTAGCATAGGAAAAAAACAACTTTATGGCTTCCAGTATGCTCACAGGGGAAAATGTATTAGAATAATCAATTCCTTCTCTTTGTGCATACTCTTTACACACTAGTCTTGCTTTGTTTCTTACTATTGTACCATCTTCATTCATCTTGTTTATGAATATCCACTTAGTTCCAATTATATTTTTATCACTAGGCCTAGGGACCAATTCCCATGTATCATTCTTAATTATCTGATCTAGCTCCTCTTTCATTTCTTTATGCCAATCTAAATCATTGCATGCATCTTCAACACTTAAGGGCTCAATTTGTGATAGTAAACATACCTCTTCATTTGTTGTGGAACTCTTTTCTTTTGATCTTGTCATCAATTTTCTACTCTGATCTCCAATGATTTCTTCCTTTGAATGGTATCTAGATGTGAATTTGGGAACATTAGGTGTGACTGTCTCATCTTCTTTTTGTGTTTCTTCTTCACTTGTTTTAGGGTCATTGAATAGAACATCAATGTTGTCAAACATTTCTTCAACAATAGCTTCACTACTAGCAAGTCTAGGTTCTTCAATTATAGGTGCATAATCATGATATATTTTTGGTATCATGAACTTCTCATCAATATTAACATGAGAACTTTCAATGATCTTCTTTAATATCAAATTAAAACATCTATAAGCTTTTCTTTTAGTAGAGTAACCAATAAAAATACCTTCATCAAGAACTTTTCAATTGTTTCATCTCTCTTGATGTAGCACTTGCTTCCAAATATTCTGAAGTATTTCACTATACTTACATTACCAAACCATAGCTCATAAGGTGTCTTGTCTGCACCTAGCCTTAATTGAATTCTATTGATTGTATAGACTACAGTATTGACTGCATCTCTCCAATAGGTGTGTGCCACCTTTCCTTCAATCATGATAGTGCTCACTATGTCAAGAATTATCCTATTCCTCCTTTCTGCTATTCCATTTTGCTGAGGGGTTCTAGGTGCACTTAACTGTCTCTTTATCCCATGTTCTTCGCAATACTCATAAAATCCATCAAAGGTGAATTCTCCTCCTCTATCTGATCTTAGACATTTAATCTTGAATCCAAACTCATTTTCAACCTTAGCTTTGAATATTTTAAACTTTTCAAAGGCTTCTAATTTATCTTTTAAGAACACAACCCACATCATTCTAGAATAATCATCAACAAACAAAATAAAGAACCTTTCACCATAGTATGATCTTGTTTGAGTTGGTCCACACAAGTTTGTATGTATTAGATCCAACTTGTTCTTTGTCGAATTATGCTTGCTTCTAAATGAATTCCTTACATGATTTCCCATCACACATTTCCTACATATTGTGTCTACTGGCTTTGCAATGCTAGGAAGATCTCTTACTGCCTTTACATTACTTATTTTTACTATATTATCAAAATTGATATGACATAGTCTTTTGTGCCATAACCAACTGTCATCTACTTTAGCAACAAAACAACTTGCTTCAGGATTTAGCTGAAAAACATTACCTTTGGTCTTTGAACCTGATGCAATCATCTCTCCTTCCTTGTTATTAATGATGCACTTGTTGTCTTTGAATTTCAACTGATATCCTTTGTCAAGAAACTTTCCAACACTTAGAGCATCATGCTGCAAACTATCTACATAAAGAACATCATCAGTGTTTTTCTTTCCATCCAAGGTGATAGCTCCTCTACCAATGATATTTTTAGGAGTGTTGTTACCAAATATAACCATGCTGCCTTTTTACCTATCTAGTTGTAAAAATCTATCTTTGTCTCTTGTCATGTGGTGTGAACAACCACTATCAATGATCCAATCAGTTCTAATGTCTGCTTGTGAAATTAGTACTAACTCATGTGCATATTTCTCATCTTCAAGGGAAATGAATCCAATTTCTTCTTTTGTTGATTCATCGTCAAATACTCCATCAACAACATAGTAACATTTTTTGGTATACTTAGGCTTGTAGTTATTTTTGAACTTCTTGACTCTAGTAGGAAACTTAGATGCAAAGTGACCAATCTTATTACATGAAAAGCATTTGAATGGTAATTGACCTTCATATTTTCATTTTCCTTTATTTTCTTTATTAGAAATCAAAACAATGAAATCATTTATTTCTTTATCTTCATCATCAACATGAAAATCACTAGAAGTATTCAAGGATTTCTTACCATGGACTGAGGCTATGAATGTTGTTTCATTTTTAGGTTATGTCTTCAATCTTGATATCTCAAACTCTGAAAGCTTGCTGATTATGGTCTCCCTTTTAAATTATTTTGTGGACTGCATAGTCTCATCTAGGATGCATATCTTGTTGTTATATTCTGGTGTCAAGGTAGTCATCAATTTATTCATTATGTCTTCTTCTGGAATTTCTCCACCATTATTTCTAATTCTAGCAACTGCTTCATTAATCCTTTGATTGTAGGCTCTGACATTCTCATCAAGGAACATCTCTAATGTATTGTACCTTTTCTTCCATGTCTTTCTGCATGCATTCTTGGCTTGAATATCTTCTTCAAACATGTCCTCAAGATACTTCCATATCTTGTAGGCTTTATCCATCTTCTTGATCTCTGAAAATTCACTGTCAGATAGGGCACTAATAAGGGATTCTTTGGCAATAGCATTTGAAGTGAACATCTCCTTTTGCTTCAAAGTTGCATTATCTTTGGCAAGATCTGCTAGAGAGGGAATCTGAACTTCTTTGGTAGCTACTTCAAAAATCTCAAAGGTAATCCACTGCAAATGTGTCATCATCCTGTTCATCCAGTCAAGATAATTCTATCCATAAAACTTAGGATTTTCTTTTCTAAAGAATGCCATCTAATCATCCTCAAGCTGTTAAACTTTCTCTCTGAGGCACTTGGCTTTGATACCAATTGTTAGGAATAGTCCCAAGAGATAACTGAGAGGGGGGGATGGATCAGTTATCTACTAGTTTCAATTCTTTATCCAATTAAGTATGTAATAACATTAACCATAAACACAATGAAATATCTCTTAACATAACACCATGATTTTGGTTACGGGGAAACCCAAATAGGTAAAAACCCTAGTGGGAATTGACACCCACTAAGAACTGCACCAGTGTATTATGATCCTTGTTAGAAGACCTTACAACCCATTTAGGAGTTGATCTTTAAAATGCATTAAGTACAGTGACCTGGTCAAGGTTCGGACCCTGTTGGAGTCTTTTACAATTAACCCTATTAGGGGTGAGGATGCACTATCTAAGAGCACACTGCTCAAAGGGGTGAAGGCTACAACCTTTTGTTTAATAGATACACACTATATCTAGATCTTGGTGAACTGCATGTAGACCTTTTGTCTTGATCAATTCCAATGAATAGCATATACTCTTTATTATGTCACATAGACCTTCTTCTAATGGCTCAACAATTTGCACTCTCTGCTATGCTCTTTTCTTTCAACTCTAAACCATGCTTGTCAATCACAAATGATTGCCAATAAATATCTTTCCTCTAAATGATATAATTAAGTCATCCTATTAGAACCATCTTGAAATCATATTAGAGAAACAAAAAAACTCTCCAATAATACCTTAGTTGACTCTACTAATCACACAATACAAACTGGGATCTGTCCAACTTACACATTACTTCATACTGTCGGCTCTACCAAATTAACTGATACTTTCTCCTCATGATGAATTATGACATGCGCTCTTAACCAAAAATTATTGATTCTCCAATAAACACTAATCCAAGCATGCATACCAAGATGATAGGCACAACTACCACAATCATATAAACATTGTTAGCTCTTCCAGATAAACTCAGGAAATTGTGACTGTCAACTAGAGACTTCATAACTCAGCTTGTACTACATATCTTACTCTACATTTATGAACATAACATTATACATATGTCTACAACATAAGTGTAATCACACAAGGCTCTACTACAACTATACTTGAAATCATGTACATAACTGTTCCAGGGACCTGTCAGGAACATTCATTGATATGCACAACTATACTATTGTCTTTACTCATAATCAACCTTTGCTTCTATGATACCATGTTGATAACATATGCATATAACATATGTTGAAGTCTCTCTTTATTAGGCTTCCATGCATGCTACTTACCATATGTTTCCATCAATGACAAACATATAGTTAGCAATATGGCTTGTTGTAAAATCTCCAACAACATGTCTTATCACCTTGGATCATTGTTTTACTATGCATTAATTTGATGCAAACATCAAGGCAAGGTGTACCATCATGCACCTTGAAGGTTTTGTAGCTACTTGGTGGAAGATTTAGGAGAAAAAGTTAGAGATTAGCATGGATAGTTTCATTTGGGATTTATTTCTTGAGAACTTTTGAGAATGCTTCTTATCTGATCAATGGTAGCAGCAACATGCAAATGACTTCCACAATCTATGGTAGTTATCTATGGGTATTCAGTAATATGAGTGTCATTTCTTTGAGCTCAACCCATATGCAAGTCATACTGATAAGTCACCATTGATGGTGCAACATTTCATTAGAGGACTTAATGGTTGCATCATTGGAGGTGTTATAATTTTTTAACCTAAAAATCTCAAGGACATGGTCATCAAGGCTACTTTGGTAGAGGTGAACTTGGCTAGAGGTCATGGTAGATAGATTGGTGTTTAGTCTAGTCATCCATTTTCAGGGCCTAAGAGTAATCAGTCTCAAAGAGATAAGAACTCTAGGAATCTTTCTACCATCTTGAAAGGTAATCAGAATCAACATAATAGGAAATTCTTCCATGGTACTAGTGATGGTTCTTAGTGAGGGAACTATCGTAAATTGTAGCGTAGTATGCACAATAAAAATGATTAGCCATCTTAGAGTTTGCATCAATATTTTAGTAGAGGTAGTTTCCAGTAGTCTAGTACACCTTTGGCTAGGAGAGGTGTTAGTAGAGGAGGTTTTTTTTTCTTGTAGGCAGCATGGTCACATTTTTGTCAATCATCCTCAAAAAGCAGCATAGTTTTTAGGACAGAGACCAGTAGCTTCTGAACCTATAGTTAAGGATGTTGGTAGATCCCATAGGGAATTTGTAGTAGGGAATGATCTACAGATTTTGTTCCATGGAGCAAGGAAGGGTCGAATGGAACCCACATGTTGAGTCTTTTATGACTTAGTAGGATGCATCAAGATTATGAGATTTATTTCTCTATTTTATGTGTAGGCTTCTAGCAGTAAACCTAATTTTAGGGGAGGTGGATGTAATACCCCTCCCATAGTTCTCTTCTTAGTTTTTATTGCCAAAATTATTTAGGCCACTTTCATGTGTGTGTTTTTTATTTCAGAGATACTTGAAGATATGAATGTATGACACAAGGCAAGACCGAGTAGAGGGGTGAAGGGCACACTTTGATCCAAATGCTCCTTGCATAGATCTCCTCACATAAGGTAGGACTGATTAGAGGGGCCAAGGGCACACTCTAATCCAAATCCTCCTTGTAGAGATCACACACACAGAAGAAATTACACAATAATGAGAGAGAGAATGCAGAAGGATCATATATTATTCATGAAATCACCTCATACATGTCAGGCTATAAGGATTTCTTAGTTATGGCCAAATACATTCAAATCAATTATAATAGTCCTCCAACTTGCGAGGACTTAGAAACTATCTTCTATCAACTGATCTGCTACTAATCTCCCATCTATCTCCTAAACTGATGCCCTAAAACTATGAACAACAACTACATTTATACACAAGGCTACCAAAACAACTCGACCTTTAGATCCATTATTAGCGAAAGGAATGACCAGGTCTTGGTCCACACACTTCCCAATGATTGATACCAACATTAACTCTACGACCATAATTAAATTCACAAGTCGGCCTCAACAGTAAATCAAAATAAAGTAGTCAGTGAGCAAGACTACCGAGTGCCAGGAAATAACTTAGCAAACAAAGGAACTGAGACAACTCAGTCAATGAAGGAACTAAGAAAAAACCAAGCCCATTGGTAAACAAAGGAAAAACATCACCGAGAGCCAAAAGAAGCTACTGAGAAAACCTAACACTTCTAATTTGTTTTTGGTGATACAAGATTGCAAAGGACCCGAGATGATCCTGCATCAGACACCTGGGGTTAATTGAAATGATTCTCTGAATCATGTAGTAGGTACAAACTGAGATGAATCCAACTTAGATTGTGAAATCCATGAACTATCTTCAATCGGTCTATTCTTCCACTTTACCAGATACTCCATGTATTGTTTTCCTCTTGTGCTTCTGCCAACTCTTTGCTCCAAAATCTACTCAACTTCTTTTATTTGTTTCTTAGGATAATCACTTGGAACTATCATATCTTCATCAGGTTCATGATACTCATACAAATCTGTAATGTTGAATATAGGTGATATATCCATGTAATCAGGTAACTCAATCTCATAAGCATTTCCACTGTCAAATTTCCTCAATATCTTGCAAGGACCAAATTTCTTCATTTTCAATTTTCCATATGTTCCAATAGGAAATATGTCTTTCTTCAAGTGTACCATTATTTCATCCCCAACTAAAAAAGTCTTATGTCTTCTTGATCTATTTGCTCTATCTTTTTATTTCTAACTACTATTCTCCAACTTATGTTTCACTTCCTCATGCAATGTCTTCATGAACTCAGCAAATTTTTCTCCTTCAGCACTTCTCTTTTCTTCACCAACAATATCCTTCAAATCTGATATACCTCTTAGTTGTATGCCATTAACAATCTCAAAAGGTGTTTTTCCAGTACTCCTATTCACTGAATTATTATATGCAAACTCTTCTTATGCCAACATAGAATTCCAATTACTCTATTTTTCTCCAACTAAACATCTCAAAAGATTACCCCAACTTGTGTTTACAACCTCTGTCTATCCATCAGTCTATGGGTGAAATGTAGAACTATACCTTAACTCAGTACCCAACTTTTTCCAAAGAGTCTTCCAAAAGTATCCAACAAACTTAGTGTCTTGGCCAAAGATGATACTCCTCTATATTCAATGCAATTTGACAATTTACTTAAAGAAAAGATCTACTATATGCACTGCATCTGATGTCTTTCTACAAGGTATAAAATGTGCCTTCTTAGAAAATCTATCCACAACAACAAATATAGAATCATTACCTCTCATTGTCTTTGGTAAGCCAAGAACAAAATCCATAATGATGTCAATCCAAGGTTTTTCAGGAACAAAAATTAGTATATACAATCCAGTATTCTGACTTACTCCTTTTGCAACATGACAAATTCCACAAATTTTCACAAATTTTTTAACATCTTTATAAAACTATGGCCAAAAGTATTTCTCCTTAAGAAAATTCAATGTCTTATCAATACCAAAATGTCTAGCCAAACCACTACTATGTTTCTCCTTTATCAAATTAGTTCTCATTGATCCTCTCGGTATACATAATTGAATACCTTTAAACAACATACCTTCTTGAATGAAATAGTCTTCCCATTTAGTACTCGATTGATCTTTAATAGGTGCTCTGCACTTCCTCCATGGCTTAGAAAAATCAGGATCAGTTTCATACAAATCTTTCATGTCATCAAAACCAAGAACTTCAATTCTCATCTCAGTCATCAAATATCTTCTTCTACTCAATGCATCAGCAACTTGGTTAGTGAATCCACTCTTATGCTTTATCACAAATGTATAGCTCTAAAAATATTCAACCCATTTCATATGTATCTAATTCAACTTATTCTAACTACCCAAATATTTTAAATCCTTATTATCAATATACAACACAAATTTACTCGATATCAAATAATGTCTCCATTTCTTCAGGGCTTGAACAATAGCACAGAACTCTTTATCATACACAAAATATTTCCTTTTTGCATCATTCAACTTCTCACTAAAGAAAGCAATAGGTTTACCTTTTTGACTTAAAACAACTACTATTTCACTACCACTTGCATCACATTCAACTTGAAATACCTTATGGAAATCAAGTAAAGCTAACACGTAATTCAACAACCTTCTGTGATGTAAGGACAAATCTTGCTTTGTTTGCCTAGTTTCTTCTAGGGTATTCTCTAGGCCACTTATCTAGCCTATTAGGGTTCTTCACTAACCCTAACACCAAGGATTCTTTCCACAATCCTTCTCATATTCAATTTTCCCACACCAAGAATGAAATACACACAATCTTCACAATGCTCTATGGATGCTTTCTTACATCCACCACCCTAAATTGTCCAAATTTGACTAAGACCAATCAATATATGGAGATAAGATTTACATATAGGGCTTTGGTTCCATCGCCATGCCTAACTTCAAAATCTACAATGAAATCCCCTATCAATTTCATGATTTAGCTTCTAAATGACCCAAATAGGGCTACAAGGAATTAGGTCTAATTCACACCTTTTTGGCTCCTAACTCCACAATATGCTTAAAAAGGTGGAAAACTAATGTTATTTCTTGATACCCTTTTGTAATATATTTAAGATTCTTCTAGTCTCATTTCCCCAACCTGTCCGTACAGTGGGTTTCTATTTATAGGCCTATTTTTAAGGGTTTTAAGAAATCTACACAATGGCCTCAAGGGTTTGTCCTTCCACCACCATAGAATCTTCACCAAGACCTATCCTTGGGCTTGGTTCTTCCTCATTCACATATAATTATCTCCACATGCTTAGATTGAAGCCATCAATGCATTCAATCCCTCTTATTGTTGTTACAGTTCACTAGTTACCCTAGCCATGCACCTCTGACTCCCCTAGGGCATCACTGCAAAAACACCTTGCCAGCTCTCCAAGGCCTATCCTATTGCACACATATAGTACAATAATTCATCTCCAAAATCCAAAGGAACCATACTAATTCCATGGTGGGAAGATGAGCTATGACTCCATTTGCAAAAATTGCCTGGATCTAACCAGTGACAGTGAAAATAACTAAATATTTACAAAGAACACTCAAAAAACTACACAAAGTTAAACTAAAACAATTAAAATTCTATTATTAGCCTACATTACAACATTCATGTGCTATATTTCTCAAACTAATCCATGAAAACCCATTGGAATTCTTTGGTATTCAAAAATCCACACAAAATACAAACAAAAACTCTTCTCTATTAACCATGTTCATACTTCTAATGATCAACCTTTGCAAAAGGTCAACTTAGGTCTTAAATAGGACTTATTAGGTCTTTAGGGCCACATTAGGTCACTATTTCATCAGTTAGAGACCAATAACCCACTTGGTCGAGCAAGATTGGAAAGTTGTAAAAGTTGCTCATGCAACTTTTGCAACTTTTTAGCAACTTTTTTACAACTTTTTACAAAGTTGATCCAATGATCTCAAACACATGAGAATCCACTCTTGGGACCTTGACCAAGACTAAAACATGACTTTTACCTTCCCTAGACCCTAATAACATCATTATGGCATCATCCTCACACATCACTAATCAGGGCTTTACAACTTTCTAGCCACTGATTGCTAACTTCTAAGAGTCCTAGGAGTTCCAAGACCTAATCACCTAGACCCTAATGCATTAAAGAAATGGTCAACATGACCTTGATTTATCAACACACCAAAACATAACTCTAAAACACACACACAACACCAAAAAATAATGGATGGACTAATCTAAGAAATCCAATCCAATGGTGCACCTAGGTGCTCCTGCACCATACTCCCCCCTACAAAAGGAAGTAGTTCACTTCTCTTGAAAAAATATCCTTTGTAATGCCCATCTTCTTGAAGTTTGTAGCTACAATCCATGTTGCCTCTGATTTTGGTTTGTTCCTCCATTTGATAAGGTGCTCCATATACACCTTGTGCCTTGTAGACTTCTTCACCCTAGACTCCAAGACTTTCTCAGCTACTAACTGATCCTTAGGGAGTAAGATAGCTAGTTCAAAATCCTTGACAACCTCTTAACTATTATGGGCAATGTCAATCAATGGTCCTTTATATTTTATTAAATCTGTCACATTAAAAATAAGGGAAAGACTGAGATTAGATGATAGATCAATTTTGTATGCATTAGCCCCATACTTGGCTAAGATTTTTCATGGCCCCACTCTATTCATCTGGAGTTTAGTGGGCATCCCCTTCTACAACCTGGATTTTTTCAAATGGACCATGACATAGTCCCCTACCTCAAACTAAACCCCCCTTCTCTTTTCATCCATTTTAACCTTCAATTTTTGTGTAGTCTCTTGTATAGATCTTTTCACCTCCTCTTGTATCTTCTTCGTGGTTTGAGTGAAGTCTTCATCATGACCACTCCTATATTCCATAGCTCTAAGATCTTTGAGCTCACACACACCTCTTGGGTTCATACCATAAACCACCTCAAATGGGCTCTTGCATGTGGTTCTTTTCACACTATCATTGTAAGGATATTTAGCTTGGGGAATCACCACATCCCAAGTCTGTCTATATTCCTTAGTTAGGCACCTCAACAAGTTACCTAACACCCTTTTAACCACCTTAGTTTGGCCATCAGTCTAAGGGTGGTAAGTTGAACCAAAGGAAATGTTAGTACCAAATCTGCTCCATAATGTTTTCCAGAAATGGCTCATAAACTTGACATCCCTATCTGATACTATGCTTAAGGGTAGACCATGGATCCTTACAATCTCCTTAAAAAACAAATGTGCAATGTAACTAGCATCAAAAGTAGTCTTAAAAGGTATAAAATGACCCATTTTACTAAATCTGTCTACCACAATATAGATGCTATCATAACCATGCTTTGTCTTAGGTAACCCCACAATGAAATCCATGCTCACACACTCCCATTGTCTATTAGGGATTGGTAAAGGTTGATACAAACCTGCATTGCTAGCTCCTCCTTTTTCTTTCATGCACACCACACACTGCTCAACATATTTGATGACATCCCTTACTAACTTTGGCCAATGGTAAAACCTTTGTACTAACTCTATGGTTTTGGTCACACCAAAATGACCACTTAAGCTACCATTATTCTTTTCTTGGATAAGGTTCTCCCTCATGGAACCCTTAGGAACACATAATTGGTTTCCTTTAAATAGTAAGACACTTTGCAAAGTAAAATTAGATAACTTACTATGAAAATGATTCTTAAAATTAGTGCACATGTTATAGGCTTCAACGAAGTCTTCATCATCCTTATAGAGGTCCTTCAAACTCTCTATTCCAATGCTATTCAACTAAACTTCTTGAATGGCTAGCAACCTTCTACTTAGTGCATCTACAACCTTATTCAACTACCCCTTCTTGTGCTTAATTGTAAATGTGAATGCTTGAAGGTATTCCATCTACTTTAGGTTCCTATTACTTATCTTTTCTTGTGTATTGATATAGCTAAGGGCCTGATTATCAGTAAACACCACAAATTCTTTGGGCAACAAGTAATGTCTCCACTTCCTAAGAGACTGAACTAAGGCATAGAATTCTAGGTCATAAGAAGAGTACTTATTCTTGGATTCATTTAATTTTTCACTAAAAAGGCTATAGGTCTACCCTCTTGACTTAACACACCCCCTACTGCCAACCCACTTGCATCACATTCTAAGGTAAACAACTTCTCAAAACTAGGTAGTCTAGGATAGGTTGTGTTGCTACTTGTTCCTTCAACTTCTCAAATGCTTGACCAGCTTCAGAGGTCCACCTAAACTTGGTCTTTACCCCACTCTTAATGGTATCTAACAAGGGTGCACATATACCACTAAACTTCCTAATGAACTTCCTATAAAATTATGCAAGTCCATGGAAATTTCTTACCTCTGTGGTTGTGCTAGGAGTTGGCCAATTTAGGATAACTACAACTTTGTCTTGATCCATCTTCATATACCCTTTGGATACTACAAAACCCAAGTATACAAGTTATTTGTTCAAAAACACACACTTCTCAAGGTTTATGGCTAATTTATCTTCATGCATCCTCTTCAACACAATGTCCACATGTTTGACATGATCCTCTCTTGTTTTACTAAAAATCAGTATATCATCAAGATACACTACTACAAATCTCCCTATGTAGTCTTTGAGCACTTCATTCATGAGCCTCATGAATGTGCTAGGAGAATTTGTGAGCCCAAATTACATCACAAGCCACTCATATAAACCATATGTGGTCTTAAAGGCCATTTTCCACTCCTCTCCTTCCTTCACCCTGATTTGGTGGTATCCACTCTTAAAATCTAGCTTGGTGAAATGCATAGCTCCTCCAAGACAATCCATGAGATCTTCAATTCTCTGTATAGGAAACCTATACTTGATAGTGATTCTTCTTATGGCCCTTGAATTTGTACATAACCTCTATTTTCCACCTTTTTTTGATGCCAACACCACTGGGAGAACACATGGGTTGATGCTCTTCTTGATGATTAACCCTTGATCTAGAAGTTCATGCACTTGTCTAGCTACCTCTTGGTTCTGTTCTGGAGTGAGCTTATAAGTTGCCTTATTTGGCAATGATGCACCAGGCACAAACTCAATTTGATGACTAATCACTCTTCTAGGAGGTAAAGTTGCAGGAGTACCATCACTGACTATATCCTTGTACTTGTCTAATAGCACTTGGATTTATGATGGCAAAGGTTCTTATTTTGGCTTCTCCTCCTCACTTGGTTTGGCCACAATGGCATAGCCTTCACTAGCTTCCTCTTTAAGAGTATTAATGAACTCCTTTCCACTACTCAACAAAATACTAGGGACCTTGGGTTGTGGATCATCTTCCTCCAATGAGGATTGTATTTTAAATGCTCTACCATATTTTTTGAAAGAGATAGAATTCTCCATTCCATCATAGACATCTCCCCTACCAAATTGACAAGGCCTGCCCAATAGTAGATGGCATGCATCCATAGGAAATACATCACAAATAAATCTATCCTTATACCCTTCAATCAAAAACTCAACCCAACTTTGTTCATTTACCAATACACTCTACCCCTTGTTCAACCATGTCACCTTGTATGGATTGACATGAGGTATCTTTGCCAATTTAAGTTTTTTTACTACCTCCTCTGATATGATGCTATCTGTGGAGCTTGAATCCACAATAACCTTGCACACTTTACCCAAAATCTTGCACCTAATTTTGAACAAAGCTTTCCTATGCTTGGGTTCATCGTTGACTGGTTGTCGGATCAGAACTCTTCTAAACATCAAGTTCTCTCCCATCTCTGACTAAATGTGATCAACCTAAGGAGTCTTGACACTTGATGTGTCCTCATGAGCATATGCAATCCTTTTTTCATTTCTTGATGTAGTAGGTTTATCAAGGAACCTGTAGGCAGGATGACCCAACTGACCACATGTGTAACACTTCATACTTGCAAAGTATGAGTTGGTTCTACCTAAACCTCTTCCTCTAATTGAGCTTTCTTGGTTTCATCTACCTCTAGAATAGCCTCCTCTTTGATTGGATTCATTTCTATGCTCAATCAACTTTGACTCACCTTGGCTTCTTTGTTCATTACCCCTACCTTGGTAACTACCCATGTGTCCTCTTTGGTCTTTACCTCTACCTCTGCCTTTAAAACTAGAATCTCCCTTATTCCTATTCTTCTCCTCCACCTTTAAAGCTAATTGGTGGTACTTCTGAATTGTTGTAGGAGTCCACAAAATAATCTCCTCTTGGATGTTCCGCTTCAATCCACTTAGTTACCTTGCAACCTTAATTGGCTCTTCTTCTTGAATCTTTGATCATAGACATAATTTCTAAAACTCCCCTATATAATAGGCCACATCCATGTCCTTTTGTTTTGGACCTTGTCTCTTTCTATGCAATTGTATCTCATAGTCCTTGGGCAGATAATTATCCTTCACTTTGGTCACCATGGCATTCCAATTGGCTATAGGCTTCTTACCCAACCTCACTCTTTCATCTTGTAGATATTTCCACCATGTCAATGATGGTCCTCTTAATCTTGATTTTGCAACCTTGATCTTTTGGGCTTCTATCACACCCTCACACTCAAAGTGGTTTTCCATTCCTTCAATCCAGTCCATCACTGCTTCAATGTCCATCTTTCCACTAAATAGTGGTATACCTTCTAATGCTTTTCCTCCTAGTGCCTTGATAGCTTTGAGAAATGGCTCTTCAGCCATTGGAGGGTTTGGTTTAGGGATTATATCCTCCTCTTCAATCTTTGTTTTTCCTTTCTCTCTATTTGACCCATTCTTATCTCTATCTATAGAAACTTCTTCCAATTTTAGCTTCATCTCCTCTAAGGCTTCTTTAGGGAGCCTATTCTTTTCCTTCTGCACATCCATTTCTTTCTTTTTCTCATCTACTTCCCTTGAAATCTCAACATTAATCACCATATTAGGAGAACTAACTAATTCACCTGAGTCACCTGAATACAACATTCACCAAGAAAATCCCAAATCTTTTGGGGCTCTGATACCAATCTGATGTAAGGACAAATCTTTCTTTATTTCCTAGTTTCTTCTAGGGTCCTCTCTAGGGAACTTTTCTATCCTATTAGGGTTCTTCACTAACCCTAACACCAAGGATTCTTTCCACAACCCTTCTCCTATTCAATTTTCCCACACCAAGAATGAAATACACACAATCTTCACAATGCTCTATGGATGCTTTCTTACATACACCACCCTAAATTGTCCAAATTTGACTAAGACCAGACAATATATGGAGAGAAGGTTTACATCTAGGGCTTTGGGCCCATCACCATGCCTAATTTCACAATTTGCAATGAAATTCCCTATTGATTTCATGATTTAGCCTCTAAATGACCTAAATAGGGCTACAAGGAATTAGGTCTAATTCACACCTGTTTGGCTCCTAACTCCATAATATGCTTAATAAGTTGGAAAACTAATGTTATTTCCTGATACCATTTTGGAAGATATTTAATATTCTTTTGGTCTCATTTCCCCAACCTGTCCATACAGTGGGTTTCTATTTATAGGCCTATTTTTAAGAGTTTTAAGAAATCTGGACAATAACCTCAAGGGTTTGTCCTTCCACCACCATAAACGCTTCACAAAGACCTCTCCTTGGGCTTAGCTTTTCCTCATTCACATATCATTCTCTCCACATGCTTATATTGAATCCATCAATGCATTCAATCCCTCTTATTATTGTTGCAATTCACTGGTTACCCTAGCCATGCACCTCTGGATCGCCTAGGGAATCACTACAAAAACACATTGCTAGCTCTCTAGGGCCCATCCTGTTGCACACATATAGTAAAAGGAGTCATCTCCCAAATCCAAAGGAACCATACTGATGCCATGGTGGGAAGATGAGCTATGACTCCATTTGCAAAAACTACCTGGATCAAACTAGTGACAGTGAAAACAACTAAATATTTATAAAGAACACTCAAAACACAACATAAAGCTAAACTAAAACAATGTAGAGTCTAGTATTAGCCTACATTACAACATGCATGTGCTACAGTGCTCAAACTAATACATGAAAACCCACTGGAATTCACTGGTAATAAAAAATCGACACAAAATACAAACAAAAACTCTTCTCTATTAACCCTATCCATACTTCTAATGATCAACCTTTGCAAAAGGTCAACTTAGGTCTTAAATAAGAATATTTAGGTCTTTAGGGCCACATTAGGTCACTATTTCATTGGTTAGAGACCAATAACCCACTTGGTCGAGCAAGATTGGAAAGTTGTAAAAGTTGCTCATGCAACTTTTTACCAACTTTTTTACAACTTTTTACAAAGTTGGTCCAATGAGCTCAAACACATGAGAATCCACTCTTGGGACCTTGACCAAGACTAAAACATGACTTTGACCTTCCCTAGACCCTAATGACATCATGCTAACATCATCCTCACACAACACTAATCAGGGCTTTACAACTTTCTAGCCATTGATTGCTAACTTCTAGGAGTCCTAGAAGTTCCAAGACCTAATCACCTAGACCCTAATGCATTAAAGAAATGGTCAACATGACCTTGATTTATTAACACACCAAAACATAAATCTAAAACACACACAACACCAAAACCCAATGGATGGACTAATCTAATAAATCCAATCCAATGGTGCACCTAGGTGCTCCTGCACCATTCTGCTTCAAAGTCTCAAAACTTTTATCAGCTTCATGTGTCCACTTTAATTCTCTTTTGTCCCCTCTCATAGTTTTAGTCATAGCATTACAAATTGAGCTAAAATTTCTAATGAACTTTTGGTAAAAAATTTCTAAACCATGAAATTATCTTACCTCACTAGCATTTTCAAGTGTAGGCCAATTCAAAATAGCTTCAACCTTTTCAAGATCCATTTTCAAACCATCAGCTGAAATCACAAATCCCAAATACACAATCTCTTCTTTCCTGAAAGAACACTTTTTCAGGTTAATCAACAACTTTTCTTCTTTCAATCTTTGTAATACTTGTCTAACATGCAACAAATGCTCTTCTCTTGTCTTAATGAATATCAAAATATCATCTAGGTATACAATCACAAATTTACCCAAAAATTTCTTCAAAACCTCATTCATCAATCTCATAAAAGTACTTGGTGCATTAGTTAAACCAAAAGGCATAACCAACCACTCATAAAAAATTTCTTTTGTTTTAAAATTAGTCTTCCACTCATCACCTTCTCTAATTTTGATTTTATGATATCCACTTTCCAAATCAATTTTAGTAAAATACTTTTCTCCAATCAAACTATCCATTATGTCATCCATTCTTGGTATAGGAAACCTATATTTCATTGTTATCTTGTTGATTTCCCTAGAATCAGTACACATTCACCATTCTCCATTCTTCTTAGGTTTCAATATAGTTGGTACTGCACATGGGCTCAAACTTTCTCAGATTAAACCTTTCTACAATAATTCTTGGATTTTTTGGTTCAATTCCTGATTCTCGGTAGGTGTTAACTGATGTGGTACCTTATTTGGTAAACTAGCTCTAGGGATTAGATCTATACAATGATCAATGATTCTCTTTGATGGAAAAACATCAGGTACATTATCAGATATGATCTCCTTATACTCAGTGAGTATCTTATCAATCTCCTTAGGTATATTGTCCACTATTTTCCCACTCAGTTTGTTAAGAATCACAACAAAACACACATCATTCTTCTTCAAATCCTTAACAAACTTTCTCCCTTCCATCAAATAAACTTTCACATATGTTTAAATACTACTAAAAATTTCTTCAATCAAAGGAAACAAGATTTTCTTTCTCCCATCAGCCCAAATAGTATATTTATACAATTTCCCATCATATATACCATGTTTATCATATTGCCAAGGTCTACCCAACAAAATATGACAACAATCCATAGGCATGATAACACATAACACCTTATCATAGTACTTTCCAATTTTTAAATTCTCATAACATTGTTCACTTACCAATAATGTATGCTCATCCTTGATCCATGAAATCTGATAGGGCTTTGGGTGTTTTAACCTTTCCAACAACAACTTTGTAACCATTTCCTCAGATGCCAAATTCTCTGAGCTTCCACTATCAATGATTACCTTCTACACTTCATCAACAACTCTACATTTGGACTTAAACAAAATTTTCCTTACCAGATCTTCCTTATTACCTTCACTCCAAAGTGCTCTCCTGACCATCAAGTTCTTTTCTTTCTTAGGTTCATTTGGTGAGTCTTCTTGCACCAAAGTATTTCTACTACTACCGACCTTCTTACTTGCATGTGTACACTCAAATTATCTGTCCCTATTCTCCACAATTGTAACAAGTTCCTTGGAACCCACCTCTGCTATAACCACCTCAATAGTTACTACCTCTTCCTCTAGCAGAACTTTCACCTTTCCACTCATTCTTGCCTTTATCCATATTTTTTTTGTCTTGATCAGATCTACTATTCTCGCCATAGGATCTACCTCTTCCTCTACAAATTCTACCACCTCTTCCTCTTTGTCTTTTCTCATGTCTTTTGTTCAATTTCTCCTCAGCTTTCAAGGCAAACTGATAAGCTTCTTCAATGCTTTCTAACTTAACCAAACTAATTTATTCTTGAATAGAAAATCTTAACCCATTCAGGTACCTAGCAATTCTTTCCACTTCATCTTCAACATGTCCAAATTTGATATCTAATCTATAGAATTCCTCATTATATCTTTTACCAAGCTATCTTTCTGTCTTAAAATTTGCATTCACCTAAATAGGTTAATCTAATAATTAGAAGGTAAGAACTTTCCTTTCAACTTATTTACCATCTTATTCCATACCTTGATTTTGTCTTTTCCTTTCCTCTTTCTATCCAATTGTAGGTGTTCCCACCATAAGGATGCATGACTCTTCAACTTTGTGCTTGCAATTTTAACCTTCTTTTCCTCAGGGGCATTTTCATACTCAAAATAATTCTCCATCTCAATGATCCAATCCATCCACTCATCTAAATCCAAATTTCCACTATACTCGGGAGGATTGAAATGTGGTGTAGACTTTAGATTTTTCAAAGGCTTCAACAACCTTTCCTCACCCTGATCCATCACATGTGCAAGTTCTGCATCACCTTGTTCCTCTTCAATTTCTTCATCACTAACATCTTCAACATGTCTTCCTCGGTGTTGAGTTGTCTCTATAGCTTCTAACCTAGTAGCAATATGCCTTAACATATCTACCAATCCTGGATCAGCATCTCACCTTCCATGAACCATCTTGAAAATCTTCTACAATTGCATTTCAGATCACAATTTGCTACCCCACAACAATATCAACTAGGGTTTAACAAGAAGGAACCCTCAACCTAGATTCCGAAAATCTAGATCCAGATCTCAACCTCACTCTGATACCACCTGACATAAGGTAAGACCAAGAAGAGGGGCCAAGAGCACACTCTGATCCAAATCCTCCTTGCAGAGATCTCATGATGCAAGGCAAGATTGAGCAGAGGAGCCAAGGGCACACTCTGATCCAAATCCTCCTTATAGAGATCACATACACACAAAAAAATTACACAACAATGAGAGAGAGAATGCAGATGGATCATATATTATTCATGAAATCACCTCATACATGGCGGGCTATAAGGCCTTCCTAGTTATGGCCAAATATATTCAAATCAATTACAATAGTCCCTCAACATGCGAGGATTCACAAACTATCTTCTATCAACTAATCTGCTACTAATCTGCTATCTATCTCCTCAATTGATGCCCTAAAACTATGAACAACAACTACATTTATACAAGAGGTTACCAAAAAAAGTCAGCCTTCAGATCCATCATTAGCGAAAGGAACGACCAGGTCTAGGTCCACATGCTTCCCAATGATCGATACCAACATTAACTCTATGACCATAATTAAATGCACAAGTCGACCTCAATAGGAAATCAAAATAAATCACTCAGTGAGAATGACTACTAAGCACCAGAAAATAACTCGGAAAATAAAGGAACCAAGCCAACTTGGTCAATGAAGGAACCGAGTGAAAACTGAGCTCGTTGATAAACAAAGTAAAAACATCACTGAGAGCCAAAAGAAGCTATCGAGAAAACCTAACACTTCTAACTTATTTTTGGTGATATAGGATTGCAAAGGACCCAAGATGCTCCTACATCAATGTATGATATTACATTGGATAATTTTGAGATATCATGTATCTACAATTAGATGATTTTGGTTATTTTCATGTTCATTAAATGAAAATGATGATTTTATATATGTATTATGATTATTTCATGATGATGATTTAAATGTTATCATATCATTGATGCTTATGATATTACTAACCCCATACTTGCATGTGTATGGTTGGCGTGTATGTTTTATATTTCTATTTGATGTGCCTGATGTGGTTGAAGGATAGATTTGTAGTTACTTTCTTGTGAGATCCACACAATCGGTTGATCCCCACCATTTCTTGTTATATATTTATACATGTATGTACATGCTCCTCTTTTATGTAGGTTTGCAGGTATCAAGCATTGACTTCCTTGAATTGGTAGGATGAGTGTGCCGTATCACTATATCTCAATGGTAAGAGAGGAGAGATAACATACAAATCCAAATCCAAACCCAAGCCATTGATTTTCCTAAAATAATGTACAAGTATCTATTTTCTACCCATTCAAATTCGTCAAGGTGACATGAATTCATGAGCCCTTCCTTGGAGTTTGTTTCTTATTTGAGTTAATTGATTTTCATGTGTTGTGAGTAAAGTAAGTTTTTTGTGTGGATTATTTGATTTAAAATAATTAAATTAAGATTAATTATGAGAGTAGAATAATTATATTTTATGAATATGGGAATATTAAATATATTTAATTATTAAGAGTTAATTAAATAACTTTGTCTAATTAAAAGACTTAATTAAAATCTAAATTTGGAATAAAAGGATTTAATTAATTATTAAGTCCAAATATGAAATTAAAAGCATGATTGATTTATTTAATATTGAGTTTATCAATTGCATAGTTATTAACATGCTAAAATATTAACTGATTATTTAAATATTACCAATTTAAGTTACACATTCAGTTTAATAAAATTGAATTAGAAATTGGAGTTAAAGTTGAGTTAGGAGTTGTAATTGGAAAAGTCCATATTTTATTATTAAATTACAATTAATCATGCAAGAGAGCTAATAGAAACTAGATGGAAAGTTGAGCTCTAGTTTTTAAGAATTGCATGTTTTAGAAACCCTAGGGGGGGTAGGCTTTCTTTATGAGAAGTTTCTGGGAATAGGTCAAAAAAATAGATCTGGTATTCTATTGGAATTATTTGAAAACCTAGGACGAGGTTTTAGGGAAACGTGGGAATTTTTCCAGTTAGGGTGTTACCCAGAATTGAGAGATATTTTATATCAATATTTACATGGATGTTTAATTAATAGATAATTACATGTAGATAGATATATAAATGTAAATATGTTTTTTATGTAAAAGCTCTTATTTAAAAAAATAGTCTTATCAAAAAACCTAGTCTTCATAGAGAGAAAACCAAATTGGAAAAATAATATTTTTTTTTAAAAAGAGGGTTGCTGGAAAAATATGGTACAATACGGTTTTTTTCATGTCAGAAATTTATAATTAAAAAAAATAAAATTTAAAAAAAATAAAAATTAAAAAAAATTGAATAAAATTTAATTGGGAGGGGGCGGGGGTTTCTTCCCCCATACCCCCCCCAGCAACTCAAGGTTTTTGGTCGCAATAAAGGGTTTTCGTGTAGTGCCTCCCTTGTTTGCCTCCTTGCACGAACATCCCGATGATGTGGTCTCAACTTTTACACTCATTGGGAATGATCATGTTGGTCCCATGTGAGGGTGAATTCGCCAGGAGGATTATTTTTGGAGCATATTTTTTATGCCCTACATGAACTTGGAGATGTTGGGTGTGGTCTTGGATCATATTCTGATGATCCTTAGAGATAGGGATGAGTAGGTCCTGAGAGTGCAGTGTTTGTTACCCAAATTATGTTTTATGATGGCATCAAGAGATGCACCTTGTTCAACCTTGTCATGCATTAATCGGGAGGTTATCTTTGGGGTCATGATGAGTGTATTGAGGGACCCTACCCTAGTCCTATCATTGTATTTCATCTTCTGCATTATGAACTCAATAATTAGATAATCTATGTTGATGCATTATGGAATTATATTCCGATAGATAAAGGTTTGACCACTGTTTTGTGATGTACTCTTTTTCATGTTGCTTATGTACTCATGTCAATAATTCTAGGATGCTTTGTGTTTGCAATAAGGTTAATTGAGTTCAACTAATTTTTATGATAGTGCAATTAAGTGCATAATTTGAGGGGTATGAATGGAAATCGGGTAATTTCAATTTTAATGAGATGAGAAGTAAATGCTCTTTTCCTTGCATATATAATTTTTAGTAGAAAATGCAGTAGTAAAGGTGTGTAGAGTCATAAATTTAGTAGGTAGAATGTACCCCTAGTGAAAAATAAATTTTTTTTATTGGATATGAATGCTTACCTAAATGCCCATTTGGATTTATTCTATGTTGAGACGTGTATTAATGGAAAGGTGATTATTAGGTCCTAATGTTAAGTAGGAGATTCTGCATAGTATGCTTTGATGTTATATTAATGTGAGAAATACGAATTAGTTAAAATGTTGTGTGGAAATGATGTAAGAGATATTTACATGCTTTGATTTTTAGGTCTTGATGTTATGGTGTTTGATGAATTATTTAATTTAGAATATTATGCCTTGATTTCATGTTGATGCAAGAAATGTTTATGTGAGATGAACATGGTTAATGAATTAGGTTAATTGATATATTTTTGTGTTCTTGAATTAACTTGATTTGAAATTAAGAAATGTATTCTTGAGATTATGTAAATTTATTGTGATGTATTGCGGATGCATTTGGATTATTTAATGTATTTGAGTGTGATTATTTATGATTTATTTAATATGTATATGACATTTAATTTTTCATGAGCTACTGATATTTTTATCTAATGTGCAAGAAATTGACCATGGATGAAATGAGGGGAAATTAAAGATAGATGCATGTAAAAATCTTGTAAATCCAAGGTTAACTCCAAAGGGAGAAATAACCTCGATGTTATGTAATAATGTTGTAAAGTAATGGTTGGGAGTATTATTTAAATTGTATTTATTTTTATTTTATATTAATGTCTACTTGGCATGTCATGTGTGTACTGATGTGTTGTAACTTTATGTGGTGTCAATTGACACATGTGTATGTGAATTAGCATGGCCAAGTAGTTTGTTTATTGGTTGTCTTCCACCTTTGAGTCACCTTGTAGAATCTCAGGTTATGTATCTTGGTTGTTGAGCCTTGGGAGGGAATCTTATTTCAAATTTTCGTGGGTCAACTCTTAGTGGACTTTTGAGGGGTTAAATGTAGCCCTAGGGGTTAGTTAGGGTTAAAATGAGATTACTCCATAGGTGTACTTTGGGTTGGGGGTCAATTTTTGACCAATAGGATGATTTTGTCTCATTTTTTCCTCTTCTAAAAATGTCTCTATACAATGTGACAAAATTGAGAATTGTGTCATGTCTTCCTCTCTTGCAAATTTTGAATTTCCCTCTTGTTGGAGAGAGAACCCTTGGATAGTGTATCCAATCACCTTTGAGGTTAGGTAGGATGTTAGGTAGGGTTTTCATTTTAGTGGGATGGAGAATATTTTGGTAGGTTGATTGCCCACTCTCCAATTTTGGAGACTTCTAGTGGACTTAGTAGGAAAAGAAAGGCTTGTAGGAAGGGAGCTCTTCTCAAACCTCATTGTCATACCTTCGAGAAAGGTTGGTGCCCTTTCATGGAAGATTCATTTTGTATACTTTCTGAATATCCAGATTTTTGTGTGTTGTTTTGTATGGTTTTTGTGAAGTTTTATGCTTTCCTTTTATGGCTTCTTGTTTAAGTTTATTTGTTGGTTTTGTTTTTGTGATCTTGTTTTGTTGGGGTGTGCAATGCTAAACTCACCCTTGGGAGGGAAGAGATCCTTGAGGTGAAGGGATTTAGTTGGGAATTCTCATTTAGTGTAGAGATCTTTCTCATGGACAAAGGGGATAAGGCATGGATGTATGGGCTCCAAGTTGCCATCTTATCTTGTATCTACTTATTTGGGGGCCATAAGGGTTTATTCTTGTGTATGGAAATGGAAAGAAATTTTTTTTTTTATGGCCTTGTGAAGGTAATGGTATTTGGTTTTGGTCCTTGTTGAAGGCGTGGTTTGTATTTTTATGACTTCTCCTACTTGGGTATTTTCCACCTTCACCCCTCTTATGGGTCCAAGGTGACCCATTGTGTAAAATCCTTGGGAAGGGAATTTTATGTGATTATGTGTTTGCTGGTTTTTATGTTGTATATGAGTTTGAAGCATGTTTGTACCCACATTCATCTTGTTTCCCCAAGCTTGGGGGTGGCCATGTAATGGCCTAGGCTGGCAGGTGAGCCTCTATGGTTAAGTGATTTTCTTTTGTAGATTTTCATTGGATAAAACTTACTGGTTTTGTGGAAGAAAGATAAGATTTAGTCATTTTCTACTTGTAGTTTTTATGTTGAGAAATGGCTAAAAATCCATGTGTAGAAAGTTGTGTAAAAGGCCATGTAAATGCCTAAAAGCATGTAAAATACTTGTAAAATTTGTACTTAAATGTGAAATGATTCTCCATAAATTTATATGTTGTTCTAAGGAAAGAAATTGTAAAAAATTGTATTCCTATGCTTGAATGCAAAAGTTAGCTTGCTGGTTCATTTTTTCTTTATGCATGAAAAAGATAGATTTTCTTGTGTTTGAAATTCTCCTTCCTATGTAGACAAAGTTTACTTCAAGCATTTATTTGGAAAAGAAAAGAATGTAGATTTTGCTTTCCTAAAAGTCTAAGTAGAAATGATTACACCTTCATGTTGTTGTTAAGTTCAAATGAAAAGTATTGTATATACACGTGTATATATATTTATGTATATATACATAGATGCATATATTCTATTAAAAAAATAAAGCTATCTTGGTACTTTAGAAAGAAATAGATCTTTTATTGCTTTTACTTCGTGTTTTTTCTCAAAGAGGTATATACATCATTATGTATATATGCATATATCTATGAGTGCATATAAATATATATTATAAAAAAAAATGTATATACTAATTCATATATATACACATATATAATGTGTATACTATAGAATGGATACATTGTAGACTTTACATTCTTCCTTTTAGCAAAAAAAATTGTGTATATATATATATATATATATATATATATATATATATTTATATATTTATATTTATATATATATATATATATTAATATATATATATATTTATTTATTTATTTATTTTATAGTAATATATATATATATATATATATATATTATATTTATATATATATATATATATATATATATATTATATTTATATTTATATATATATATATATATATATATATATATATATATATTTATATTTATATATATATTTATATATTTATATATATATATATAAATAAATATAAAATATATATATATATATAGTATATCATATATGTATATTAGTATATCATATATGTATATAATATATATTATTATATATACATATATATTAATATGTATGTAAATACATATATAATAATATATATTAAATCAATGAATATTAATTACTAACTATACCAACCAAAAAAATAACAAATGAAACTTTAAAAAAAAATTAAATTAATTTTTTTTCAAAGTTTTCAACCCCTTTGTGGGGCGACGAAACTGTTCTCACCACAGCCCTATTGGGGAGCGATGGACCTACCACCGTCACCCCTTTGGGGTGGCGGCACGCAAGGCGCCCACTACCCAATGGGGTGCAGGAGGTTGAAAACCCCCGAATTCCCATTGGGGGTGTGGTGGGTAACCCCCCCCACCCACCCACACACACACACACACTGTCGGAAACTCTACAGCGAGTCAGACTGTTATGCAACTGACGTATGAAAATCCCTGCAAGGATTTATAAATTTAAAAAATAATTTTTATGCATAACGTTACTCAAAAAAATATATTTAAATAACATTCTCTAAATTTTATATAAAAAAATGTTGCAGCATTAGTAAACTTAAAACTATATCAAAATATATATGATTGTTAAACTAATAGAAAATAACTATGTTATTTAAACAGAGACTTAAATCTAAGATTTAAAATAGAAATCTACCACAAGCTATTGAAGAAACTATAGATTTATCTAGTTATTCATTTTACCTTGATGGATTGTCTATTGTTGAAGATTTTTTTTGGAGATGCCTCAAAGATTTTTATGAATAATTCTTTGTTGAAACCCTAAGGCATATATACACAAGTATTTATGAATGTATATACACACTTATGTGTATATATACACACATGTATACTTGTGTGTATACTAATCTTGGTATTTCCTTCATCCATGCTCCAAAGCCAAACCTACAACCACAAAATGGAGAAATTAGGGTTTTGGCCAAGTTTTATTTTAGAACCTAACCCTAATTTTGAAATTAGGGTTAGGGTTGGCTTTTGGAGCCATTTCTTTTTAATTTTTAATTTTTAATTATGATTTGCATTTAATTCTAGTTTAGTTTTAAATTACTGGTTATTAATATTAATGACTGTTGACTTTACAAAGTCATCTTTTGATTTGTGATTTAATAATATTATTTTATTTTATGCTTGAGCTTTCAAAAAGATTCCCTTTTATTATTTTATTGGGATTTAAAATGTTTGGTCATTGGATCACTGATTTTATTTTGTTTTCAAATTTAATAATGTTAAAATATTAATTAAATGGTTCCTTTAATATTTTAATATTATTTCTTGAGATTTGTCATTTTCAAATTTCAAATTTCAAATTTAATTCTTATTGATTTTTTTTATTAATGTTTTAAATATTAAGTTGGTGGTAAATTTAATATTTCATACTTAAATTGATTTTATTATTTAATTGGATTATTTTAGGGGAGATTAATTTAAATGTCCAAGGTGAGACTTGGGTAAATTATTTCTCCCTTAGCATTAATGTCAAATTTAATATTAATATTTTATATAGTCTTCAAATCCTTTTTAATGATTAAATAAAATTGATTAAAAACTTTAGAACTTTATATCTTGAGTAAAAATATAATATTTTAATTTTAAATATTTGAATATTATCATTTTTAATGGGTAATAATTTCTTAACCCTAGTTTTTGCTTAGGGTTATTATCTTGTTCTTATTCAACATTTTATTTATTTATTGATATTTTGGCATTTCCGATCCTAGATGGTAACCTGGTTCACGTTAGGAACCATTAGGGTTACAATTACAATTGAATTAATTTTTATTTTGAATTAACCCATTTTGGGTGTGTTGACCCAACCTTTGACTTTTCTATATTTCCTAAGTTTAAATTTTCACCTTGGTTTATCTATTTTATTAACTCTTGTTTCAAACCTAATTAGGGTTTATTAGAGACCTAGTTGAGGTTTTGTATAGACTAATGTAATTAAATGACCAAAGGATGTTGGCAAGCCAGCACATGCCATGATACCTCTTGTGAGTTAATTTGTGTTGGTTATTGCATTTCATTTCATGTTGAGTGTTCCTTAGTAGGTTGTCTTGTTCTCTTTTGTGCTTTAAAAAAAATTTGTGTATTTTGCCCTCATTTTTGGGCATGACATTTTGGTATCAGAGCACAGTTTCAACACTTGGAACCTTAAGCTATTATGTTTCCCCTTTGTATTTGTATTTGTAGGATGCCCCTTTGAGCGTTAAAAATAAGTAGATGTGGGAAGGTCTTAGATTTTCTTCTCAACACGTGAGGAAGTGAAGTAGGGAGTTTGAGGATACTTGAAGGAAATTGAGATTCCCCCCTTCTTGAATAGCTCCTAACCCAAAAATGGAATATACTAATTACCTCAGATGTAGGTACTTGACTGAGCCCTTCCACTTTCTCTGAAATCTCAATGATGTGTGCTCTCGTGCATAAATTATTGTAAGCTTGTAGTTGACCTATAGCTTGGGTTCCCTTGTGTTGCAACCTGGGGATTTTCAATTAAACTAACCCAAGAAACTTGTAGTTTATGTTATCTCTATTTTGTTAGGAATAAGGTGTCTCAACCTTGGATAATTCTTATTCTTATTATTTGTTTTGTAAATGTATTTTTTGCAAATAATGTAATTAAGTGTGAGTGTACATGTCTAGTTGGCATGTTGATGTGTCACTCCACTTGATGTGTCGGCATCTTGTGCGTAAGGAGATCATGACTAAAATGGTCATGACGGATTCCTATGATGTGTAAGAACTATTTAAGGAATGTGCTATGACAAGTGTAAGAGCATCTTATGACTTGGGCCTATTTGGGTGCCCAAGAAGAAGTGGTTGGTGTGTGTAATAGAATATGCCAAAAATAGGTTGGTATGACATATTCTCTTACACTTCTCTTGTGACTGTTATTTTTAGCGGATTCTATGACAAGCCGTCATAGTCTATTCTAGGGATGGACACCTATTCTTGGGATTGCATGTAACAACTGTGCACATGTGGCTTTGTGCATGGGTCTTGGTGGTTGTGCCTATTTTTGGGTCCAGAGGAGTCTATATATATGATGCTGCTCCTATGGGAGAGATATAATAGAAATTTAAGTCTTGTTGGCTTTATCTCTCATTTCTTGAAAGAACTTGCATTGCAAGTGTATTGTAATATTTTTGTTGAAGATAATACATTGTGCAGGTTTTGGAGTGCTGGGGTTTTTTACTGAAAGGTTTTCCCCAGGGTATATCATTGTGTCATTCTCTATTTTTCTGTATGCATTGTATGTGGTTGCAATATCTTTGTTAAAGTAGTTAACGAATCTGAAATTGTAAGGATTTATAAAAATTTGCACAATACTCTGCTATAGAGATTAGCGTAGGAAGTTGTTTCTGCACCTGAGTTTCCTTACAAGTGGTATCAGAGCTTGATCAACTTTTGATCCTAGTTGTTGGGTAGGGTTTTTTGAGCTAATCTCAAGTTTGAGTGGGAGTTTTTTGCAAAGCATTCTGAATCTTATTTGCAGATTGAGATGGCAAGTTCATCATATGGAAGAATGGAGGTGGAGAAATTTAATGGCAATAATTTCAAGTTGTGGAAACTCAAGATGGAAGACATGTTGGAAGATCGTGACTTATGGGAAGCGACTTCAAGTGCTACAAGACTAGCAACTATAGCTCAAGTAGATTGGGATATCAAAGACCGTAAAGCTAAGGGTCTCATAAGACTCTATTTAACCGATGTAGTTCTTCTGAATGTTCTAGATGATAAAACCGCAAATAGTTTGTGGGAAAGACTTGCGGCCGTGTATCAGGCCAAATCTCTGGTGAACAAGTTGTTCCTAAGGAAGAATTTGTACTCTCTACAAATGGAGGAAGGTGGATCCTTAACGGATCATTTAAATGCATTTAATTTGTTGGCTACACAATTGACATCAGCTGGTGTCAAGTTAGAGGAGGAGGATCGTTGCTACACACTTTTGTGTTCTTTACCGGATTCATGGGACCATCTTGTGATGTCTCTCGGAAGCACTTTAGTCACCTTCAAAATGGATGATGTGGTGTCTTTGCTGCTATCAGAGGAGATGCGAAGAAAGGCTTCCGTTTCAGAAAAAGAAGCCCTGGCTGTTCATGGGAGATCCACTGAAAGAGAGAAGAAAAATGACAATAAGGGTAGATCCAAATCCCATGGGAAGTCAAAGACTTCCAATAAGTCCAAGGCAAAATGTTGGAACTGTGATAAATCTGGGCACTTCCGTAAAGACTGCAAAGAGCCGAAGAAGAAGAAGAAAGGTTCAGATTCAGCTTCAGAAAGATCTCAAGAAGATGGCAATGCATACATCGTAGCTTTGGCAGCCCATGCATCTGATGATGTGTGGTTGGTTGACTCGGGTGCATCTTTTCACATGACCTCTCATTGAAACTGGTTCTCAAAATATGAAGAGTTCGATGGTGGAAAGGTGTACTTGGGTGATGATTCTCACCTAAAGATAGTTGGATGCGGAAGGGTCACTATCAAATTTCCTGATGGATGAGTAAAGGGAATCAACAGAGTTATGCACATTCTAGGTTTGGCATGAAACCTATTATCTATAAGTATGTTGAATGATGTAGGTGTGCAAGTTGTTTTTTCAAAAGAAGGATGCAAGATGATAAGAGGATCGATAGTGCTTGCAAGGGGTACTAGGAGAGGTACCTTATTTTAGCTAGATGCATGTATTCCTCTATGTAATAGTTCTTCATCCTCACCATCTGAACAAGTAGTGAAGAAGTCTGTGGCTATTGGTTCCGATGGTAGTGAAAATACTTTGGAAGGTAAGCTTCCTGCAGAAAAGACAATGTTGTGGCATATGAGATTTGGCCACATTGGTGAAAAGGGTCTCAGAACCCTGAAAAATAAAAATCTCATTGAGGGGTTAAATGATTGCAATCTCGAGTTCAACTTCTGCGAACACTATGTCTATGGTAAACAAAATTGTGTTCAGTTTTACTCTAGTTCTCACAAATCTTCTGATGTTTTGGATCTTATTCATTCTGATGTATTTGGTCCTGTAAAAGTTCCTTCAATCTCCAAGTCTATATTTTTTGTATCTTTCATAGATGATTATAGTAGAAGGACATGGATTTATTTCCTTAAAAGTAAGACACAAGTCTTTAGTCGGTTCAAGGAATTTAAAGCTCTTGTAGACAATCAGACTAGTAAGAATATTAAGTGTGTGAGAACTGACAATGGTGGTGAGTTTTGCTCAGCAGAGTTTGAACAGTTATGTAAAGAATAAGGTATCGAGAGGCATAAGACAACTCCTTATACCCCACAAAAAAATGGAGTTGCAGAGAGAATGAACAGGACACTGATGGAGAAGGCTAGGAGTATGCTTAGTGGAGCTAGTTTAGAACAAAGGTTTTGGGCCGAAGCTGTGGCCACTACTTGCTATCTGGTTAACAGATCTCCTACATCAGCCCTTGTTGGTAAGACACCCATGGAGGTGTGGTCTGGTAAGAAGCCTTCAATTAGACATCTTTTTGTTTTTGGTTGTGAAGCTTATGCACATGTTCCAAAGGAGAAAAGATCTAAGTTGGAAAACAAAGCTGTTAAATGTATTTTCATCAGATACAGTGCTGGTGTGAAAGGATACAAGCTTTGGGATCCTGTGACTAGTAAGGTGTTGTATAGTAGAAATGTTATTCTCAAAGAGCTAACATCTTCTCCTATTGTGCTACAACTAGATGAAAAAGAAAAGGAAAAAGATGTTGTTCAGTTGCCTTCTACCCCTGAGAAGACTGAACAGAGAGACCATGTTGGGTCTAATGATGAGAAGAGCTCTAGCAGCTCTGATAGTTCAGAAGAAGAGGAAGAACAACCTCAACCATAGCCCTTGAGGAGATCCATGAGAGAAAGAAAGAAACCAAAAAGGTTTGGTTATTCTATGTTAGATTCCAGTTGTGCCTTTGCTTTGATTACTAACACTGATGAGCCTAGATCTATGAAAGAGGCTTTGGGCATGGAAGATGCAGGTTCCTGGATTGAGGCTATGGATGATGAGATGGCTTCATTGGAGAAAAACAAAACTTGGGACCTTGTACCTTTGCCTAAAGGGAGAAAAATTGTTGGCTATAAATGGGTGTTCAAGAAGAAATTCTGTGCAGATGGTAGTGTTGAAAGGTACAAAGCTAGATTGGTTGCAAAGGGGTATTCACAGGTAGAGGGAATAGATTATGGTGAAATATTCTCTCCTGTTGCAAAGTTGACATCCATTAGATTTCTGTTATCTCTTGTTGCATCATATGATTTAGAGATAGAACAGATGGATGTGGAGACAGCTTTCCTTCATGGTGATTTGGAGGAAGAGATTTATATGTCACAACCTAAGCACTACATTGTTAAAGGTAAAGAATCCTTAGTTTGCAGATTAAAGAAATCTCTATATGGTTTGAAGCAATCTCCTAGGATGTGGTACCTTAAGTTTGATGCCTTTATGTTGTCAATTGGATTTGTAAGATCAAAATTAGATCATTGTGTTTATTTCAGAGTTGAAAATGATCGCCTTCTTATTGTTGCATTATATGTTGATGATATGTTGCTATTTGGGAAGGGTAAGGGTATGATTTCTGATTTTAAATCTCAGTTGTCAGCACAGTTTGAGATGAAAGATCTTGGGGCAGGTAGGTATATCTTGGGTATGGAAATCAGTAGAGACAGGTCTAACAGAAAACTTTGGTTGAGTCAGAGTAAGTATGTGAAGTCTATGTTGGACAGGTTCAGCATGGTAGATTGTAGACCACTATGTGTTCCTATTTATGTGGGAACAAAGTTATCTGTAGATGATTGTCAAAAATCTCCTAGTGAGGTGGAGGACATGAGTAGAGTACCTTATGCTAGTGCAGTTGGCAGTCTTATGTACACTATGGTCTGTACTAGACCAAACATTGCCTAAGCAGTGGGAGTCCTGAGTTAGTTTATGGCTAATCCTGGATGGGTACATTGGGATGTAGTTAAGCGAGTATTCAGATATTTGAGGGGTACATCAGATTACTCCATATGTTATCATGGTAACTCTTCTAGATCTCCACATTCAGTTTGTATTCATGGTTTTGTGGATTCAGATTGGGCAGGTGATATTGACAATAGGAGATCCACCAATGCTTATGTGTTCACTATGTTTGGTGGTGCCATCAGTTGGATGAGTAAGCGACAACCTATGGTTTCTTTGTCCACTACAGAAGCTGAGTACATGGCTACTACTCATGCTTGTAAAGAATCCATTTGGCTTAGAAGATTGTGTTCTGATGTTGGTGTTAATGCAGAACAAATTACTATTTGGTGTGACAGTCAGAGCGCTATTTGCCTTGCAAAGAATCCAACTTTCCATGCCAGAATGAAGCACATTGATGTGCAGTTTCACTTTGTGAGAGATATTGTGGAAGATGGAAAGGTAAATTTGGAGAAGGTAGATACTGTGAAGAATGTTGCAGATGCATTAACGAAACTAGTGGGCAATGAGAATTTTAGATGGTGTTTGGAGTCTATGGGCCTTTAGGCCTATAGCAGTTAAAGTTCCTGTTATGTTCCTGTTGCTCTTACAAGGTGTTTGACAAGTGGGAGAATGTTAGGAATAAGGTGTCTCAACCTTGGATAATTCCTATTCTTATTATTTGTTTTGTAAATGTATTTTTTGCAAATAATATAATTAAGTGTGAGTGTACATGTCTAGTTGGCATGTTGATGTGTCAGCATCTTGTGCATAAGGAGATCATGATTGAAATGGTCATGACGGATTCCTATGACGCATAAGAACTATTTAAGGAATGTGCTATGATAGGTGTTAGAGCATCTTATGACTTGGGCCTATTTGGGCACCCAAGAAGAAGTGGTTGGTGTGTGTAATAGAATATGCCAAAAATAGGTTGGTATGACATATTCTCTTACACTTCTCTTGTGACGTTATTTTTAGCAGATTCTATGACAAGCCGTCATAGTCTATTCTAGGGATGGACGCCTATTCTTGGGATTGCATGTAACAACTATGTACATGTGGCTTTGTGCATGGGTCTTGGTGGTTGTGCCTATTTTTGGGTCCAGAGGAGTCTATATATATGATGTTGCTCCTATGGGAGAGATATAATAGAAATTTAAGTCTTGTTGGCTTTGTCTCTCATTTCTTGAAAGAACTTGCATTGCAAGTGTATTGTAATCTTTGTGTTGAAGATAATACATTGTGCAGGTTTTGGAGTGCTGGGGTTTTTTACTGAAAGGTTTTCCCCAGGGTGTATCATTGTGTCATTCTCTATTTTTCTGTATGCATTGTATGTGGTTGCAATATCTTTGTTAAAGTAGTTAACGAATCTGAAATTGTAAGGATTTATAAGAATTTGCACAATACTCTCCTATAGAAATTAGCGTAGGAAGTTGTTTCCGCACCTGAGTTTCCTTACATATTTGTGCATTAGATGTTGTCATTAGTATCAAATTGGATCAGTCAGTTATCTATGTTGATCAGTCAATAAAAGGAAGAACTTCAAGCTACAATATGCTAGTTGGTTAAACAAACAAGCCTTCATACCAAGTATTCACAAGGCAGTACCGAGAGCTAAATGGAAAAAGGTTTAACCGGGCACCAGAGGAGTTTTACTGAGCATCAGATTATACTGAGCACCAAGCATCAGTAAACATCGAGGAGACTAGGCACTAAGCGCCAGTATATTCACCAAGTAGGAAAGGTTGTGTTTACTGAGAAATATAGAAAATGACATAGTAATCAGTTATTGCACATTTATCTATGTAAATGGTTACATGGACTCATAAAACATTTTACCAAGATCGAGGATTATTTATTGTAGATGTAATCATTAAATGTAATGATGATTCCTATGTAATAGTTAGATGTAGGTTAATTTTGTACACTATAGACATTAGGTTTTCCTAATATGTTGTAAACCTAATTAGGTCATGGCAATCATAGCATTTTTCTATATATTTGTAATTGATGGCATTTTGACATAAGGGCAAGCAAGAGAATCAAGCAGAAGATCTTGAAGTAGTAGCCACCTTCAAGACATTAGAATTCAAACATGGTTTTCATGTATGAGCAGTGATCAGAGATACAATTTAGTTTATTTAGAAGTAGTCAAGGCTATTGAGCAGAATAGAGGAAAGATTACTACACATAAAGGTGATATTTATTCAGTATATCATAGATCTCATTCAGACAAAGTATAGTTGTCATTTACATATACTTTCTATTATTTTCTTATCATTGTAACAGAGTTAGTAAAATCTCCTAACATAGTAGACTTAACAGTCTGTTTGTAAATCTCTTAACCGAGTACACACTCAAGTAGTGTTGTTTAAATCCTTTAACAAAGTAGATCTAGTTGATCTGATTGTTACTCCTAACAAGGCAATATCACCAGAAGTGATCACAACTTGTAGCCTTAACTGACATACTTTATTATCCACAGTAGTGAATGATTTGTGGGTTTCATCCCCACCGTAGTTTTTACCTTCTAACAAGGGTTTCTGCTTAACCAAAATACTTGTGTTATGTGATTGATTTATTGTTTGTTTTCATGCACTTTACATTTACCAAGCCAATTGAATGAATGTTGCAAACAATGGATTCAGTTGGATAGAATAGATGCTACTATTGGCAGATTGAATATTTAGTTAAAAGTTTTATAGGGCACTGATTCACCCCTCCCCTCTCAGTCCCTTCTCTTTCCATTCCAACAATTGGTATCAAAGCTAGATCTCTTATTGGAAGGTTTAACCAATGAAGAGGAAAGATCTAAACATGGAGAGATACAAGTTGGACAAGACTATAGAGAATCAAAAGATTTAGATGCAGATCCTTGTTGAGAAATAGAAGAAAGCTAAGGATGAGTTGAAAAAGTTACTAGTTCAGAGAAAGGACATGGCTATTTGACAATGTGAGACTAACTATCATGAAGAAGATATTGATGACCCATTTGAGAATATTGGATCCAATTTAGACAGTATATCTGACATATCTGAAAGTGCAATTTCTAATTTATCTAAGAAAAATCTTCATTTGACTAAACAAGTGAAAGCCATGTAGATCGGTCAAGAAACACAAATGCTAAGAATGATTGATGTAATGAATAATGCTAGACAAGCTGAACAAGAGAGAAATTTGGCTGTTGAAGACAAAAGACAAATGGTTGAATAGTTACAAGTGAAGGAATCTATGATACTGAGACTTACCGAGAATCACTTCAAAATATACAATCAGATGATTGTTGTAAGCTAGGATATCAACTAAGTAAATAATGAGTTATCAAGAAAACTTGAAGACATTGGAGTACTCAGGGAAGAAAATGAAAAATTGAGAAATGAAGTGAAGATGCAGTAGCAACATAATGAGATGATGAAAAAGGATGAAGATAGTTCTAAGAAAATTGATGATTTTCCAATTATTCAAAGATGACTTGGAAGTACTACTGGATTAGGCTACACCGAGCAAGGAGAATCATCTAAGAAAGCTAAACAGATGAATAACAACAAGAATCAAAGACCTAAGACACTGACATGCTATCAC
Organism: Chamaecyparis obtusa; assembly: GCA_027943335.1. Lineage (NCBI taxonomy): Eukaryota > Viridiplantae > Streptophyta > Pinopsida > Cupressales > Cupressaceae > Chamaecyparis > Chamaecyparis obtusa. Next base: position 296,787 of record BSBK01005505.1, on the reverse strand, counting down.
TATGGTAAACCAGGCCACACTTCAAATGTTTGCAGGAGTAAAGCACAAGGTAAACCTAAAACCACTCCTAAATTTAATGGTAATTGTTATAGTTGTAACAAGTTTGGACACCAAGCATATGAATGTAGATCTAAGTTGAATAGGACTCCTAAAAAACCCTAAATGGAGAAACATTGTCGCACTTGCAACATGCATGGACACACCTCACAAGAATACAAAACAAAGATGAAGCAAGTCTAGACACTGAAAGGATAGAATAAAACCTATCAACTGAGAAGACAAGGTAATGCTTACACTTGGGATTATAACACATGGGTTAACTACACAGCATGTGGAAGGTATGGACATATTGTAGCTAATTGCATGAGGAAGAGAAGGGCTGAAAAATCTTGAAGCTGGACAAGAACTGGTATGGCATGTTTACACTGTCACAAAGTCGGTCACCTAAGTAAAGATTGCAGACACCGAGAACTAGAAACACAAGTTTTTGAAAATGTAAATACAATTGCAGATATCATGAGAATAAGAAACACTATGTGGAGAAAAGCATCAAATGGTAATGTTGAGTCAAGAAATGTAGTCGATGAAACCTCGTCCATTGGATTGGGTGACATCAACACCTCCACCTAAGCTAAAAAAGGATGTATGGAATTGATATTTCAAGCTGATCACATTTTTCATACAATTCCTTATGTTATATGTGCACATACCAAATCCACATAAATTGAGATACATTATGGCTTTACAAGTTTTTGAACTTTAAAGAGTTTACAATCGGTATATGCTAGATCAAGTGAGAAGTTACCAGTCAGTGACTACTATGCAAGGTTAACCGAGTATCAGTATTAATCGAGTGAAAATTTACATGTTAACCGAGCTATTGGTATTTTTTGGTACACACCAAGTTTGACAGTTGTCGTCGAGTTGTGATTAGGTTGAGCATTTATTACAAAAAAGGTTTGAGCAGGAATTTGAAAAAGCTATAAATATGTGATGAACTTAGTTCATTTTTTACCAGTGTGTACAAAGAGTGAAGAGTTTCCGTAGTGATTTTGAGAAAAGGATTTCTAGAGTATTTGAGCATAGTTTCAAATTCATTTGAGTGATTTCATCATCATTTTTTAGTAAGTACTTTTATCACTGATTTGTTCATTCATTACTTACCGAAACCCTAAATCAAGAGACTATGGTGTCCGCATCAAACATAAACAAATCTAAGTTTATAGAGGAGGAAGAAGTTGATCTTATAGTTTCTATAACATGTAATGAGCCCAAATACAAACATCATCCCGAAGTTGCATCCAAAATTGACCAAACGGGAGCTTTCTCAAGCATACCACCTAGGGTTTTACTAGTCGAGAGCATGTGATCATACATCCATTACAAGATAGGGGAAATTGGTGATTTTGAAATGTATCCATCCTATTAGAAGTTGTGTGGAGAAGATGGAAAATTGAAATCCCATCATAAGCAACTAGAATTAAAAGGACTGGTGAATGCCCTACCCTTTCTAAAAAACTTCAAGAACGAGTGGATTAGGATTGTTCTCAATCGGTTCTACGATGGAAATTTTTGGTTGGATGAGCCTATTAAAATCACTAAGAACATTATTCATGTTGTCACCAAGTATCCTACCATTGACAAGACAAAAGAACTTCACAGTGTATCAAGGACTGAAATTGAAAAGAACATGGGATCTGAGTGGGATGGATGAGCTATGAAGATAAACTCAATCAAAGACCCAAAGGTAAAATTTGCAGCTCATGTCATTGATTACAAGATCTATTAGTAGAGAAGACTTAACAGTGTACCATGTGGATCCATTGCATAGCTTTCAAAATGATCAAGAAAGGTTTTTAGTTGGATCTTTTCGAGCTTCTTTTGAAGCAGATTGAAGAGAACATGAAGACAATCCGATCAAAAAAGTCTAATACATGTAAGTTTGGATCCCTACTAGTTTGCATATTCTTTTATGTGTAAAGATTTTTCCCATCGATTAGTAATATAGAATGGTCAACCAACAAGCTAGTCACAGTTCAAATTACATATTTGATTAAGAACTTGGGAGACAATTTTAACAGTTTTGTAGATAACTATTTTGGGCAATTCAAAGGTAGAATGAATTCTTAGAGCATAATTCCAAGGTAGCTAGTTGAAGATTATGAATAGGAAATTTGTGTTCTAGTTGACACCGATCATACTTTGATTAAGGTTGTGGAGCCAAGGACAAAATGGTTAGCCCCCATGGGATATGAAATAGATATTTATTTTGCTTCCAAATCGATAAAGGCTTTATTGGCTGAGCCTAAGGATCCTAATGCAGAAATTTTTGGAACTTATGAAGAGGACAAGACAAGAATTAAAACAGGCCTAGTCATCAATAAAATAACAAAGAAGTCAAAGAAAATGATGAAAAATCTGGTTAAGAAATTTGGTGATGATGTTGGATCATCTGAGAGTATACCGGTTGAGGTAGAAACTGAAGGTTAGTTACTTCTTTCTGAAAAAGCACATGATAGTGAAGAAACTAAGTCAAACAATGATATAGATCCTACACTGGTTTCTCCTTCCCCCACTCCAAAGAAGTAGTTAGAAGTATAGACAAGGGAATGTACATGGTCAAAAACTATAGTTTCACCTCCACTGAAGAAAGGAGTTGTAAAGATATCAAGGCCAACTATAGCAACAATAACGAACACCTAAAAAAAGAGAGGTACTAAATATTATACAGAGGCCCCTAAGAAAAGAAGGAAGCTAATTAGAGATAAAGATTGTTTAGATGATGATGATCAATTTAAAATTGGTGTAAATAAGAGTCGGTCAATTGATGAGGTTGCTGAAGAAATTATTGAAAATGGAGGATTAAGTGATCCTAAAATTAGTCAGTTTGAGCACTTGTCAACCGAAGACCAGCACAAAATTGAAGAGGCTATCATCCAGATGATTATTAGATTCAAGAGGGTACCAATTGAATTCGCCAAATATTTACCCAAGGCATTAGAAGAAAGAATTTCATAGAAATGGACATATGCCTTGAATGCAGAGAAAAGAATGAGGGAACAATCCCTAGATTTGGCAATGCCAACATTGACAATTCTTGAAATTGAGGAATTGATGAATAAGTATTCAAAGAGATTTCGAGTGAAGAACTGGGCACTACAGATACTTGATGAGAATCTAGTAGATATATATGAGAATAGTCAACTCATCTGGACTTCAATTGTACAAGCCCATCAAGAGTCAGAAAAGATGGCCTTAGCCATTATTCTTGAGAAGAAACTTAAAAGAAAAAGTAAGGGAATTCATGCTAATGATGCAGAAATGGCACAAAAGCACATAATTGATATATCAAATACCAAGGTACCTGATACAACAGATGCCTCCAAGGAGATGAGCTTACTTTAGGATGTACCAGATCAAGTAGAAATCTAAGGGATTGATAATAATGCACTTGATGTACTCATCGAGGACATCACAAATGGTGATCCTGATGACATCAAAGATGATGAGGATGTCACTATTGCTAGAGCTCAACCACAAGAAGAGGGAACCACAACCGAGCTAGTAGTAAGCTCTATACTGGGTGATCTTCCTATCTTGATGGAAGTAGTTGAAATTATTTCTAAGAAGAAACTTGAAGGCTCAATCCCCGAGCAAGCGAAGGACACATCAGGGGAACAAGGAACAAGCACACCTGTAGAGATAGAAAAGCCTAAGGATAAAGAGGCAAATACATAGGGCCAAGATGACCCTAAGCCTACTGAGACAACACCGCCAGACACTACATGTTAAGCTCCATCTCAATCAACTGACACATAGGTTACTGAGGAGTGAAAGAAGGAAGATAATGTGTCTACTGGACAAGAAACACAAAGTGTTGAGGTGAAGGATATCATTTATTTTGTTAAGAATTCTCCCCAAGATCCTAAAAAGAAGAAGAAAAATATGGAAAAGGGTCGGTCACACTTGATGAAGTCATTGAAATACTTGACTGTGACCCGAGGACTTTGGACCCTAAGGAATTAAGAAAATATGGGGAGCTATGCACAAGGAAGGAAGCTCAAGAGAAGCTGAGGAAAGAGTGCAAGAGCAAGAAGATTCTTGAAGATGTGAGAAACATCTTGTAGTAGGTTGTACCTGAGGTCCAAATTAATGAAGACACACCTATAATGGACCAAATTTCCACTCTTGCACAAGAAATAAATTCCCCAAACATTGATGTTGAAAAGAGACTTGAAGAAAGGGTAGAATTTAAGATTCAGGATAAATTGGCAGAAAAGATCAGCTAAGAAGTGGCAATAAACAAAGTAAATTTTTTTGAGGTAATCACCGATCTCCAATCTATTACTCAAAAAACACTTCAGATGTTATTTAAGCTATGCATTGTAGAGAGTTTCACTATTGAGACTAGTGAAAAGATTAAGAAGTTGGATACCAAAATCCAAGCCAGTGCAAATGCCTCCTTAACTAAGCTAGATGCTTTTCATAAGCATATACTCAAAGTACAAGAACTCGGGTGGTTAAGAGTAGATTTGAGGAAGCAAGAGGATAAGACATGTGACCAAGTCACCGAGCTACAAGAAGAGTTGCTTCGCCACCTAAAACTTATTGAGCAACATATTGTCAAGGCACAAACCTTAGTTGCAACACCGGAAATTTTAGTGTTGGAAAATATCTTCAACATGCATGCACAAGTAATTCATGAGCATATTGCTCTCACCAACTTGAAAGAGGAATGGGAAAACCTCTTATATTCTCTCATGAAAACCCACAAGCATATTTTTGACAGGATGTAAGTACACATTTTTGTTTTTGGCATTAATCTCAAAAAGGGGGAAATGTAATGTATATGCTAACTATATAAATATATGCTAAGTGTACTACATACATACCAGGAGCATGCACTAAGGGGGATTTTTTGAGTAAATTTTTGTCATGTATATATGAAGGATAGTGTGAGATATATCATTTTATATACATTAAAAGTTTTGATACTAATGCCAAAGGGGGAGATTGTTATCTCTATTTGTGCATTAGATGTTGTCATTAGTATCAAATTGGATTAGTCAGTTATCTATGTTGATTAGTCGGTAAAAGGAAGAACTTCAAGCTACAATATGCTAGTTAGTTAAACAAACAAGCCTTCATACCAAGTATTCACAAGGTAGTACCGAGAGCTAAATGGAAACAGGTTTAACTAGGCACCCAAATAGTTTTATCGAGCATCAAATTATACCAAGCATCAAGCATCAGTAAACACCGAGAAGACTGGGCATCGAGCGCCAATATATTCACTGAACGGGAAAGGGTATGTTTACTGAGAAATCCAAAAAATGGCATAGTAATCAGTTATGGCACATTTATCTATGTAAATGGTTACACAGATTCATAAAACATTTTACCAAGATCAAGGATTATTTATTGTAGATGTAATCATTAAATGTAATGATGATTCCTATGTAATAGTCAAATCTAGGTTAATTTTGTACACCGTAGATCTTAGGTTTTCCTAAGATGTTGTAAACCTAATTAGGTCATGGCAATCATAACAGTTTGCTATATATTTGTAATTCATGTCATTTTGACATAAGGGAAAGCAAGTGAATCAAGTAGAAGATATTGAATAAGTAGCCACCTTCAAGACATCAGAATTCAGACATGGTTTGCATGTATGAGTAGTGATCAGAGATACAATTCATTTTATTTAGAAGTAGTCAAGGCTACCGAGCAGAATAGAGGAAAGATTACTACACATAGAGGTGATATTTATTAAGTATATCATAGATCTGACTCTAAAAAAGTATAGTTGTCATTTACAGATACTTTCTATTAGTCTCTTATCATTGTAATAGAGTTAGTAAAATCTCCTAACAGAGTAGACTTAACAGTATGTTTGTAAATCTCTTAACTGAGTACACACTCAAGTAGTGTTGTTTAAATCCTTTAACAGGGTAGATATAGTCAATCCGATTGTTACTCCTAATAGAGTAAGATCACCAGAAGTGATCACAACTTGTAGCCTTAACTGGCATACTTTATTATCTATAGCAGTGAAGAATTTGTGGGTGTCATCCCCACCACAGCTTTTACCTTCTAACAAGGGTTTTTGTGTAACCAAAATACTTGTGTTATGTGATTGATTTATTGTTTGTTTTCATGCACTTTACATTTACCAAGTCAATTGAATGAATGTTGCAAACAATGGATTCAATTGGATAGATTAGATACTACTATTGGTAGATTCAATATTCAATTAAAAGTTTTTGAGGGCATTGATTCACCCCCCCTCTTAGTCCCTTATCTTTCCATTCCAACAATTTAGGAAGGAACACTTCCTAGGATGTTCTTATACTTCCTTTAGTTTGTGTTCTTGTCAACCCAATTGTGTCCTGTAGTGTGAAAGGCATGGCAATTATAGTAGTGATGCCGCTAGGCATGGCATGGTGACTAGTTTATGTATTTTGAGTCATTCATTTATCTTGGTATCCCTATAGCGGTTTTCTTTCTAGCATGACCGTGTGTAGTCAAAACAAAAGATTAGTGTCCATGCTTGGTATGGGAACCTTTTAACCTTCTCCTTGCAACATGTGGTTCATTTTTTGGTTTATATCATTATGGCACCATGAGAATGTGTTGAGTTTGTTGTGATTAAGGCCTTGGGGTCATGGCTCGAGAGAGTAAGAAAGATCTTTGGTAATGGCTTGTTCATGGTTGTCTTGATCTTTTGAGGAAAGGTGTATCATTTTTGTGGAGGTGCGGTATCTTATTGAGTTATTCCTTTTTTTGGAACTATTATGATCTGGTGAACAAAACTTTTACCCCTTCACTTGTGCTATGATATCATTTGTGTAGATGAATTTATCTATCATTGTGTAATGTGGACATTTCTACCACACCTTTGAATGATGACTTGTGTAGAAGCCTTGTTCCAAGGTTGTAGATTAAGTTGTGCATACCCTAGCTTTTATAAGGACCTCATGGGGAATTCAAATGTTTTCCTAGAGCACATAGAAAACCTCTTTTGAGAGTTTGATGTTCATGTTGCGATTTTGTGTAGTTTTATTTGCTTTGTGTGAGGTGGTTGAAGGCATTCTTCTAACTATTTTTACCTCATTAAAAAGATTAATGTAACAAGGTGAAAGGGAAGTTTGTAAGGATTAGGATATTGTTGCAGCTATTAGAATTGTAGTAATGCTTGCAACCATGAACTGTATGTGGTGGTTATGTTCTCAAAGGGTTTTTGTGAAGTGGTGCCCTCAGTATCCTGTGGTGATTCCTCCCTCTTACATGACTGACTTCTGTCGCAATGATTTGAAAATAACTCCTTGACTTATTTTTTTTATTCCTTTTGTCTTGTCTATCTTTTCTAGAGGAACTTTCCTCATGTTGTGTGGGCTAGTATATTTTGGTTATTTCTTATGCCTGGAAATAGTCACCAAATATATCTTTCTATGACTTGTGACACATTCCATTTATTGTTGTATTGAGCTCATGTTTTTCTTTGAATTTACTATTGAAATAAATGGATATCTCATTAGGATTTACCTTTCTTTTGGTTCTTGGTGACTATTCCAAATTTTTTTAACTTGTTGGCCATTCTTATATTGTGATTCTACCTAGTTTATTGAGGATATTTGATAGTATGTACGAGGGGAAACACTAGGAAGGACACATTGTAATGTGCCTTTTAATAAAGATGTGGTACAGGTTGGTAGCTTAGTGGGAGCATGTTGAGATTGTTTTTTTCTAGAAGTATAGATCAAAATTTTCCCTTGTGTGGGAGCTACTTCCTATTTGAACCGATATTGGTTAGACCATACCAAGGTAGTGAAGGCTATAGTTGGATTGTGAAACTAATCAGTGGTTGGAGGTTGAGAAGACCTCATTTGGTAATAATACAAATCAGTGGGGTAATTCCACTTGGGTTTAAGTCCTTGTATGGCTTTCGTGAGGGCATATGAACCTTTCTTTTTTGTGTTTGATCTAACATGTATGCTTATGGGAACCCTCCTAAACCCCTTGATGTCTTTTGTAAACCATGAGATTTCCTCTTCTTAGCATGGCTTGATGGATTTTTAGGTGTGACTAAGACCACTTTGGAGTTTTGATCCATGTGGTGGATCTTGATGACCCTAATTTTGGTGGTGATAACACTCTTTTAGTTATATTTTAGTCATGTTATCTTATCAATTAAGTTGTTCCCTCTGTGGAAGACTCCATGCTATTAATTTGGGGGCCTTTAGAGGAAGACTTATCAGAGGTATTCATAGGCTTGTTTTTCATCTAAGCTTGGGGTTTGAGGATGAGTGTTTCGAGGTCATCCCTTATTCAAACTTTTTTTCCTCCTTGCAGTAGGACTAAGACACTGTGGGGTAAGAGACATTATTATACAAGGGTAATTGATCACTCGTCATTATGGAAACATAATGATCCTTCTCTTGGAATTCTTTTAGGGTGCTCTATTTATCCCTGTAATGAAAGGAGTGCACTATTGGGCCCTAATTTTGGATTTCTCTTACTTGCGTGAGGAAATTTGAGTTGTATCCATTGGTACACTGGAGTGGAATGCAGTATTCCTTAGAAGAGTGCAACTTTGGTAAGAGGATTTGTTCCTTGTACCCAAGTTAATCACTTGGAAGCTCTTGGTGCTTCGACCTTGGGGACAGCTTGGAGGAAAATGTTAGCTTTTGGGTTCCTCTTGGTGGAGTATTTGAGATAGAGTTACACCATTTATGGTGAATGCATTATGTAGGTGTGATTCTCCCTTTAAGTTGGGTTCACAATCATAGGGCTTTGTGATTTTTTAGTGATGCCCCTTATTTAGAATGACTCCCTTCTATAGTTGTTAGACTGACTGATCAAAATTGTTATGTTTGGAGGGTCTAGTAAGTATTCTTGTTCCTAGGAAAGTTGGAATATACACGTGTAAAATTTCCTTCATCTTGTCTTGTTGGCTTCCAGGAGTGAGCCTAGTCCTTGGGGGTATGATGTAGTGCCTCCCTCATTTTCCTCCTTGTACGAACATCCCAATGGTGTGGTTTTGAATTTTACAATCATTAGGAATGATAATGTTGGTCCCATGTGAGGGTGAATTCACTAGGAGGATTATTTTTGGAGCATGTTTTTGATGCCCTGTGTGAACCTGGAGATGTTGGGTGTGGTCTTGGATCGTATTCTAGTGATCCTTAGAGATAGGGATGAGTCATTCCTGAGAGTGCAGTGTTTGTTACCCACATTATGTTTTATGATGGCATTGAGAGATGCACCTTGTTCAACCTTGTCATGCATTAATCAGGAGGTTATCTTTGGGGTTGTGACGAGTGTATTGAGGGACCCTACCTCAGTCCTGTCATTTTATTTCTTCTTCTGCACTATTAAATCAGTAATTAGATAAGCTAGATGTTGATGCATTATGGAATTGTATTCTGATGGATAGAGGCTTGACCATTGTTTTGTGATGTACTCTTTTTCATGTTGCTTACATACTAATGTCAATAATTCTAGGATGCTCTGTATTTGCAATAAGGTTAATTGAGTTCAACTTATTTTTATGATAGTGCAATTGAGTGCATAATTTGAGGGGTATGAATGGAAATTAGGTAATTTCAATTATAATGAGATGAGAAGTAAATTTTAATGAAGTAAATGTTGTTTTCCTTGCATATGTAATTTTTAGTAAAAAATGCAGTAGGAAAGGTGTGTAGAGTCATAAATTTAGTAGGTAGAATGTACCCCTACTGAATAATGAAATGTTTCTATTGGATATGAATGCTTACATAAATGACCATTTGAATTTATTCTATGTTGAGACGTGTATTAATGGAAAGGTGATTATTAGGTCATGATGTTAAGTAGGACATTTTTCATAGTATGTTTTGATGTTATATTAATGCGAGAAATGTGAATCAATTGAAATGTTATGTGTAAATTATTAAAGACATATTTCCATGCTTTGATTTTTAGGTCTTGATGTTATGGTGTTTGATGAATTATTTAATTTAGAATATTATGCCTTAATTTCATGTTGATGCAAGAAATGTTAATGTGAGATGAACATGGTTAATGAGTTAGGTTAATTGATATATTTGTGTTCTTAAATTAACTTGATTTGAAATTAAGAAATGTATTCTTGAGATTATGTAAATTTCTTGTGATGTAGTGCGGATGCAATTGGATTATATAATGTATTTGAGTGTGATTCTTTGTGATGTATTTTATATGTATGTGTCATTTAATTTTTCATGAGCTACTGATATTTTTATCTAGTGTGCAAGAAATTAACCATGGATTAAATGAGGGGAAATTAAAGATGGATGCATGTGAAAATCTTGTAAAGCCAAGGTTAACTCCAAAGGGAGAAATAACTTCATTGTTATGTAATAATGTTGTAAAGTAATAGTTGGGAGAATTATTTAAATTGTGTTTATTTTTATTTTATATTAATGTCTACTTGACATGAGATGTGTGTAGTGATGTGCTGTAACTTTATGTGGTGTCAATTGACACGTGTATGTGAGTTGGCATGGCCAAGTAATTTGTTTATTGGTTGTCTTCCACATTTGAGTCACCTTGTAGAATCTCAAGGTTATCTATCTTAGTTGTTGAGCCTTGGGAGGGAATCTTATTTCAAATTTTCATGGGTCAACTCTTAGTGGACTTTTGAGGGGTTAAATGTAGCCCTAGAGGTTAGTTAGGGTTAAAATAAGATAACCCCATAGGTGTAATTTGGGTTGGGGATCAAATTTTGACCAATAGGATGATTTTATCCCATTTTTGCCTCTTCTAAAAATGTCTCTTTAGAATGTGACGAAATTGGGACATGTGTCATGTCTTCCTCTCTTGCAAATTTTGAATTTCCCTCTTGTTGGAGAGAGAACCCTTGGATAGTGTGTCTAATCACCTTTCAGGTTAGGTAGGATGTTAGGTAGGGTTTTCCTTTTAGTGGGATGGAGAATATTTTGGTAGGTTGATTTCCCATTCTCCAATTTTGGAGACTTCTAGTGGACTTAGTAGGTTTTGGTGGACTTAGCAAAGGAAGGCTTGTAGCAAGGGAGCTCTTCTCAAACCTCATTGCCATAGCTTGGAGAAAGATTGGCTCCCTTTCATGGAAGACTCATTTTGTATACTTCTTGAATATACACATTTTTGTGTGTTATTGTGTATGGTTTTAGTGAAGCTTTATGCTTGCCTTTCATGGCTTCTTGTTTAAGTTTATTTGTTGGTTTTTTTTTGTGATCTTATTTTGTTGGGGTGTGCAACGGTAAACTCACCCTTGGGAGGGAAGAGAGTCTTTAGGGTGAAGGGATTTATTTGGGAATTCCCATTTAGTGTAGAGTTCTTCCTCATGGAAGAAGGGGATAAGAAATGGGTAATGGGATCCATGTTGTCATCTTATCTTGTATCTACTTATTTGTGGGCCATAAGGGTTGATTCTTGTGTATGGAAATGGAAAGAAATGGAGTTTTGGTGATGGCCTTGTGAAGACAATGGTATTTAGTTTTGGGCCTTGTTGAAGGCATGGTTTTGTATTGTTATGGATTCTCCTACTTGGTTATTTTCCACCTTCACCCCTCTTATGGGTCCAAGGTGACCCATTGTGTAAAATCCTTGGGAAGGGAATTTTATGTGATTATGTGTTTGCTTCTTTTTATGGTGTATGTGTGTTTGAAGCATGTTTGTACCCACATCCATCTTGTTTCCCCAAGATCGGGGGTGGCCATGTAATGGCCTAGGTTGGGAGGTGAGCCTCCATGGTCAAGTGGTTTTCTTTTACATATTTTTATTGGATAAAACTTGTTGGTTTTGTGGAAGAAAGAGAAAATTTAGTCATTTTCTACTTGTACTTTTCATTTTGAGAAATGGCTAAAAATTCATGTGTAGAAAGTTGTGTAAAAGGCCATGTAAATGCCTAATAGCATGTGAAATGCTTGTAAAGTTTGTACTTAAATGTGAAATGATTCTCCATAAATTTCTATTTTGTTCTAAGGAAAGAAATTGTAAAAAATGTGTATTCCTATGCTTGAATGCAAAAGTTAGCTTTCTAGTTCATTTTTTCTTTATCCGAGAAAAAGATAGATTTTCTTGTGTTTGAAATTCTCCTTCCTATGTAGACAAAGTTTACTTCGAGCATTTATTTGGAAAAGAAAAGAATGTAGATTTTGCTTTCCTAAAAGTCTAAGTAGAAATGATTACATCTTCATGTTGTTGTTAAGTTCAAATGAAAATCATTATATATACACCTATGTATATATACTTGTGTATATATACATAGATGCATATATTCTATTAAAAAAATAAAGCTATGTTGGTACTTTAGAAAGAAATAGATCTTCTATTGCTTTTACTTCATGTTTTGCCTCAAAGAGGCATATACATCATTATGTATATATGTATATATCTATGAGTGCATATAAATATATTTTATATATACACACACACACACACACACTAGTTCATATATATACACATATATATAATGTGTATGTACTTTAGAATGGATACACAATAGACTTTTCATTCTTCTTTTTAGCAAATATATATATATATATATATATTTATTTATTTATTTATTTATTTATTTATTTATTTATTTATTTATTTATTTATTTATATATATATATTAGTATATCATATATATATATAATATATATATATATATATATATATTATTATATATACATATATAATAATATATATTAAATCAATGACTATTAATTACTAACTATACCAACAAAAATATTAAGGGTCCCAACCCCTTTGTGGGGCGGCGGGACTGTGCCCACCACAGCCCCATTGGGGAGCGGTGGCACAACCCACTGCATCCCCATTGGGGAGATGTGGACATGCCACCATCACCCCTTTGGGGTGGCGGCATGCAGGTCCCCCACTACCCAATGGGGTGCAGGAGGTTGAAAACCCCTGCATTCCCATTGGGGGTCCCCCCCCCCACACACACACACACAATCGAAAACTATGCAGCGAGCCAGACTACTATGCAACCGGCATATGGCAATCCCTGTGGGGATTTATAAATTTTTAAAAATAATTTTTATGCATAATGCTACTCAAAAAAAAATATTTAAATAGCATTCTCTGAACTTTAAAAAAAATGTTGCAACATCAGTAAACTTAAAACTATATAAAAATATATATGATTGTTAAACTAACAAAAAATAACTCTATTAATTAAACAGACTTAAATCTGAGATTTAAAATAGAAATCTACCACAAGCTATTGTAGAAACTATAGATTTATCTAGTTATTTATTTTACCTTGCTGGATTATCTATTGCTGAAGACTTTTTTTTGGAGATGCCTTGAAGATCCCTTGAAGATTTTTCTGAATAATCTTTTGTTGAAACCCTATGGCATATATACACAAGTATATATGAATGTATATACACACTTGTGTGTATATACACACACATGTATACTTGTGTGTTGTATATAATAGTGATGAAAATAAAACCCCAATAACATACCTGCATTTCTTTGATATACTCATATTATAGCTCTGTAAATAAATTTTCAGAATTTGTTGAGAATCTATCACTACTTGACATCTTTGTGACTCTCAAAACCTTTTTCTAAATACATAAAATTTGAAAAGAATAAACCCTCTTGAATTTGTGACTGCTTTATCTTGAATACATCAAACACTATCATGATATTGTTGTAAGATATATTAATGATGGTCTATGATTTCAATGTATGTTACTGTTGAAATAGTTGGCTTATTTATTGTTCTCTTTATAGTAGTTTGTCAATGTTTACTTCTTCATGGCTATACTTGCATCCTAAAAATGAGATAAATTTTGTCCCTAATGATGTTTCCTCATTTCTTGAAATCCATATCTTTTGTAGATGTGTGATAGTGTTACTTGATTTTCCTTGACATTAAGAACATGCAACTCCATATTTTGTTATCTATTCAACTTATTTTATTATTCCTACCATTGGATCTTATATCCTTAGAATTTATAATAGAACGACCCATTATCATTTCCTAATGGAGAACATAAATAATATCACTATCTTAGTATTTATGAGTTTTTTTTTTACTGTACACTCCATGATTTATGTCTAGAAAAATTTAAACATTTTCTTTTGATGTAGATGAGTTGACAGTTATAAATGCTTTACAAATAATTGTTCTCCACTCTATATCTCTATTTTTTATTTCTTTAACTTAATTGTGGTCTTTATTACCTTCATAACAACATTCTTTTTTCATTGAGGTAGCCCAAAGTAGGTAACAAATATATGTTCCTTTGTGTTGGTTTTATCAGCCTCTTGATCAGCTTGACATTTTTTATCATTTGATAGAGTTATCTTTTATAATATTTTTAATACAATGTCACTTTTACTAATTCATGTTGGCCACAACCTTCCCAAATTATTCATTATATAGTTCCATGTTTGATCTTTGAGAGTTGATATAAATTATGCTCTGACAATAAAAAACATTGGATCTTTAATCTAATGGCTCTGATTGTATACTCTGGGTATAATGGATATGATTACTTCTCAAATCATGATACTGAAATCCTCTTTATTAGCATTGATTGTCTCAAACCCAAAATTTACTCACTATAATCATTTTTTCTTCAATGTTTCCATGTCGTGTGTTGTTATTAACATTCAACATTAAACATGTACCAATTAATGCTAATTTGATACTATTGTGTAGCTCCTTTGATCTACACTTTTCAACATCTTACACTTAGGACTACATTTTCCGTGATGCTCAAATTTGGTAAAATAGTTTAATAAATTTAATTATACATCCCTTTTTTGTTGAAAACCATTGTTCTTGCACTTATCTCTTCTTCCTCAGAAATAATACTAACCCTATAACAATCAGTTAATAAATGCCATCATGATAGTTTTAGCTTTATGTGAACATACATGCTTCTAAGATAATTTGATATAATATTATTTGGTTGTCATACTATTCTATTACAATAACATATACTGTAGTTTCATAGCTTGTGATGACTTCTGTATTCCTTTTGAATTATACAGTTGTATCATAGATGCAGTTTTCCCATATGATTTGATGTACTATTGAACTTTGCTTCTTATTTCATGAAATTCCTTGTATTATTTATTTTGTATTTTATCTTTTTCCTTCACTCTTATCTCTTGCTACACCTGTGATGTGATGGAACCAAAAGGTTTCATGGCAATAAAGAGATATCCCTTTAATGGTTTTTCATCTTCACCTATGGATTTATTGACCAATTGCTTTCAAAACTAAATAATCTTTATGTTATCTATGATGGATCAAAAGGTTTCATAATAAATTTATATGTCCCTTTAATGATCAAGGTCTTCATTACCTGTATCTGCACAAATTGTAAACTAGTTAATAAAACATCTTGATTCATTTTCTATGCCATGTAGTTTATTTTTTCTTTCTCTCATGATGGCATGTAACTCATAGAATGCAATTATAGTGGTCAACCTTATAGAGATGATTTGGATTCTTCATTTCTCAGTCACTTTGAATAACATCCTCTTCTCACAATTTTTTGCAGGTACACTAGGGAGATGGAGTTAACTTTCCAGCCAACTAGAATGAGTTCAATGTGGTTCGCCATTCAAACCATGCAATGGCAGATCTCCCTCATCTTTTCCCTTTTGACTTCTATAATTACCTTCATTGAATTACATGGTTCTATGAGTCTTCCTACAGATTGTGTGGGCCTTTCTACCCTTTTCATCATTGAACTTCAATCTAAAATGTATTTCTAGTTATTTATTTGATTTCTTTTGTAAAGAAATGAACACTTGTACATCCTTTTACATGTGAAATGAATAAAATGATACTTTTACACTTTCACTTCTCTTTTGGCACATATTGAACATCAAACTAAAAAAATTCCTTATCTCTCCAACAAATGTAATGATTTAATCAGAACATGAATGAACTGCATTTGTCTTTTAAAAGAGCATGAACTTGAAACCACTTAACAATTTAGGCATCTAGCATAAATTGGTAACATTTTTTGTGACATATGATGATTGTTTTCTTGCTAAACATTATAGGACTAGCTTGGCTTATAACATCTACTCAACATAGGAGTCTGAGACTCAGAAAACCAAAACTTTCCTTCCAAAACCAATACAAACTTAAATGAACACACCACACAAACTAAAACTAAATATTGCAAAATGACAAAATATGATTGAGAAATGTGGTGTATGGTTTGTAGTAATGAACCCCTCTATTGCACATGTTCATTAGTCAAAATGACCAAACTAAAAATAACTCTATCCTGGTGAAAGCCATCAGGGTTTTTTATGGTGAATATATATGACATGTGACACTGAGATATAGATCTCATGTATCATATGATATGCCTTCTCTTTAGGTAGTATGACTGCTTTGACTAGGTTAGAGAATTTCTTCCACTACGCAACTAAAAAATAATTGGAAAACTGACTATGATCTGTAATAGTTACCTGAGGGAGTATGGATGATGCAGTATAGCGGGTTAAAAATCATACTCTATGTGATTTATAATCATTCATGCCACTTCTATCCTTGAAAAAATCTCTACCTGATTCATCCTAAGACACTAAAATAAACTAATTGAAACATTTAACTACTGTAACTGATTATCTACAACTGATTGAACATCTTGATGAATTGAAGAGATAGTGATTAGAGATCACCGAGCTATTAAAATGATTTGTAAGATGATTAAATCAGTCAATATGTTGTCATTGATGTCAACTAGCTTTGAGTACACTTATAATGATAGTTACAAACATCTGAACATCTGAAGAAGGAAGAAATGCTGAATAAATGAGATATCTACATAAAGAAAAGATGGATATGATAGATAAGGATAAGGTATACATTGGATAACTTATTGATGAGTCTATGGCATTATATTGTTGACTTGAGCATGTTGCACTATTCTATTATGGAGAAGAGATCAAAATTGAACAAGTTAATGTGGTCAGTAATTGAAGATCTTTGTATACACCGAGTCAGTCTTGTGTATACCAAGTGACAATAATAACCTAGTTATCACTGACGCATTCAGTATTAACCGAGTATGGATGAAATAATTAAATGTTATAACAGTCGATTATAATTGATGAGCTAGAAATTATTTATGATTCTGAGGTATGATATGAATTTTTTTATAAGATCCATGGCTAAAAAAATTCAGAGATGATCAAAGGGTAGAGATTGAAATGTGTTATTGACACATCTATCGAGGAAGCTTGAAGTGGAAAAATGGATGATGATGATTAAGAGGCAAAATCTAATGGCTGAAATGAAAATGGTTTACACGCCTATTTAAGAGACATGAGTTTCATTGATGAACAATGTCAGATGAATAGAGACTGCAAAAGGTTTTGTGTGAAGACATTTTTCCTGCATTCCTAATCAAATTGGTTACAGACAGAACTGAGATGAATAGTAGGCATAACCGAGCATCAAAGATATATACACCGAGTGAAGTAAGTTGGGGGATATGATGAAGTGAATTGATTATTGATCAAATGAGTTATTTTGAGCTTAGCATAGATCTGAATACTTGCAAATTGAGTTGTATTTGAATCAGATCACTACTATATTAGTTTAAACATTGTTACAGCAAAATCTCTTAACCGAGTGGACTTAACAATCTTTTGTATTTCCATATGACATTCAAGGAATGTTAATTATTTTCTTGTTGACCCCATAGTGAATGCTATTCAACAGTTAGCAATTATTGATAAATCCTTTAACCAGGTCACACCTGATAGTGTGCATTATAACCTTTAAAAGGGTTGGCTCCTAACCGAGATCACTTCAGAAGAGTGAAATATTTTAGGTTACTAGTCCCTGGTGGTTTTTCCCTTAGTAGGGTTTCCACGTTAAATATTTGTGTTGTGTTATTTGTTATGGTTTTTTTGCTATCATACTTTAGATGTTGCATATTTGATTAATTGGTAAAGATAGTTTTGGAAATTACTGGTATTCGGTAAATGAATAGAAAGATAGTTATTTTATCTTACCAATTTTCTTGATTTGTTGAATAAGTTTGAAAAAGTACATCTGAGAGTTTGGGACTATAGGATAGTTGATTTAACTAATTCACCCCTACTCTCAATTATCTAACAATTGGTATCAGAGCATATTGGTTGCTTGGAGAAAAGTTTCAAGGACTTGAGCAAAAGATCAAAAGATGTATAAAAGGGAAGTGCCTAAGCTAAACAAGGATAACTTCACAACATGGAAAAGCAGGATGAGGTTGCACATATGTGGAATTGGAGAATCTTCTCTTCATCTCCTAGACAATGGCTACTTACAACTGACTGTTGGACCTTTGATAGTTGATTAGCTAAGAGACAAACATGAACATAATATAACTATGATAGAGATTGATGTTGCTCTATCTGATGCAGAATTTGAAGATATCAAAATGTGTTCAAGAATTTGTACCTTCATAGGGTTAGTATTGTCAATAAATTAAATAGAAACTAAATTACCACAAATAGCAAATATATTTAGCAAATAATTGAACAATTGAGCACTCTATGGCTCTCTAACTAGGGATGTTAATGTTTAAGCTCTTAGAAAGCCTCCATTAATGGCAGTCCTAGAATGAGAAATGAATATGATAATAGTAAAGCTAAATGTTCAATTCCAAATTGAAAACAACAAATTAGCCTTTAATTTCCTTTCTAGCTCTAATTTGCAAGAGGTTTGATGCTATTCTCATATTTGTGGATGATTAATGAGTGATTTATGCCTTGCTTTTATAGATTTTGGCAAGGGTAGGGGGTGTAGTTGATTTGATCAAGGTTAGATGGGAGTTGAGTCCATGGTTCCACCTTTGGAGACAATTTAAATATTGTGTCCTCAAAGCTTCGGACAAGAGGACAAAATGGGTGGACAAGATGCATTCTCCAAGTGGGTGATTGAGATTCAATTTAGGCTTGATCCATGTGAGCTCATTCCTCAAATCCTATTGGTTGATGATTTTTGCTCCCATTTTGGTGGTTGAGGGAAAATAGGATTTAATTAATTGATTTTATTAAATTTGTTTAGCCATGTGTACCCCTTGAATGGGTTGATTTGATTTAACTTGAACTATGTAATTAATTAGAATAATTACATAATTTATTGATTTATCATGCTTTATTTGATTCAAATTGATTTAATGGCTTTTGATTTTCAATTAATTTAGATTATTAGCTTGATTATAATTTTGATTTGATAATAGCTTGATTTGATTTAATTGCTTTGATTTTTGCCTTGATTATTCACTTGATTTAACTTGTCCAATTTCAAGTGATTACAAATGCCCCTCTTTGAGTTAACATGCGAAGCGTGTTGATTCAAAGAATGTCCTGATCATTTTTTATGTGAAGTCCTGATTTAAATTGATGTCTAATTCAATGCTCGATAGAAGATACAAATTTTGATGATAGATTTGATGCAGTTTTGATTGATTTTAAGTCCTTGATGGTCGATATGATGATATTTCACCAATATGATGCATGATTTTCTCCGATTCAATGTTGGATGCCCCACTTGATTGTTAAGCGAAAAAAAATTCAATGAAAGATTGAGCTTTGATTTGATGTTATGCCTCTGATTTGATGATCCTAATAATTCGAGTGTATGACCCCTTGGGAAATGAATCGAAATGATTTTAGATGATTTGGTTGAGAATGGGAAATTTTGATTTGTTTCCCGATATAGAAATTTCAAAATACCCTAATCATGAGAGGATTTGATGAGAAAATATTTGATTGATAAGATGTTGATGCTCCAGATAAGTTGATGATAGTTTGGTATCATTTGATGTCAGTCAAAATCACTTGGATGATGTTGATGTCAATCTGATAGGATAAGTTGATGGGTTGATATTTCTCTCTCAAGATCTAGAGAGACAAAACACTGATTTTCCTTCCTTAAAATCTAGAGTTAGGAGATTTGATGCACTCAAGATGATAAAATGGATGATAAGATAACTTGATTGACATTAGATGATCACTTGGATAATTTGACTGATTGATATTTGATATGACATGATTATATGTTTTGATGATACAGGTTTTATTGGATTTTCTCATGATGCAAAATTATGGACTGGAGAAGAGAAGGGTCATCCATTGGTGTAGGTGTAGGTATAAATTTAGGTGATGGATTGATTTAGGTTACCCCTAGTTGATTAGCATGATTGATTATTGATGATGTCCTTGATGAAGCATGAATCATTTGATGGATCATGATTTACATGTACTTGTATTCTTGATGATGTTTATGTACCTTTGATGATCAAATTGAGTATGATTTTTGATGATGGATATTTTAGACATTGATGATGTTGGTCAAGGCTTTGATTATATATTGATGGAAATTTGATGATGTAGATTTCAATAGATTTGATGATGTACCATTGATGATATCATTGATCATTTGATGTATCTTGATTTGTTCTTTTGATGATGATAACTCTACCCCCTTTATCTTTCCTCACATATATTGAGAAAAAGGATCCACCCATGCAAACTAACATGCAATTAATCTATATGGATGCAACTAGTTGTCACTATTCTGAATTGGGAAGCTTATTTTCATCATCAAGATTTTGGAACATGAAATTAGTACAACCCTCACTGGTTCAACCATGATGATATGAATACCTCTTTCCTTGGATTTTAACAATTGCAAGTAAACAGACAAAGAATTGATCCCTTTCATATACAAATGTCCTCAATGATTCTTTGATGATCATGTCATTAGATGAACTTGCATACTGCTATGAATCAACCTGACAAGCACTCAAGTAGAAATCAAGAAAATATCATGTCTTCATCATTGCTCATCTAGTCAAACATCATCGATTTGCTAAAAAGACATGATTCCAAAAATTTAGTAACACTTTGAACATTTTTACTTTCGTTTGTAGATTCATATTACTTCATCCACTTTGATCCTTAGTTATGTTTAAACCTTTTTAGATTTTGATTTGATTTGATTAAGATTTTTAGATTTTGATTTGATTTGTCAAATGTTGTTGTTTAGATCAAGTATTTGGATGTTTGAAATGTAATATTGATCAATACGTTCAAGTGTAGCAATTTTTCAATTTTGATGCAATTATTTGAGCCAATTGATGTTTGCTTTGCTAAACTCATTGATTTTGGTTTGGTGCCCCTAGTTTGATTCAACCATGATAATGCTTTGTTGGGCAATGCAACTTTTGAGAGTAATTTTAGATTTTAGATTTTTTAGATTTTTTGGGATTTTTAGAGATTTTATATGTTTTTGGATTTTTAGATATTTTTTATGTTTTTTGGATTTTAGATATTTTTTATGTTTTTGGATTTTAGATATTTTGTATTTTTTTTTGGATTATTTGAGGAACATTTTCACTTTTTTTTTAGATTTTTAGAGATTACTAGTTCTCAAACAAGATCACATTGAATTTGTCCCCAATGTCTAGCAAGGTATAGGACATGAAAGATGGATTTGCAAACTGAAGATTCACCAATGAATACACAATGATGGATGAAGCAAGTGTGTTACCCATAGGAATATCTCCTCAAGATTATCCAAGCTAGGGAAAAATAATATCTCAATATAGGCCAATGATGTGGTGTTGGATAACATATGGAATAATGACCTAGTGTCATGACAATGGTCCAAAGGAGTGGACATATCAAGAAACTTTTGATAACATATTTTTTTTCATTTCTTTTATTTTTCAATTGGATCAAGATTAAGGGATCAATGTGGATAGGATCACACAATCATGATAAAGGGGTGATGGAGGCTATGAGTGAATGGTTTGGGATTATGGGAAGGATTCTTAGAAATAATGAAGGTGGCTTTAGGATAAGAAAGATCATGATAAGGTAGCATGAACGCAACAAGTGAATAGGCTGATGGATAGGATAACTCATGTTAACATACTTAATGCTCATGCATATGTTCAACCTTGTCAAGATCAAAGGCGAAAGATAGAATACGAATGCAAGTGAGATAAATGGTAGAAAGATGAAGGATATGATGGATGGAACTTGCCCCCAAGTGTAGAGTGAAAGAGAGAGGAATTACACATGATGCCTATTTGCCAGGTTTTCATCATGGTACTTGTCTAAGATTCCACAAGAAGTGGTTTTCACCATAGGATGGATTTATTTTTCTTTTCTCTTTCTTCTTTTTTTCAATTTTTTTTTTTGGAGGGACTCAAGCCTCATGCTCTTTGAATACTCCTTGAAAAGGTATGATATGATAGGCCAAGGCCTCTGAAAGGTATGCTCAAATATGTTGATATGGTGATGGAAAGGTGATATGGTGGATAAGGTAAATGGTGGCTAAAGATTTATGCAATGGATTGGATAATGGAAATGGAAGGATAATGAATAAGAGGATAATAAGTCTTTCCATGTGTGGGAATGAAAAATGGAATGGAAGAATAAGGAATAGGAGGATAAGAAGTATTATCAAGATCAATAATTGATACACACCTTGAAGGGTAGTAGAATAATGGAAGAAAAATGGGTGAAATAGCTTGAGATTTTGAAGTGAGAGAGGATATGGATCTTGGGACACAATGACCCAAAATGGATAGATGAGATGGAAAGTGTTTGGGAGAATGTGGAGTGGAAGCCTTTGGAAACTTAAATGTCAACTTTGATTTCTCTTTTTTGTGTAAATCCTTTAAAAGTGACTTGGGAATCCACACTTTCTTTGATTTTTCTTTCCTTTTGGATGCTTTAGAATGCATTTCTTCAATGAGGGATTTAGGAATCCACATTTTCTTTGATTTTTATTTTTTCTTGATGGACCTTTGTGGTCTCTTGAATTTTTCTTTTTTTCTTTCATTCACATGTCGATTAGATGGGACATGGTGCTCTTCATACATAAGTGGATTCTTGGATTTATGATTTTTATGTTGTGCATTCAAATTTCTTCCAAAGGACTTGGGATTGGTGGATGAATAAGGTTGATATGGATGGTTTATATGGATGGGTTCATATGGATGGGTTTTTGGTTTCTCAAGTATGTATGTCTTTGTTGATCTTGATAGGTTATAGGGTAAGTGGATTGTGGGATAAGGATGGTAGGAAAAGTTGATGGAGGGATATAAGGGCCCAATATGGATTTGGAGAATGTATAAGGTTTCAAGTTTGGGCTATAGGGACCAAGGATGGATTTGGAGGATGTATAAAGTTTCAATTTTAGGATATAGGGACCAAGGATGGATTTGGAGGACATATAAGGTTTCAAGTTTGGGATATAGGGACCAAGGATGGATTTGGAGGATGTATAAGGAATATGCTTATGCACAAATGGAGGTAAATGGGATGTGGGAGGGATATCAACATCTTTATTTTGAGCTGCATGACCAAGGCTTTCATATTTTAGATTTATCTTTATACCAATAGGCTTATGAGTATCTTTCATAGGAGTGACATTGATAGGAGCAGTTGAATCTTGAGATAGATATGGAGGCTTATGAAAAGTGGATTTTTGGGTACTTTGATCTTGACAAGGATCTTTTGATAGCCTAGGAAGAATACTTTTCTTTTGATTTTCAATAAGTTCATTAGAGATGGAAGGAATACTTTGATATTGCTTAGGAGATGGGTATGATATAGGAGGTGAAGGAATATGGGGTGTTTGAGATAGAAGGATATCTTCTTGAAATAAATGGAAGGGTATGAAGGATTCATCATGGGATTCTTTGGATATGGGACTTTGGTCAAATATAGGATAAGGAGGGATATTATCTTGATCTTGATCCTTCATAAGACTTGTTTCTTTTCACTTTTTATTAGTCTCTTGACATGGAGCCACTTCTAAGGATAATGTAGGAGTTTGGATCTACACAAGGGATTCTTGAAGGGATGATGGATGTTCATTTGAAATAGGTAAAATAGGCATTGTAGCACATGAAGGCTTGGAGTCTATAACCTTTGAAGCATGAAAGAAGTTTGTAGCAAGATGTAGGTTAGCTTGGATCTCTTTTAGAGGTAGCCCTTGAGGGTATACATAGTCATTATGAAAACTTATTTGGATCTTTGTTTGATGGAGGAATATTGGATAGCTTTACTTCTATATGAAATGGAGGAATGGTGGAATAGGTGAAAGCTATAAGAGGAGCACTACTAGACATGTGTTCATAAGTTTTATCTTTCTTGAGAAAAGTATCTTCATTAGATGATTCATTAGGATTTTCAATTTTAATTATGTCATCATCAATAAGATTTTGGATTTTATGTTTCAACTCCATGCAATCTGAAGTTTCATGCTCATTATGTCTATGATATGCACAATAGTTACTCAAAAAGATAAAACCACATGAAGTGATTTGAGGCAATGTGATGAGATCATTTTCAAGGAGTTTTTCCAAAGCTGATTCGTATGAAATTCCCAAAGGAGTAAATGATCTATCCCAAGGATATTTAGATGTATTTTTGTTTGTCAAAGAGTTGTCATATGATGAATATTGTTGAGATGAGACTAATTCCTCTTGATTTCCTTGATCAAAGATAAGATTCTCTTGGTATTTTGAAATGGGTTCTTCATCAAATATTGGTTTATCATTAGGATATTCTTGATCAAAGATAGGGTTTTCATGATATTCTTTTTGATCAAATTTTTGAATTATCAAAGATATGGCATTCATGATGTTTTTCTTGATCATAGAGGTAAGGAAACAATGTTCTTAATGATAATTGGTTGGATAATGTTTCCATTTCTTTTTCCATTTCTTGAATTCTTGTGAATAGAATATTCTTTTGATTTTTTGTTGTTAATTGATTTTTGGATCTTAATGGATGTTTTCTTTTTGTAATCAAATACCTTCAAGCACAACATAATGATTTTATCAATTATCACAAGAAATTCTTCCAAGCAATCTACCTAAGGTCAAATTTGGCTTGTAAATGGCTCTAATGAGGTAGGCTAGCTAATTTATCAAGGTATTTAATTAAGATTTCATTCAAAATGGACATTAAGCTTTCATCCTCCAAAATTAGGAGGCTTCCCACCATCGGTATGTCAGAGTTTTGCGCAATCCTAAAGGACTACTCGAGGAAGTTTGAAAATTTAACACCCTTTTGTCACACACCCCATTAAGGATGCATGAATTTCATTTTATAGTGGGTTGGATGATCGCAGAAAAGGTGATTGTATCCCACTTTGGGTTGTCCCTCTCACCGGCCTCTTTAAAGAAAATCTTGGGAGGCAAGCCCAACTATTGATCTACAATGTTCATTTGAAAGCAAGAAAGTGGAGTGAAGAAATAGGTTGTGGGAGTTTGATTCACCAAAAAGGTGAAGAGAATATCCCTATCTACTTCTCAATTCCCAAACATAATTAACAATGTTCAATTACCAACCCACTAACTAATGAGAATCAAGTATTTCTACTATTTTCTACAAACAAGGGGTTTATTTGATTATGTGCTTGATTTACTTAACCTTTCTTTTTAATCAAAGAGTTTAACACTTTTGGCATTTTGAATCACTTAGAAAGTGAAGAGCATAGGCCTAATGTTAAATTTCCTCAAACAAAGATAGGTTGTTTTTAATTACTAGATTTTGAAAACAACAAAGCCACAATTTAAGTAAAAAAAATGACTAAGTTTAGGCTTACCTTCAAACGAAGCTAGCAAAGGCTAGGGGCATTTTGATTAATTTTTGCATTTTATGCTTACCTAGTGGCTATAGCTCCTTTCCAATGTGCTTTTCCTCCAACAAGTTAGTCAACAAAACCAGCAACAATGAAGAAAACAAAGTAAAATTGAATCTAAAGCCTTATTTGTCAAATTTAAGAAAAACTTGATTAAGGTGAATAAATCCAATTCAATGAAACAAATTTTGCCTTATATGTTTCTACAACTTTTAGATAATGATCATATACCTTTCTCTCTTGTTGTGAATCTTCCAAAACTAGCTTAATGTGAGAAATGTTCTCCTCTTTGATCCTCTTTGTCAAAGCCTTTCCTTCTTGATTGAATCTGCTCTCTAGTTTTTTTATTCTTTTATGTCCGGCTATCTTGCAAACAGAGAGAAAACATTTTCTAACAATCAGATTCTGTTTATTTTTAATTCAATCAAAAGTGCTACTGAATCTATTGAAATCACTATTTAAATGCTCAAACATGCTAAGGATCAAATTAAACATGCTAAAGAAAATAGTTAAAAGCACAAAAATAGATAGCAAAAGCATTGAAATCCTATGTAAAGGCATCAAAAACACCACAAAAGCACTAGATAATGGATCAAACATGCAGGCTAGTCAAGGAAAAAGTGCTGAGAGAATGAAGATAGAAAATAGAAGGAATCAAAAGCGCTAAAACTCTGTGTAAAGGGGCAACAATTTATCGTTAAGGCATTGTTTCAAGTATCAAATGCACTAGAAAACCTGTTAAAAGAATTGTAGAAATGATCATACGTGCTATTTCACCTACAAAAAAGAGAGTTAAACATGCAAAAAAAATGAAAATATAAAACTTACTGAAATTTTAGAAAAGTGAAGCTTACTGCCCCATGGTGGGTGCCATTTTGTGTACAAGAATTTATACCTTCATAGGGTTAGTATTGTCAATAAATTAAATAGAAACTAAATTACCACAAATAGAAAATATATTTAGCAAATAATTGAACAATTGAGCACTCTATGACTCTCTAACTAGGGATGTTAATGTTGAAGCTCTCAGCAAGCCTCCATTAATGATAGTCCTAGAATAAAAAATGAATATGATAATAGTAAAGCTAAATGTTCAGTTCCACATTGGAAACAACTAATTAGCCTTAAATTGCCTTTCTAGCTCTAATTTGCAAGAGGTTTGATGTTATTCTTAGATTTGTGGATGATTAATGAGTGATTTATACCTTGCTTTTATAGATTTTGGCAAGGGTAGGGGGTGTAGTTGATTTGATCAAGGTTAGATAAGAGTTGAGTCCATGGTTCCACCTTTGGAGACAATTTAAATATTGTGTCCTCAAAGCTTGGGATAAGAGGACAAAATAGGTGGACAAGATGCATTCTCCAAGTGAGTGATTGAGATTCAATTTAGGCTTGATCCATGTGAGCTCATTCCTCAAATCCTATTGGTTGATGATTTTTCCTCCCATTTGGTGGTTGAGGGAAAATATGATTTAATTAATTGATTTTATTAAATTTGTTTAGCCATGTGTACCCCTTGAATGGGTTGATTTGATTTAACTTGAACTATGTAATTAATTAGATTAATTACATAATTTATTGATTTATCATGCTTTATTTGATTCAAATTGATTTAATGGCTTTTGATTTTCAATTAATTCAGATTATTAGCTTGATTGCAATTTTGATTTGATAATAGCTCGATTTGATTTAATTACTTTAACTTTTGCCTTGATTATTCACTTGATTTAACTTGTCCAATTTCAGGTGATTACACAAAGCATGCACTATAGTGAAAGAAATGTGGGACAAGCTTTCATTAGTTCATGGTGGTGATGTAAATGTAATGAGGGCTAGAGCTGAAAACCTAAGAGGTAGATTTGATGATATGAAGATGAAAGAAGGTGAAAATATCACACAATATTCTAACCGAATCAAAAAGGTGGTCAATGCTATCTGAGGAGTAGGAGGTATTATTTCTGAAGACACTATTATGAGTAAAATACTAAGAACCTTACTACATGTCTATGCTATTAGAATCTATACTATTCATGAAATGAGATCTGCACCTGGTAGTAATCTTACACTTGATAGTCTAATTGGTAAGTTGACTACTTTTGAGTTGAATAACTATGATAATAGTATTTTACCGAGTGTTGAATCTACTTTTATGTCATCTCTAAAGATTGGTAATCTAGCAGTAAGCATAACATAAGAAATGAAACTGACAATGATAGTGATGATGATGAGCTTGATGAGCTTGAAGCACTTATGGCTAGGAGGTTGCAAAAAGGTAAAGGAAGATACTAAGGGAAATCGCCTTTGGTATGTTTTAACTATAAAGAGATTAGTCACGTTGTAGCTAGGTGTCCTAATCAAAAAGAATATGATAAAGACAAAGACGATGAAAGAACAAGAGAAAGGAAGTCTAACAGAAGGGATAATCGGAGGGAACCGACACTATGACAAAAGAAAAAACTGAGACTATAGAAACAAAGGAAAGAAGGCATGTTATCTTATTGAAGATGATGAAGATGACACCGAAACCGACATTGATGAAGAATATGAAGTGGTATATGTAGCTATGAAAGATGATTCAGAAGAAGAAGAAAGATATGTAGAAACAACACTTATATCTAAAGTTAGCAAGAATGATACTTGGATTATTGATAGTGGTTGTACACATCATATGACTGGTGATGAGGATAAATTTGAATACCTTGAACACTATAATGGAGGATCTGTTAAAATGGGAAATGATACACCTTGTCTAGTGAAAGGAAAGGGATATCTTTTTGAACAATAAGATTCGATGTGAGAATACATATTGGGTGAAAGGACTTAACTATAATCTATTGAGTGTAGCACAATTGAACAATTCAAGTCACTGAGTTGCATTTGAAAGTAGAAAGGTGAAAATATATGATGAAATCAGAAAGCTGGTTGGTACTGGTGAACAATCCAAATGTAATATATTTTATCTTGACAATGCTAAAACTTCTTGTTTGTTGGCTAGAAATGAAGATGTATGGTTTTGGCATAAGAGACTATGTCATGTGAATTTTGATAACATGGTTAAGATCAATAAGAAGAGAAGAGTTAGAGGTTTACTGAGTCTAACTAAACCTGACCATGTCATGTGCAATCAATGTCAGAAAGGAAAAATGACTAAATCTAGTTTCAAAAGAAAAGACTATTCTTCTAAAGGTATTTTGGAGTTGGTACATACCAACTTATGTGGTCCTATGAGAACTCAGAGTTACTATGGTGAAAAATATTTCATTTTATTTGTTGATGAATACTCTAGGATGATGACAGTTATGTTTTTGAAAGAGAAATCTGAAGCTTTCAAAATGTTTAAATGGTATAAATCTAAAGTTGAAAAGGAAACCAAAAAAAGATTTAAAATGCTTAAGATCTAATAAAGGAGGTGAGTTTATTTTTAATGAATTCACTAACTTTTGTAATGAGCATGGAATTAAAAGACATGTTTCTACACTGAGAACACCATAATAGAATGGTATTGTAGAAAGAAGGAACTGATCTATAGTTGACTATGCCAAAACATTAATGATTGAGAAGCATGTTGCAAAAATGTACTTGAGAGAAGCTATTAGCGCTACTTTATACACCTTGAGCTGAGTTCAACTGAAGAAAGATACAAATAAGACACCTTATAAGCTATGGTTTGGCTACACACCGAATATAAGTTATTTCATAATTTTTGGAAGTAGATGTTACATTTTGAAAGATGATAGAAATGGTAAAATTTGACTCTAAAGGTGATGAAGGAATATTTCTAGGATATTCTACTAAGAGCAAAGCATACAAATGTTTGAACAAGACTACTAACAAAATGATAAAAAGTGCTAATGTGAAAGTGGATGAGTTTTCTGAGAAGAATGATGAAGAAAGCATAAAGGAATTGGAAGACTATGGTAGGTTTACATATATTGAGCATCTAGACTATCTACCCAAGCCACAGGCTAAGTCTGCCGAGCAACAGGAAAATGCTACCAAGAATCAACAAATGCAAATTGAGAACCAAGAAGAAGCTACCGAGGAAGAAAATGAACCTAAACTAAATGATGAGAAAAGAAGAGAGAAAGTACTAGCGAGATTTGTTAGAAGACACCATCCATAGAATCAAATTATTGGAGACAAGAAAGTTGGCATGATGACACAAAATAAGTTAAGATGTAACACATGTTTATTTTGTGAATTTGAGCCTAAGAATGTTAGAGATGCACTTGAGAATGAGGAATGGATTAAGGAAATGAATGAAGAAATTGAACAGATAGAGAAAAACAAAACACAGACATTGGTACCGAGACCGAGTGATAAAAATGTAATTGGTACTAAGTGGATTTTCATATACAAGTTGAATGAGAATGGTGAAGTAACTAGAACCAAAGAAAGACTTGTATGCAAGGGATATACACAAGAAGAAGGTATTGACTATGGTGAAACTTTTGCACTAGTAGAAAGACTTGAAGTAGTTAGGATATTACTTGCATATGCTACACAAAAAGATTTCAATGTATATCAAATGGATGTGAAATCAGCATTTCTGAATGGGATTCTTGAGGAAGAGGTCTACATAGAACAACCTGAAGGTTTTGTTGATCCAAATAAGAAGAACATGGTATGTAGATTGCACAAAGTACTGTATGGACTGAAACAAGCACCAAGAGCATACTATGAAAGGTTACATGTTTATCTTATTAGTATTGGCTTTGTGAGGATAAGTGACAATAGCAATTTGTACATGAAAGGAGAACCAAACGATAATATTCTAATTGCTGAAATTTTTGTTGATGATATAATATTTGGAGGACATGATATTATTTTCAAATATTTTGCTGATGAAATGAGAAAAGAGTTTGAAATGTCAATGTTTGGAGAGATTAAATTCTTTCTAGGTTTTTAAATTATACAAAAAAATGATGGGATTTTCATAACACAATCAAAATACATCAAGGAAGTGTTGAACACTTTTGGCATGGAAGATTCAAAACCAGTAGGTACACCGATGGTGATAGGATGTAAGTTGACAAAAGATGCTAAATCAACCGAGGTAAATCAGACAATGTATAGATCAATGATTGGAAAACTGATGTATGTGGTATACAATAGGCCTGATATATCGCATGCAGTTGGGATTGTGGCAAGATTTTCTCCTAATCCTAAGGAATCACATATGGTTGTTGTTAAAAGGATTCTGAGATATTTGAAGAAAACTAAAGATTATGGTTTATGGTACACAACAGAAGGCAATTTTGAACTCTGAGTTCACACTGATGCAGATTGGGTTGGAAACATTGATGACTAGAAGAGCACAACTGGTGGAGCATTCTTTTTGGGAGAAAGAATTGTAACATGGATAAGTAAGAAACAAGCATGTATTTCTCAGTCTACTACTAAAGTAGAGGATGTTGATGTTATTGCTAATTGTTCAAATATGGCATGGATAACACAATTGTTGGAAGAAATGAATTAGGTGATCATTGATCTAGTGATTATATATTGTGACAACACAAGTGTTATAAACATTTCAAGGAATTTGGTGAAGCATTCAAAAATAAAGCACATATCTATTAAGTATCACTATTTGAGGAAACAAGTACAAGAAAAGTAAGTGAAACTAGAATTTATGAATTCTAAAGAATAACTTGATATATTTACCAAGCCCTTACTGAAGGATACTTTTGAGTACTTGAGGACTAGACTAGGGGTATGTCCCCTATCTATTGGTCACTATGGTGATCAGGAGGTTGCATCAACCTATACTTTATCATAAAATCATTTATGTTGATGCATGTAGCTCACACTTTAGGATTTCTAAGGTCGTGAAAGATTGTAGAAGCTCGAACATAGACTTGTATATTATTACATGAAGGTACTTGATCTAGATCGAACAATAGAGAATCACTTGGCTACTAAAGATCTATTTATTTTCTTTTGGCATTTTTGTCAAAGGGAGAGAGATTTCTATGAAATATAGGAAATATTGGGAGAAATATTTTAATGAAACATATGTCCACTACAAGGAGAGAAAGAATCAGAGAACTGAAAAAGATCAAATCCGCAGGGAGAGTCTGCATGGAATGTTGTTTGTAGTAATTAAACATATTAAATATCAAGCTAGGAAGAGCTTTACCAAGTTACAACATTTATCTATATAGTTGTAGAAAAAATGTTTGGTATGGTATGGCATATTTCATATTGTTTGTGTTGCCATCAATGCAAAAGGGAGAGATTGATGATCTACAACTGATTGAACATCTTGATGAATTAAAGAGACAGTGATTAGAGATCACCGAGATAATAAAATGATTTTTAAGATGATTAAATCAGTCAATATGTTGTTATTAATGTCAACTAGTTTTGACTACACTTATCATGATAGTTACAAACATCTAAAAAAGGAAGAAACGGTGAAGAAATGAGATATCTACATAAAGAAAAGATGGATATGACAGATAAGGATAAGGTATACATTAGGTAACTTATGGATGAGTCTATGGCATTATATTATTGACTTGAGCATGTTGCACTATTCTATTATGGAGAAGAGATCATAATTGAACAAGTTAATGTGGTCGGTAATTGAAGATCTATGTATACACCAAGTCAGTCTTGTATATACCGAGTGATAGTAATAACCAAGTTAGTTATCATCGACGCATTCAATATTAACCAAGTATGGATGAAAACATTAAATTTTATAACAGCTAACTGTAATTGATGAGTTGGAGATTATTTATGATTCTTAGGTATGAGATGAAGTTTGTTATAAGATCTACGACTGTCAAAATTTAGAGATGATCGAAGGGAAGAGATTGAAACATGTTATTGACACATCTACCAAGGAAGCTTGAAGTGGCAAAATGGAAGATGATGATTAAGAGGAAAAATCTAATGGTTGATATGTCAGATGAATAGAGATTACAAAAGATTTTGCATGAAGGCATTTGTCATGCATTCCTAATCAAACTAGTTACAAACAAAACTGAGCTAAACTACAGGCATAACCGAGCATCAGAGATATATACACCGAGTGAAGTAAGTTGGGGGATATGATGAAGTGAATTGATTATTGATTAGATGAGTTATTTTGAGCTTAGCATAGATCTGAATACTTGCAAATTGAGTTGTAATTGAATCAAATCACTACTGTATCAATTTAACCATTGTTACAGCAAAATCTCTTAACCAAGTGGACTTAACAGTCTTTTGTATTTCCATATGACATTCAAGGAATGTTAATTGTTTTCTTGTTGACCCCATAGTGAATGTTGGTCAAAAGTTAATTGTTAGTGATAAATCCTTCAACCAGGTCACACCTGACAGTGTGCATTGTAACCTTTAACAAGGTTGGCTCCTAACCAAGCTCACTTCAGAAGAGTGAAATATTTTGGGTTACTGGTCCCAGATAGTTTTTCCCTTAGCAGGGTTTCCACATTAAATATTTGTGTTATGTGTTATTTATTATGATTGTTTTTCTATCATACTTTACATGTTGCATATTTTATTAATTGGTAAAGAGACAGTTTTGGAAATTACTGGTATTTGGTAAATGAACAGAAAGATATTTATCTTATCTTACCGAGTTTCTTGATTTGTTGAATAAGTTTGAAAAAGTACATCTGATAATTTGGGACTATAGGATAATTGATTTAACTAATTCACCCCCCCTCTCAGTTATCTAACAATAACGTACTAAGATGATAATGAGTCAAACAAAACCATTCACTGGCTTCTAAAAATAGCACTTTTTTTGCCTAGCTTGATGTTGGAAATTGCAATTGAAATAATTATTGTATTTTCATTGATGTCAAGCCTTAACTAGTAAGACAGTTTCTATCTAGGAGAGTACCATATCTATTGATTGATGAAAAGGATTAGGGAAAGAAGATAACAAGAGAACCTAAGGAAAGGTTGAGTTATTTGATACTTCAATGGGTATTTGATTAGTTGGCACATTGATAAGATAATGTATTATTTATCTAACTAAGAAGAAAGACTGAAGAAGTAGGCTTAACCAAGCAAAAGTGAAGAAATCTAGTTTAAGCCGAGTGATGTTAGTGTCGATTGAGCACCAGTATATGCTGAGTAAATTTAGTGTTGACCAAACATCATTTTATGCTGAGCGATAGGAAATTACCGATAAAAGATAGTGTTAGTCAAGGAAGATAATTTGTAGAGATGACCGAGTTACACAGTGATGACCGAGGAGAAGAACATAGTTTTGATTGAGTGTCATTAATTTACATTTGGAGAAATAATTGAGATTCCCATCTGACATAGTTGAATTCTTGGGATATGTAAATCATGTTGACTTTATTAATGAATTGTATGGAGAATTTAATGCTAGGTAAATCATTTTATTATGGATTCAATGAGAAGTTTGAAGATGTATCTAGAAGGAAGGATGAAGAACTTAAATGATGGAAGGATTCAATGAATCTAACCTAAACCTAAGATCTATGAAGGAGATTAAGTGAAAAAAGATGGATCTACCTAATTGAAGAGGTATAAAGGGAAACCTAATTGTGAGGTTACAGTAAGGAACTGGAGTTGTTGATTTTATTGACTAATAAGTCTAAGAAAAAGGATGAAGTTGAGAAGAGTTGTGATTGCTTGAAGCGAATTCTGAGAAGATCAGTGATGGAGATGGAAATGAAGCTCAGTTAGTAAATCAACATATATGTATGAAGAGGATCTTTATTTGCAAAGTGATTCATATGTTTTTCAGATCAGAAACTACTGTTACTTTCTAACCATTGTATCAGTCTAAATCCTTTAGTCAAGGTTGACCTAATAGTCATTGTATAAATCCTTTAATCAAGGTGGCATTCTAATGGAATGTACTTAAATCCTTTAACCAGGTCACTTTTGACAGAGTGTTTAAATCCTTTAACATGGTCACGCCTAGTAGTGTGTTGGTAAACCTTTAACAAAGTTGGCTTTTCACAGAGCTCACTTCAGAAGAGTGAAATATCAGTAGCATGTTACAAAGTGGTTTTTCCCAAGTTGGGTTTCCACTATAATTTTGGTGTTATACTTGTGTGAATGTTTTGATGTGAATGTTGCTATATTCTACAATTTATTTACATTTGGATAGTGGACTGCATGTTATATGTTTCTGATATATACTTTAGAAACTAAGTTGAGTTGGTGATTAGATCTGAGATTGTTGAACTACTAGAAAGTTCAATTGGTACATCTAGACCTGAGAATAACTAATTCACCCCCTCTCTATTGTTCTAAATAATTCTAACACTTGAGACCTCTTACATTTTTATTTTAAATGAAACACGATGAAGAGATGCAAAACATAGAGACAAATATTTGAATATTAGCTTAAGAAACAAAGTAATAGGTCCTACCTCTCCAAATGGATTATCAATGGTATGAACCAGAGGTGTATAAGCAATCTGAGATTTCTACTCTTCTATTGAGGCCTTGGGATTAGGTGCAAATTTTACCTCTTCTACACTAATTCCATCCATCCTGGACATATATCTTATAGGAAATCTTCATGATGTGACAAAAATCAAGAAATGAATGTCAGTTCTACCTTTATGCTTTATTGGCACCTCAATCAGGTGGTTGATCTTTGTTGTCCTGAATGTTTCTTTGGGAACTGTGAGTTTTAAAACCTCATCCTGGTGTAGTATTTGAATTCCCTCCTTGATATAAGCTTCTTTGACCTCCATATCTAAATCAAAAACCTCTTCTACATCCCAAAACAAGTCTTTCACCACAAAATTTTATAAAAATAAATCTTTAGCATCACATAATTATTCCTCAAACTCTAAATCTGATAAAGATATATTCTTATTATAGTCCTAATCCAGATTTGAAAAGAGAAAAAAAAATATCCTCCTAAAGCACAAGTTGTGACTCATGAGTTTTTTCATAAGTGTTCAATTCTGCCATGTGTGATACAACAAGAAATGTTAGACAAAAAATCAATTATGGATTCAAACTCCTTGATTTGATTCATTTTCTCTATTGTTTCAAAAAAGACCAACCAATTGTTCAAACCCTCTAATTATTACATACCTATTTCTAGAGTTAGTATGATCAAATATTCCTCACTTTCATCAATATAAGCTGAGATTTCAAAAAATAAATCAAACTCAAACACATTCTCTTTTACAACATAATTAGGAGATTCAACAAAGAAATCAACAAGATCTTCAAATTTATCAACATTTCCATCACAAAGAACCGACATCTGAATGCATAATTTCCCTTACCTCTGGTAACATATCTGAATTACATGGATGAGCCACTTGAACAAGTTCTTTATAAGGAATTACCTCCTAAAGTACATGTTTAAACTGCCTTAGCTACATTTAATATTGTTGATTGTCATGCTAAACATCATTCCCTTGCTCCTTAATTTTAATCTCTTTCTTTGTATTTTTAAAAACATCTTCTAACAAGCATATTGAATTAATCATAGGAATGTCCTTTCCCAAAAATGGGTTAGGAAAAGTAGTAGGTGGGAAAGCTTCCTAATTATGTACATGTTCTTCTATTTGAGGAGAAAAATTTGATTGATTTTCTATATTCTAAAATGTAATAAGAAAAACCTTAATTACCTCTTCCTTTATAGTTGCTAACTCTTCCTCATGCTTCTCCATTTAGGCATGTAACTCTTGTTTATGATGTTTCCTTTGAATCTGCAAGTCTCCTACATGATTTACCTCATTTTTCTTCTTTCCCTTAGCCATAATATTAGCAAAATTTCTTACCATGCCTTGACATCTTGATTCCATTTTCTGACTATGAAGCTAAGCTTAATGAACCAACTCATCTTTCTCATGAAGATAATCCTAATAGGAACATTCTTCTAGTTGTGACTAGATCTCATGCTCCCTAGAAATTTCATCTATTTGTTTGGTGAAATCCTATAACATATCTTGTAAACTATCTTGCTTCTTTTTAAGCTCTTGGTACTATTGTTGAATTTGAGGATCTTGAGACTGGTCATAAATTGGGTAGGAGCATATTGATTAGGGGAAAATTGAACATATTCACCACCTTCCATAACATGATAACTTGGGATGAAAATAGGCTTTAGGTGATTCTAATATGGCTGATAATGAGCCCCTTACATATTATTCTCATGATACAAAGGTGGATATTCATTATGTCCATTAAAACTTGATATCTCTATTCATATAAAAGATGGAAATATGATTTTAAAATTGATTTGAAGAATACCATAACTTGTGTCTACAAAACCAATGGATTTTTCATTATAGATTCGCGAGGTGTGTGATTGGACCCTACCTCAAAAAGATGTAAAAGTAATTTTCATACCAAAAACTAGAATTGTGTGGAGAAGCTTGGACTAAAACAGTCCAAAGTGTCCCACCGAGCATGCCAAAAATTCTTGTCACAAGATTTGCACCCAAAATGCTAAGTATGAGACCTAGAAACCCTGTGAAACATGGAATGACTTTTAGGTATGTGGGTTTACCTATGGTGAAATTCAATCTCTAGATTAAGGGCCGACTTCTTTGTATGATCACCTATAACTAAATGGATGAGGAAAGAGAAAGAAGGATACTTAAAATTGAACCTAAAACTAAGAGGTGATCCACCAAAATGCATTTAAACTCTCAGGGATTTGAACAACTACTTACAATCATAATAAATACTGAAAATATCAAACCCTCACAACCCTCAATGTGATATCAGATTTTAAGAAAAGGCTCTAATCTTCAACAATGAAAAGGGAAGAAGTTTTTCCACAATTTAAAAGCATTGAAAGAATGTAAACGCAAGTCTAAATTAGATACACAAAATTGGAAAAAAATCTCTATAATCAATTCTAAACTAAAGGAGTAAAGTTGATACAAAATATGAGAATTATTTGAGCTACAAAATAATTCCTAAGCATGAAAGAGCCCTACAAGCTATAATCATGTGCCTAGGGAAATAAAATAACTCTCCCTCAAGAATATAAAACAAGACCTTATAGAAAGGATACACTTCTCCAATGCTAACTTAAGAGGGAACTCCACTCTAACTAAAGCCAAACTCAAGATCCCACTGTAATCTTCCCTAAATTGTGCAATTATCTCCAAGGGTCATATAGATGAGGAAATCCTTAGGAAAAAGGGCCCAAACTAAAAGAAAAAAGGAGTTAACAACTCCAAATCACCTCTTGCACCTTGTGCAACTTGTGTGGACTCATCAACTGATTATAAACTACTAATATCTACTCTAAATCTGTCCACAATCCATGCAAACACAACTAGAGGAAAACCCCCTTTCAATATTCTCTTAATTTTTGCATTTTATGAATATCTAACTTAAGCATGGCTTATAAGAGCACCATATTTAGCCAATATTTAACATTTAAATAGCATGCAAAAATAAAAGAATATGACTTATTTTCTGCATATTTAGATAATATCAATAAAGTAGTTATAATTACTACTTAATTAGTATTATTTACAATTAAATTTATGTAAATTGTGTCTATCAAACATACTACTTTTATCTTATTTGAGTTGATACTTAATAAGTAATATAGGATAAGTTACTTATTATTAATTTAAATATAATACAAAGTATTGCAATTCAAATGCCATAAAATGTAAGGTAAAAGAAACTTTGACCTGTAGCCACATTGGGGGTTAAAAAAACCTAATAAAAAAATCCCTAACCATTTTCTCTTTACTTTTTCATTCTGATCCTCAAGTCGAGCGCCACTCTACCTATTCATGAATATTTAGGGTTTGACTATTTATACTAGATTTTGGAGATTTCGTGGAAGATTGATGAATTTTATCAGTGGTCATTTAGAGATTTGTACCCAAATTTTGTCTTTTTCTATAGGCATTTTGGAAAATTAATGAAATATACCTCATTTGTTTTTATATTCTTCTGATACAAAGCTGGAAATATTCTTTTTCATTTAATGTGTTCGAGGCTTCTACTCATGGCCACAGACTCTACTATCTCTTAATGCTTTTACTTTTTTAGATTCTACAAACCCTAATTTGTATTCCTTTAGAATCTCCCTTAAGGCTTTATATTGTATGCTCAAGCTTAATCTTATAATCTATGTCGTGATGAGTTGGATCTCCTATAATTTTAATTTGATGGACTTTGATAGATTAGATTGGACATGGTGATCTTCATATATAAGTGGATTTTTGTATTCTAATTTCTTTGTTTGACATCTAAATTACTTCCAAAATATTTGGGAATTGTGGATGAATAAGGATGATATGGCAGGTTCACATGGATAGGTTGATTTGGAGGGTTCAAGGATATGTGTCTTTGTTAATCTTAATATGCAATAGGGTAAGTGGATAATAATCTAGGAGTGGTAGGCATAATGGATGGAGTAATACAAAGACCCAATATAGATGGAAGGTTTGAAGGTTTCATCTTTGGGATATAGGGACCAAGGATGGAATTGGAGGATGGAGAGGACTAATGATTATGTGAAAATGGAGGGCAATGAGGTGCAAAAGGGATATCAACATTTTTAGAGTGAGTTAAATTGATGAGGCTCTCATCTTCAAGATTCATATTTATACCAATAGGCTCATGAGTAGCTTTAATAGGAGAAACTGGAGCTTGAGGGAATTTATTCTTATGCAAAGGATTAGGAAGAATGGGAGACCTTTGAGGTGTGTATGGAGGATTATGACAAGGAGATGTTGGGATGATCTGATCTTGAAAAGGATCTTTGGATAGTGTAAAAAGGGTACTTTGCTCTTGGTTTTCAATACACTCATTGGAGATGGTGGAAAGGATATCTTGATATTTATTGAGAGGTGGATAAGATATAGGAGGTGTAAGGGTATCTTCCTAGATGAAATGGAAGGAGGTGAAGAAATCATCATGGGACTCTTGGGATATGGGACTTTGGTCAACCATCAGATAAGGATGGATGGTATCTTGATCTTGATCATTATTGATATTTTTTTCTTGACACTTTGGATTATCCTCTTGACATGGATCCACTTCTAAGGACAAGGTAGGAGTTTGGATCTGCATGAGGGATAATAGAAGATCACTTTGAATAGGGATGAAAGGCTTTGAATCACATGAAAGATTAGCATCTATGATCTTTGAAGCATGGAAAAAACTTGTAGCAAGATCTAGATTAGCTCATATTTCTTTTAGAGGTATCCCTTGAGGGTAGACATAGTCAACATGAAAATAATCATCATTAGTCTCTTTGTTTGATGGAGATGTTCTGGCTATTTGTGAAGCTTTATGAGGTGAATGAATGGTGGAAGAAGTAGAGGCTTCATGAGGACCATTACTAGACATAGGTTCATGATATAGACCTTGCTTGAGAATAATATTTTGTTCTTCATTAGATGATTCATTAGGATTTTTAATTTCAATTATGTCTTCATCAATGGGATCTTGGATTTTATGCTTCAAATCTATGCAATCTGAAGTTTCATGTTTGTTATGTCTTGTAGATCCCTATAGTTTTGTTGTCTATTAGTGTCTCACACTTAGTCATTATTTAGGAAATATTGGTTGGTCATCACTATGATTGAGTCGTCATCTATAGGCTAAGTCATGTAATGTACATTTACCAAGTAGTAGTCACTGTTGAGTAAACCAATGGTCACCGAGTACTTTTGTATTAGCCGAGTGATTTTTTTGCTGAGTTTTGTAAAGAAGAAAATGTCAAGTGCCAGAGTATAAAGAATAGTGAATACTGCATGCCAGAGATATCAAATGTCAAGCAAGCCAAAATTAACATATGTGTTTGTTATGGCACAATCACTGAGGCAAAACATTTTGGCCAACATTCATATTTTTTTTACTATTTGTTGAGGATTTCATGGAGGTAATTACACTTCTATTTTGTAATCATTTATCCCTATGCAACACTTGGAGCCAATCAGAATTAGGGAAAGGTTAAGTGGAAAAGTGAGTTAATATGGATCGTAGATCTCAAAACTTGGAGG
Source organism: Chamaecyparis obtusa (assembly GCA_027943335.1). Taxonomy (NCBI): domain Eukaryota; kingdom Viridiplantae; phylum Streptophyta; class Pinopsida; order Cupressales; family Cupressaceae; genus Chamaecyparis; species Chamaecyparis obtusa. The sequence continues at coordinate 256,170 of BSBK01005505.1, read as the reverse complement.
AATTCAATTATCTATAAGATGATTTCTAAACCCTAATGAGTAGAGAGAGTGTGTGTGTGTGGATATAGAAGGAATGAGAGGAATGAAAAGATAAGAGAGAATATATTCAGATCAGTGAAGTATTCTGATAGAGTTCAGTGACCAAGTGAAACATATTAAATTAGTGAAGGACATAACATAGATAAACTTGATAGATAAGATCAAATCAATACTGGAAGGAGAAGATATGTAATCAGCATATAGTGCAAACTAAAGGATCAAGTACTGAAACATTCTAACAAGTGTATCAGGGTAAATCTCTTAACAGAGTGGTTTTAACAGACCTTATGTAATCTCTTAATCGAGTGCTTACTTAGTTGTAAGTCTTAAATCCTTTTGTAAGGTAGATTGTATAAGTATTTGAGCTCTTAACAGGGCAGACCCCTCATAGGGTAGATCATATTTTGTGATCAAATTTGTGGCCCTAATAGGCAAACTTTATACTGTAGTAGTGAAGATTTGTGGGTGTCATCCCCACCCCAATTTTACCTTTCAATGGTTTCTAGGTAACCAAGTTACTGTGTTATGAGTACTTTCATGAATGATGTTTAGTTTATTAGTTTCATTAGATTAATGAAGTTTTTGATAATACTATGCAAGTTTTCAGTAATGTTAAAATGGATCAATAGGTGATATTTGATTCACCCCCCCCCCTCTTAGCATCACATTTCCCAATACATTTCCAATAATTGGTATCAGAGCTCTAGGGTTTCTTATAGAAAGTCTAACCACTTGAAGATAAAGATCTTTAGATGGAGGTTTATAAGTTGGGAAAAATTATAGAGAATTAGAAAATTGATGTGCAGCTTTCATTACAACAACTTGAAGTGGCCAGAGGAGAATTGGAGAAATCCTTAAGCAGAAGAAGAGAAATTGCTATTCAGCAAAATGAATCACAATATTAAGAAGAAGATACTACTAGACTATTTGATAATGGGAACTCTGTAGAAAGTGACAAAGCCATAAAAGAGCTACTAGAGAAAAATAACATACTAAATGAGGGCATCAGAAATCTAAAGAGAGAACAAGAAATTCAATCTATCAGACTCTATGAAGTAGTTGAACATAAAAAGAAAGCTAAAGAAGACAAGACAATGGCTGAAGAAGACAAAAGACAAATATCTGATGCAGGAGCATCTCGGGTCCTTGGCAATCCTGTGTCACCAAAAATAATTTGGAGTTTGTTTATGTTGCTCGGTTTCTTCTTTGACCAATTTGGTCGGTAGTTGGTCAGTTTCCTTTGGTTACCGAGTGTGGTCGATTCTCTCCTAGGCAGTCGGTTTTCACTAGCACTCAGAATTGTCTATCTACTGCTTGGTTATCATGCTTACCGATGGGTTTAGTTTTGTTTCCTATTGTGGCCCACTTGTGCATTTATATTAGATCATGAATTTAATGTTTGTATCCATCATTGGGAAGCGTTTGGTCCTAGATTTGACCATTACTTCCATTAATTATGGATCTGAAGGCTGACTTAGTTCGGTATCCTCTTATATAAATGTAGTTGTTTGGTTGTAGTTTAGAGGGGAGTTTTTGATAGAAGATAGTAGATATTAGATTGGAGATTTCTAACAGATCCTTGCATGTTTGAGGACTTATGAGATTCATTGTAATATATGGTTGTAACTAGGAAGGCATTATAGCCCGGCATGTATGATTCAATTGATGATAATATATGAAATTTTCTGCATTCTCTCTCTCACTATTGTGTTTGTTTGCTTCCACATGTCTTATGTAGGTTTGGATCATTAGGGTGCACCATCCTTTGGCCCCTCTTTCTCCCTGCCTTGCATTAATATCAATGAGACTTGATGAAAGGATAAGTGACATGAAAAGGTTGACTAATAGTCAACTAGACATGGTAAATCAACTGCTACTGGTTAATCAAGAATTGGGCAGGAAAGATGTGGAAATCACTAATCTAAGATCTAAAAATAATCAACTAAGGAATGAACTGAGATCTGAAAAGGAAATAAATGAAAGGATGAACAAACCTAATGAAGCTACAATATACTTTGAAGAATTGTTAAGGTCACCTAGAAGATCTAGTGATAGATCTAGAATTGGACTAAATGAGCAATCGCCATCCACTGAGGAAGGAGAATCATGAAAAATTGGAGAGCAAAGGAATGCTAAACCAAAAAAAAACAAGCGTACATGCCATCATTGTGGAAATCCAGGACATAAAACTAACGTCTATAGAATAAAACATGGTAAGTCAGATTCTAAACCTAAATTTAATGTACATTGTTTTAATTGTAAGAAACTTGGACATTAGGCACAAGAATGCAAGTCTAAGGTCAGCAATCCACCTATCTCACCAAAATTTAAAGGGCACAGTTTCAACTATCAGAAGTATGGACATAGAGCATTTGAATGCATATCTAAACCTAAATGGTCATCAAATGAATAGACTAAGTCACCTATGAAGGGTAACACATACAACTGGGATTATAACACTTGGTACAATTGTCATTACTGTGGAAAATATGGGCACATTGGAGAAAATTGTCTGAAGACTCATTTCAAAGGGAAATCTAAAAGTTGGATGAATGGAAGTATGGTATGCTACAAATGTAACAAGATAGGTCATCTAAAGAAATATAGCAGATCACCCATACCAAGCAATGATCAAAGAAAGAATGAAGATATCATTGAGAAATTGAGAAATCAGATGAACAAAACATGGAAGAAGAAAGAAGAAAGAAGCACTAGAGAAGCCAGTGCACCTGAGGTCACCCAATCCAATGGATCAGGTGATCACACTACTTTGAACTAAGCAAAGTAGGTATGTGTGGAACTGAGTCTTAAAAAAAAAATTTATCTTATATCAGTTCCTAACATATGTTGATAAAAAAAACATATCTGCATAGATAGAGATGCATTAGGACATATTTGAGCAAAGTGGAACAATTCATTTTTTATACCGAGCATCAGTGTTTTAGTCTGAAGTGACCGAGTTATCAATGTATGTTCAGAACCTGTGATAGCTAAGATGTGATGTACACCAAGTTGTATCCAAACGGTTGTGTTGACCGAGCTTGTGTTAGCTGATCTTAACATAAGATTGTCGAGACAGCTATATCCCACCTAGAATGTGTACAGAACATTTATGAAGCCCTAATCTAACCGTTTGAGGTCTATAAAGTAGGATGTTACCATTCATTTCATTTCACCAATGAATTGAAAATTTCTTTGAGTGATTCAAAGAGCATGTAACTTGTTTGTTTTAGAGCTTAAGGATGATTTCAAAATCTTCATAGCGTGCCATCGACAAATCATCTGTAGAACACTTGTGCAAAGGTACCCTACCAAGTAAAATCTTTTTTCAACAATTTTTAATTGAGATTAATGGCATCATCTTCATCAGCTACAATGAGGAAATAAGGAAAGGAGGTTTTCAATTTTCAATTAGTAAGGAACGAGGTGAGTAAGCCACAAAATTTTTAGGCCATCCCAGAGAGCACGATCATGGGAGATAAGTGGAGCTCTTTCGTCGGTTCTAAAAAATGTTTTAATGGTAAACGACATTAGGTCGTGCTACATGTGCAAAATTGTAGATATTGGCAACTATGAAATCAGGGAAGCATACAAAAAATTGTATAGCAACGGGGTGTTGAAGTCGGAACACCAGAAGGTTGCCAAGCAAGGGTTAGTTCATGCCCTTGATTTTTCACAAAATTTCAAAGTGGACTGGATTAAAATTGTATTGAGTAGGGTACATGACATGCAAATTTGGCTAGAGGATGGACCAATTCAGATCACAAAAGACATGATTCACCAAGTAACTGGATACCCTAAACTCCCTGGTAAGAAAACAATGATATGTTTAAGCAAGGAGGAGATTCAGGAAAACACTCGAGCAATATGGAATAAGCATGGAATGACAATCTCTACTATCACTGATCTAGAGATTGAGTTTGCAGTGAGAGTAATTGCTCTCAAATTCTATCAATCTAGTCAGTTGGACAGCGTCCCATGTATGGCAGTGGACCAGGCTTGGAAAATTATCAAGAAGGGCCATACCTATGACCTCATCAAGCTCCAACTGACTCAACTTTCTGAGAACCTTACTTCTATCCAGAAAGTGAAGAATTCTATGTGTAAGTTTGGTTCCCTACCAGAGAAAACTTTAGTGATGATTATTCGTCATTCGGTGAATGTTGCCCATCAGCATCCCACGATTTGGTGAATAAATTGCCCATATGGGACTGACTCCATCGCCCCGCATTTATGAAAATTGGGTCCAATGCTCGGGTCCATCGCCAATGGTATATTAAATTTTGTCCATTTCTTGCACATTTTTGCCAATGGCATATACGTCTTGGGCACGATTTATTTTTAAAATTTTCCTATAATTTCAACGCGGACCCAAATGGATGGCCTATATTCACCAATAGTTATATATAAATATTTTTTAGGTGGCCCCAACTTCGCCAATTATTTTGCAGATGCATGTCTCAAACCGATGGGTTTTCACCACCTTTATTAATCATACCAAGGTACTGGCGACCAATAATCACCTAAGAAATAACATGTCCAAGGTACTAGTGACCCATAATCACCACCTTTATTAATCATACCAAGGTACCGGTGACCCATAATCACCTAGGAAATAACACAAGACGTGTTATCATTACGCGGGCTTCACCAAATATTTGGACACTGACCTAATACCTCCCGCCCAATTCACCAAAAGAGATTAGTATAAATACATTCATACATCAGTGTTATTGTACATAATTTGGAATCTTGGATCAGTTCAATTTGATCGATAGAAAATTTCAAACTGTCTCACTATTGAGTCTCGACTACTTTGGCGATTCAAAGGTAAGTGATTATTATTCTAAATTTCTGTGACTATGTAAAAATTGTATATTATAGTTATGTTGTCATTTGTCACTTCTTCAATAAGTAAACATTTTTTTTACATATTTTTATCACTAGGCTGGTAGCCAATTGAGATGTCGAACAAGAATAAGGGTAAGGCTCCGGCAAATGGGGAAAGCCAAAAGAGGCCAACAAAATGCAGAACCTTATCATCATACTTTGGTCATGGTCATGGAAATATTTCTGGCCAAAATAGGGAAGCTAGTGTTACTTCATTACAAGAAGATTTTGAACCTGAGGCTGAACCTTCACGACATATTGAAGAAGTTAGCGAACCTGATATCTCAGATCACGATGAACTTGAAGAAGATTTTTAGTTAAATACCCAGAGTAGCCATAATGATATAATCGACTTGGATGAAACTGAGAATGTTAGAAAGATGATGGTGCAACTATAGGGAAGAAAAGAAAATCCAAATCAAAGAATGATAGACTGTGGGATATGTCAAGGAATTTTCAAAAAGATTGGGTGTCAACATATCCATTCATTGAACCAGTGCCTAATCTAATTGAAGGGGAACATCTGATAGAATGCATATGTAAGATTTGCAGCATGATAAATAAGAAGGAAAAGAGGTTACAGCTAAAAATTGACACCATAGAAAAGCATATTGGTAAAGTTTACGAAAAGAAAACCATAGATGGAGTTCAAAAATCAATGATAAGATGGAAAACAAAGGAGGAATCTCAGCATGTTAGGAATGTAGAATTATATGAATTTCAGCATAATATAAAGATGAAGCCTAGTGAAGTTAAAGGCTCTATTGAAGCTTGTTTTGGAAAAGCATTGGAAGTAGAACTAATGGGAAAATTTGTTCAGTTAAGTGTTGTGTTTAATATTTTGAGCAGAGGGCATCCAATGATAGACTACCCATCACTAAGTGCTTTATTACACTTTCTAAAAGTTTGTAACTATCCTAACAGTCACTGGTCAGTAAACAGTGGATGGGAATGGGCAAGTTGTCTTGCCGAGGTTGAAAAAGAGGATTTGAAGGCAAAAATTAAAGAGTCAAATTTTATTGCATTATCTTTAGATGAGGTCACAGTAGTAGACAATACTTCCTGGGTATGCATGCATGTTTATACTATACAGAATTTTGTTCGCCAACCTCATCTACTAACTGTTGCTAAAATGAGGGATAATGTGACAGTGGAAAATTTATTTCAACTCGTAAAGAGTTCTCTAATTGAATATAGAGGTATAGATGACATGACCATTGCCAAAAAGCTGGTGTGTGTTGGAGCTGATGGAGCTTCAGTAATACAAGGCCACAAGGGTGGTCTTTGCATAAAGATACAATCTTCTTGTGCACCCTACATTACTCCCATTCACTACATGGCCCATAGAATGAATCTAGCTTTTGTAGTTGTCAACAAGCATGCTCCAGTACAAAAAATTGAAGTTTTAATCCAAGAGATCTACCAATACTTCTGTCAAAGTCTGAAATGATTCAAGGAATTTCAACACTTTGCTGAAGGACTAACCGATGAGAACAAGCTTCTTAAGGATAATGATACTAGATGGATCTCTTTGGATGGACCAGCACATCGATTTTTTTTAGAATATCAATCATTGCTTGGTCTAATGAACTCAAGTCATGATGAAGCAGGGCAACCAAAATTTCCTACGCTGCTGTCAATGTTAAGTAATGTAGAGACACTGTTAACATTAGTAGGTCTTCTCCCTATGCTTGAGGAAATGAGAAATTTAATGAAAAAGGCCCAACAAAGAGCTATGTATATCACAGAATATGCTACACTACGTAAGTTGACATGCGTGACGCTCAATAATCTCTATCATTTATTTGTTGATGAAGTAAAATTTGCCAGCTGGCTGAAAATCATAGATTTGGACAATCCTGATAACTTTTTAAAAATTGGTTCAAACAGGGAGTTATGTGCAGAAGTTCACAGAGTTGAGATACCAATGTACTACAATACTAGGATCGAGTCTGAGGAGCAAGGAAAGAACCCCAGGAGGTGAGTATCAAGTGTTAAAAGGGAACACTTTACCAAGATCATTGAGTTTGTAATAGCTTTAGTGAAGCACATTGCCTTTGATCTTTCCTCACAAATTAGAGCAAGATTCCCTCCAGTCAAACTACTTGAATCCATGGCTATTGTGTTTCCTCATTATTGGCGTTTGAACGATCTGAAAGATTTTAAAAGTAGGCTACTAACTTTGATAGATCATTTTTGCAAAACCAAGGAGTTAGATGGAGGAACTCTAAATGGAATTTTAGATGCAAATCATTTGAGAGAGAAATCAACTCATTTTTCACGGACAATGAAGGAGCAATTTAATCTTATGGAGAACCCTATGGAAGATGGATCGATAACAAGGCTTTGGAAAAACCTAGCTGAGAGTGAATTGTTGATTGATTCAATATCAAAATATTTCAAGGTTGTTGAATTATGTCTAACCATGATATTGGGGTTGGTGGAGAATGAGAGAGTTTTCAGTGCTTTGGGATTCCTAAAGTCAAAACTAAGAACAAACTTAACAAGAATTTGGAAAATTGCTTGAGGCTCTATACATCCAAGTATGAAGTAAATACTTTTCCTTACAAAAGGGCACTAAAATTATGGAGGAAGAAATGTCAGAGAAGAGGGGTGGGGAACTTGTCAAACCAAAGTGGGAGTGGGAATGCCAGAGACAATTATGTCATTGACCGGGACCCATGTACTGGCACTAGTACTGCTAGCGGTGAACATCAGTTAAGCGAAGGTATGAAGAGTGAAGAAAACATATCAAAGAACCAAGGAAGCTATGAAGTTGATGCTAATGAATCTGATGATCTCAATGATGATATGGTGTGGCAGCTTGAAATTGAACCATTGTAGAATTAGCATTGAAGAATTAGCATGTCCTAGATATTTATTAAATTTTTTCCTGAAGTCTACTGTCAGTTTCTGTATTTCATCATCAATCATGCATATCCCAATGTCAAAAACATGAATATGGTTGATAATGTCATCAAGATTCAAGATTCAATTCCACAATTAATAATTATTAATGGTTTTCATTCACAATATTCAGCTAATATGGTACAATTCTTGTAGTTTTTTCATTATTTTGTTTGACAACATAGCAATTCGTATGTTACAATTCTTAGAGTTAGAAATACTTATTCTCATTAATTTAATTACAAATATGATACAATGTATCCATTCATTGATTAATACTAGTAAGAACACAACTCTTTGATTCTATTTACACAAGTCAATGACTCAATTCCCATTGGCAATTTAGTAAGCCAATGACCCTGAATTCCCTTTTATAGAAACAAGGGAGCAACAATAGCTTCAGGTTGATTTGCCTAATGTGAAGTCTCAAAATCTAAATCAGTAAGACAACTACAAGACTACAAGTCTACAACATCTCTACAACTTTAGTTGTACATTTCTACATTTGACAGGCCAATTTAGTAAATTAGCATAGGCAATAGCATTTACAAGACTGCAACATTGATCCTATTCAAAAAGCAAAGTTCAAACTTGTTACTTTAAACTCAATTCTAGAGTCTAGATTGTAGTATGTAGGATAATATGAAAGATATATAGTAAAGATATAGAGATGATTGAAACTGAAAGTACTTTCACATACTATGATTCAAGATGATTCTATAAGTTTCTGTAGTATGCTCCATTCTTCTTCAGTTGGAAGGGCAAAATTTTTGATGGTATGGTAAATGACTTGCATTCTCATCAGAATTCCATACTTGGAAGAGTGAGTTTGAAGCAATGTTCCTTCCATTAGTGCATGCAAATTTGTGAATGTTTTGATGCACTTTGCAATGCCTTCATGAGTTCTATCTTGAGGAAGGTTACCTAAATCAGAGGTTATTGTGTCCTCCAACTTTTATTTGTAAGCTTCTCTTCCAACGAAACCCATTATTGACAAATCAGGTCTAGGACTCGGTAAACCAAGAGATATCAATTTGGCTATTTTATTGTTCATCTTGATGAGCTTTGGCCCAAATAAAGCAAGAACTTCTTCTGCTTCTGTTAGTTTCTCACATTTATGAAATACAGAGGTTGCCTTTATTATTGAACCAACGCGGTCCTGAATTCCCTTGCTTGCCAATTGCCTGTCAGCAGTGCTGTTGATTTCTTGCATAATCTGCTTTGTAGTTTTCTATCTCTGACCAAAACTTTTGTTCTCCTCAAGTTGCTCTTTCAGCTTCTCAAAAACATCTGTAAGAGCTTCATAGATTTCAAACCAATCACACAACCTATCAGCAGAAGTCTTTATTTGCCCTCCAAAGTAATTTTTTATTTGCTTTATTGTATTATTTACATGGTCATTCAAGAATTTTTCATAATTTTTAATAGTATTATTTTCCTTCTTTAGGTCTTCTTTCATTTCTGAGTACTGGTGTTCACTATGTTTTCTTATTTGCTCTGCTTTCTCTTCCCACTCTTTTTTTTTACCCTCTCATTTTCCAATTCTTTCTTTAACTCATTGTTTACCTGTGCAGCATTCTCCAAGTTTTTGTATAAATTTACTGAAGAGGCTTTTTCATCCTAAAGTTTTTTATCCCTTTTTTCCAATTCTTTCTTTAACTCATTGTTTACCTATGCAACATTCTCCAAGTTTTTGTATAAATTTACTAAAGAGGCTTTTTCATCTTGAAGTTTTTTATCCCTTTTTTCCAATTTTTCCCTCAAAGTTTTCAGTTCTATATCCATATGTTCTTGTTGTTCAATTGCTTCTTTAGAGCCAGAGGATGAATTTTTTATCCTTTTCTCTAATTCTTTGCACCTATTTACTGTTGCTTTCTCACTTGCCTTTACATTTTCCAAGTCTACCTTTAACTTATCTATTGTGCCTTGAAGCTTTCCTTTCTCTCTCTCCAACTTCATCACTGAACTGTAGACCACTTGGTTGGTCATTTTGGACACATTTATCTTGTCGACATTTTTAATTTTGGATAAATCCATTTGGAGGGTGCTAACTTGAAATTCAGATGGATCTAACTGACTCTCTGGTGGATTGTTATCTCTAGCTGGGGGCATAACAACCATGAATTCCATCATATCTTTATTTAGGTCATATGTGGTTAATAACCTGTTGGATGCAGGTTCTGCATCATGAGCTACAACAATTGCTTCCATCTTCATTGTCTTACTATTTTTTCTATTCTTTTTTTCTTTTTTTTCATAGTTAGTTACAAATTCATTGTAACAAAAATCAAGATTTTGTGAGACAATTGAATGTTTGAATGGTGAAATAGCACTTGCACTAATGTGCAAGCCTCCACCAATACCATGAGGATTACCAACACCTAGACCCATTACAAGTGGGGTTTGTGGACTGTTGTGAGGGTTTTGTCCTAAAGGATGGGCAATTGTTGGACTCACAGTCACCATTGGCACTATTGTACTAGTAGTACTACTAATACTTGTCATAACCTTTTGCTTCTTTACACTTTCCTGACCTTCGGGACCAACCTTTTTTGCATCTACATATTGATATAATATCCTTTTTGGACCACTACTTGTAGTTGTATAGATGATATTGCGATTTGTGTGAGTGACAATTGATTCAGATTGAATCTGAGTTCTTGGAATAGTTGGAAGTGGAACTATATTTGAAGCAGAAACAAATGGAATTAACTGAGTTGAAACCAATGTGAATGACTGAGTTGATGATTGATCTCCATGCCCAAGGCCTAGTTTCTGACCATGTTTTGGTGCTACAGCTGGTGGTTCAGGTGCATACCAAACCCCTTCTCCACTGGGACCCAGACCACCAGAACCTTGGTAGCCCATTTTTTCTACAATTTCTGCCCCTTTTCTATATAGAAGTTTGGTGGATGCATCAACTCCTCTCTTAATTGTTGTACTAGATGAGGGATTCAAAGAATCTTGGTCATCATAATCATCATTAGTATCATTGTGATATGCTTCAGCTAGATGCTCCTTATTCCACAATTTGTTAAACATTGTATCATCTTCCACGTCATTAAGATCTGCAAAGGTCTTTGGCTCACCGAGATCTTCCTCATTTCCCAAAATTTAGAAATTTTGGTTTGACTCCATCTAGCATCTATACATTCATTCATTAGCTCTTTTGGAATATGTTTTGTAGATGGTTCATCAACTTTCTTGTAGAAATTGGATGATGTCATGGCCTACACTTTTCCTTTTTGTTTGTGCAATGCCATTATTTGTGATGACAATTCCTGTATTGACATATTATTTTCAGCAGCATATTTCTCCATCTATTTTTTGACCTCCTCCTAGGAGTCCATGTTTTTAAAATTTTCAATCAAAGGCATACTTTCATGTTGATATTTGCTTGCAAAGTTGTTCCCATTTTCTTTAAGCCTTGCTCCAATTATGTTCAGTGGATCATACTGCCAGTGACTGTCAACATCAAATCAAAAAATTGAAAAAAAGGCTTCTACCACTTTGAATCCTCTTCTCTCAAATGCAAACCCTCCAAAGTAGAATGGCAAGGAGGGAAATATCATTTTCTTTTGCTGACCATTAAAGAGTACATCTGTGCTCTCCATTTATTGTACATATTCCAATGCAAATACCCTCTATGTTACATGTATTGGAAGTTTGTAGGGTTCTACCCATGAACCGTAAAACCTTAACACAGTGTACTCTTCTATTAAGTACCAGTCAGCCAATTGTAGTTGACTTTCGAGTTGAATGCAATTTCTACAAGTAATAGGCAATCTAGGCATTTGAGTGCCTATAATTTTATGGTACATTGGTTCCAAAAAGAAGTCTACAAAATTGTTGCAGTTCCTTCTGTTATCAATCATCCTTATCTGAGGTGTCCACTCATATATTGGATTTTGGCCTTGAGTTTGACTGCAAAGCTTGTTTTCCTAAAATAATGCACGATGCTTTGCTAGGAGAAGATATCACAAGTAGGTTGTGAATCTAAATGTCTTCTCTAAACCTCTTTGAATCATTAGTATTTGACCTTGCATGCAACAAACAATGTGCTCAATAAAACAATATTTTACTGGTTCTTTTTCAAAATGAATATGATAAAGCATTTCAAGAATGCTAGCACCCACTTGTTTGTTACTATCCAATCCCAAACAAAATGCTAGCAAGGAAATAATGTCCTGTGCCCATGGCACAAAAAATTCAAAATCATAAGGAGGCAAATGATCTGGACTCAGACTACAACCGCTTGTTATTCCTCTAATATAAGAATCTCTTTGTTTTGCATCTAATTTTTCATAATCCTCTGCCAGCTTTCCCAGGTCAATGTGTATGCTTGAGGAGTGTTGTTGAAACCCTAGGTTCAACAAACTAGCAAATTCACTCTCAATTATTTGCAATTGCATTTACCCTAGGGTTAAATGAATAAAATTTTGAAGCCTTATTTGGATGGTTCCACTTGTTTTCAAGTGCAAATCTAATCTCCATTATACCCTTATTTCCATGAATAACAAGATCATGTATCTGATGGAATAAATCACTGAAACCTGGTATTTTAAGCATATTGTGGAATTCTATTATTTTGCCCATCGTGTTATTCTTGGTATTTGTAGCTACAAGCCTACAGGGGTGATTCAAAATTAAAACCTAACAGACTAAATTTTTTTATATAATATAAACAGTAAAGTTGTAAATCAAGAGACTTGAAAAATTTAAAATGCGGGACGTAGATTTTCAGGATTTTAGTAGTTACACTTACCCGTTGACATTAACGTTGCCCTTAGTTTCAATTTTTATAGAGAGCTGAGAGACTTTGTAGTTTTTTGCTTTCCTCAAACCTTAATCCTCAACCTAGAAATTAAGAATCTGTAACTTTGTTGCGCTGTAGGTTTGTAAATTGTAACCCCTTTCTAATTTCTAAATCTGCAAACCACGTATAACAGCAAAATTAAAGAAACTTAAAGTGCCAAAGTTGTACAATCTGTACTCTATAGTTGTCACACACTGTCAGTGAGTCACTTTCAGTTTAAATGTGAGTGGAATCATGGACCACTAGTTACTAGACACGTGTCATGAATCCGGAATAGGTTTGCTAATGTCACTGTTAACTAACCTGTCATAATGTATTAATGTCATTCATAATGTCATTGTTAACTGTAAGTGGAATGTGATTATGTCAATGTGTTAACTGAGCAGTGACATGTGTCATGATTCTGGGACGTGTTTCAAAAGATAGGGTGTCTTTTTCCTTTCGGCCTGAAACTCAACTTCAGTCATTGATCTATAAACATCCAATGGCAATGGTGAATGGTGTGGTACTGGTGGTCGCATGGGTCATGGGTCCCATTAACTAGGCTAGTCAAGATGACTCACATCATGAGTCAAACGTGTCAGTGTCATGTCATCACCAAATTGAAATGACATTGTTATTTTTTGGTCGACCGAGGAGTTTAGTGACACGTGTAATGATTCTGGGACACGTTTGAAAAGATAGGGTTTCTTTTTCCTTTCGGCCTGAAACTCAACTTTGGTCGTTGATCTATAAACATCCAATGGCAATGGTGAACGGTGTGGTGGCCCCGTGGGCCATGGGTCCCATTAACTAATCTAGTTAGGATGACTCACATCACGAGTTAGACATGTCAGTCTCACGTCATCACCAAATTGAAATGACATTGTTCAATGTTATTTGTTGGTAGACTGACGACCGTGTGAGGTGTTAAGTGACACGTGTCATGATTCCAGGACGCGTTTGAAAAGATGGGGTTTCTTTTCCCTTTTGGCTTGAAACTCAACTTTAGTCGTTGATGTATAATAATCCAACGGCAACGGTGAATGGTATTGGTGTACCGTATGGTATTGGTGTACTATTTTTTGTAGTGATTAATTTTTTTTAATTTAAGATAATATTACTATTTAATTTTATTTGGAAACATTCTTTTATTTCAAACACATATATTTTAGAATTGTTATTATATTATAATATTAATTGTACTATATTTTAATTGATTTTATTTTTGTATCATCTAATTAATATTAATTTTTTATAATATATTTAGAAATACATATATATATAGATATTGTTATTATAATATTATCATTATGATAGTATTATATTTTAGTTATTTTTATTTTTATATCATCTTTTAACTATATTATTATTATATTTATCTTATATTATCTTATAACTATGCACATAACCTTTATATTATTTTTTATAGTAAACTTATATTTCTATGGGATTATTTATTAAAATACACTTATTATTATACATATTTTTTAGATTTATTTTTCACATTGTTAAAAACTTAGAGACTCAATTTGACAACTTTAATCTTTTAATAAAATGAAAGAATTATAATCATTATGTAAGTTGAAATATATTTCATATTTTATGATGTTACAAATTATAAATATAAGATATAAGTTTTTTTCATTTATATATGTTTAAATTATACTATGTTAGTTTACCATAATAAGAGTTAAAAAAATTACATGTGAAAAGTAATGTTCAAATTCTATATTATAATTTGGGAATATTTTTTAATGGAGAGTAATTATTTAAGTATTTAAACATCAATCTCATTCGTAGAGATATAATTGTACTTCAGACTATGTAATAAATTAAATGTGGGAGACACCATTTTAAAAAAATTATTAAACTATAGTTTCAATTAGTGAAGTTTAATTGTAATAAATATCTGAAGGAGGATATTTGTTGGCGTATTTTATATATATTAAAATAAATATAGATAAGCTAGTCTACAGATAACTAATAAAGCATTGAAGCAAGTAATTAAAATATTGCAATCACGGTTACAGAGAAGTATAAAATATTAAAAACCATTTTTGTACACAAAGCACAAATTGAAATGAGGTAAAGCTTTCAAAATTTCCATTGTATTTTTCATAAAATTATATTTACATTCTCAACTTCATACTATGTCTATAAACAAAAAGAAACATACTTGATACTATGTCTATAAACAAAACAAAAAAACCCTAAACGACTACAGTACCAGTACCATTACAAGGTAAGCTTTTAATATTTATCAAAAAAAAAGTTTTTATAAAGAAAAATCAATTGTGCCCTTCTGTGTAGAATTATGCAAAGAGGATTAGCTGCATGAATTCATCGAGCCACACAAATTGCCCCACCCGAGCCTCCTCTGTGTCAAGCTCAAACCACTTACGGAGAAAACCCCTTGCAATCAGTGCCCATTTCCTATGGCACTTCAATTGCCCAGCAATCAGGCACAAAAGAAAAGGTTGCATGGCCACATTCTGGCATGGGAGGAGAAGCTTGGGTATTCGACTTGCCCTAGGGATCCCCACCCCTAATTCAGTGAAGGTGACAACTTGAACGTCATCCCCCAAGTATTCCTCTTTGAATACCCTCCTCAGTAGCATCACCATGTTAACCTTTGGTCCTCCAAGGTCCAAAAGTGAAGCAAAAAAAGGGACGTAATGTCCGTGGCTACCCAGTACCTATCTTCATTGTCAAGAAACTCTCGGCCCAACACCATTCTAACAACCTCTGTAACGAAAGGCCCACCATCCTTACAAATTGATTCTAAAAATTCATCAGAAAAGGAACCCAGAAAGGCCTTCTGGGCCTCCTCAGAAGTGCATCTAAGATGAATGGGAGTGTCCATCTTAGATTACTTGCAGACTGTAAAACTTAAAATAGTAAAACTAAAAAATTTAAAAACAAATTACTTGCAAAATGCATCACTGCAGACCCTAAACAAATAATTAATCAATGTCGATGAATAATGAAGCTAGATCATCTATAAATAGCCCTTGAATCCTTGATTGTTACTTACCAATCAATTATTTCTATCTTAATGGTATTAAATACATTGTCCTCGATATGCCTCTAAATCTTGCACGAAAATCTTTTCCCTAAATACATGCATGTGAGAATTGAAAATTTTGTCATTAATCTTTCACACCTGGCAGTAAATCTTTTCTATCGATAAAAAATTGTCAAAAATCGGCTGTACAATTTGGGAAGTGGTGTGTGGTAGCCAAAGAATGTCGCTATCACTGACATGGCATTTAATTCTTTCTGGGTTAAGTGCTTTTAATACTCTGCAGACAACTTACCTTGATACATGTCAACATTTCGGTGACTACCTCAACAATTCTTCTTCCTTCAAGAAATGTTGGTCGAAATTAAACCTCATCCATTGATCTTGGATCATCAGACGGTCTGAGTTCTCAAATAATACATTTAACATAATTACAGTGGTAGTGGCAAAGATTATGCTTCCATAATATAAGGTCAAACAACCACGTCTTTAAACCATCACTTGCCAGTTGCCAATAATTTATGTATGTTAGGTATGTTAGGTTAGGCTACTTATTTCCCATCTTTTGAAAATTGCCAATACAATTATTTTTTCACCCTTCAAAAGAAAAGTATTCATCTCAAATATTAAAAATTTTTACTTGAAAAGAAAATTATTCGCCTCAACTATTATAATTTTTTACTTGAAAAGAAAATTATTCGCCTCAAATATTATAATTTTTTATTTGAAAAGAAAATTATTCGCCTCAAATATTATAATTTTTTACTTGAAAAGAAAATTATTCACCTCAAATATTATAATTTTTTACTTGAAAAGAAAATTATTCGCCAGCAATTTATGAAATTTTCAATCCGGGGGGAAAAAATTGCCAATACAAACTATGAAAAATCGTGGATCTGAAAAAAAAAATTGCCTAGATTAAAACAAATTACCCCCTAAAATAATGTATGATTCGCCTGGACTTTACACTTTTTCCTAAAAGGGGGTTTCTTAAAGTTATCCATGTTCCCTACTCATTTGTCAATTATTTTACATTTAGAAGTGTTTTCCTACTATTGGTGGACTAATCTGGGATATGAATAGGCCAGTCATAGTTCAAATTAATGAGTTTGTTGGTCAGATAGGAGAAATTTTTGAGGGTGTAATGGAAAACTACTTTGTGGAATTCAAGAAGAAAATGAGGAAGAGAAGTAGGATTCATGTATCTCTAGTTGAGAAGTACAACCAGGACATATGTTTCTTAGTAGATACTGACTTCACATATGCACAAGTTGCTTTACTGAGGGTATCATGGCTAATGCCATTACCTTATGAGGTTAATATTGATGAGACCACAGCATTAATCATAGTCCTGTTAGATGAGGAAGTTGATAAAAGGCTCCCTACTTTGGAACATTTGAGGAGGCTAAGACCAAGATAACCATGGGATTGAAGTTTGCTACCATGGAGAGAAAGAGGAAAAAGCTAGTAAAGAACCTAGTAAAAATGATAGGAGAGAGAGAGAGGTAGATGCACCTCTTGAACTGACACAAGGACTGGGAGAAGACAAAGAAAGTGAATCTAGTGAAAGTGAAGAAGAGGAGAAAGTAGTGGAGAAGAAAGGAAAGAAGGCAGTAATTTTTGAGCCTACGAGAAAGAAAGTGAAAAAACCTAAGGCTATTTCATCACCTATTCTTAGGCCAAGAACAAGGCCAATCTCTATAGCTGTAGTTGCCGAGCCACAAAAGAAAACCCCTGCATCAGGAAAAAGGAAAATTGTTCAGCCTAAGGTAGTACCAAGCTAGACAAGGAAGAAGCCTAGGAGGAAACTTATTTTGGAGAAAGATGATGAGGAAACAAAGAGTGATGAGGAGGTTAAGAAGAAGTTATCAGTACAGAGAAAAGCACCGAATGTGGATGAAATATTCCACACCATCAAGAACTCTGTTGGACTCGTAGGTTTGAAACAAATAAGATTTGAAATCATGAGCATAGGAGATAAGGAGAAAATTAAAGAAGCTATACTTGAGATGCTCTGCACTTTCAAGATGCTACCAATTCAAATGGGGAAATTGATCCCTAATGAGTTATATGGGAGAGTTGCACAAAAAAGGGAATTTTCCCTAAAGACCGAGAAGTAGATAAGGGAAAGCACATTAGCTCAAGTTGCACTAGATCTATCCCCTACTAGTATTTAGGAAGTTGTGGAATAGTACAGGAATAGATTCGGTCCTAAGCTTGTAGCTTACTCTATCCTTCAACACAAGGTTGAGGATGTTGTTTAGGAAAGTCTTAGGACTTGGAAGATTATTTTTGGTTTTTTAATTGACAAAAGTGCACCACAAGATGATAGCACATCTAAGGGTGTTGGGCTAGATGATAAAGAAGATGTAAATGATCCACATATTCAAGAGAAAGAAGCCCCCAAGGAAGAGAAATGTCATAAGTTACCTGAAATAACTATTGTTGACATCCCTAAGGAGACCCCAGTGAATAATCAGGTATTGACTGAGGAAGACATACAAGCCAAGGAAGTACACTCTACATCTTTGTCAGGCAGTAACACTGTGCTATTACAAGTCATGGATTATCCAAAAATTGATGACACATCAATTTTCAACACAACCCCTATCAATCCTCAAGTTGTTATAGTTGACATGTTATCTGGTATTAGCACTACCGAGGAACAGAACTAGTTGGAAACTACACTTCAGTCTACATCTATCGAGGAGTCACAGAAAGAAAAAGTAGATCAGTTTGCACTAGTGATTGTAAATCCTCATGTGGAGTATAAGGGAAAAGAAGAGAAGGTAATAGATATCAACATCCAAGAGCCTAAGGAGAAAGAGGAAATAAAAGCTCTTGTACAGATGTCGAGTTGGAATACACCGAAGAAGAAGGCACAGAAAAAGAAGGTGAAAATTTCTACACCTAAGGTGACACTCAAAGAAGTTATTGTAATTCTGAAATGGGACACATATAACTTATCATATGAACAGATGCAGACATTGCAAGACTTACTAAAGAAGAAAAGCAAGTAAGAAGAATTGAGAAAGGAACATCACCAAAAGCAAGTTCTGCATGAGATAAAAGGTATATTCATTGATGCTTTTGACATGACTGATGTTAATGACTCTGACCCCATACTATAAAAACTTGTCCACATAGTCAAGAAAGTGATAGATGATGAAAGTGAAGCAAATGATAAGTTATTGCAATGGTCAGAAAGGAAATTTGAGGCAAAGTTACTGAATAAAGTCTCTGCTAAGATATTAGTGAAGCACGTAGAACTTTCTACCCAAATATCAAATTCAGAAGGAGTTGTATTGAATGCACAATATTTGTACAAGAAATTGTGCAATGTAGAAGAATTTACTAAGGATAACTAGGAGCTG
The DNA here is from genome assembly GCA_027943335.1 of Chamaecyparis obtusa. Taxonomy (NCBI): domain Eukaryota; kingdom Viridiplantae; phylum Streptophyta; class Pinopsida; order Cupressales; family Cupressaceae; genus Chamaecyparis; species Chamaecyparis obtusa. The sequence continues at coordinate 237,140 of BSBK01005505.1, read as the reverse complement.
GTAGATAGACTACAGATGATATAAAGTTTACTGGTCACTCACTGAGTTTGGATGCAAGTTCTAGCTCCAAACACTACACCAAGCTTCTACATTCTCAAGGAAGGATAGTCGAGTTGATGGCTAATGATGGTAAGATAAGGGGTCATCTACTCTCTATTCAAACAATGTTGACACCTCACCTAGAGGTCATCCAAAGAGAGTTAGCAAAGGCTAAGGAGCTATTACAGAAAGATCCTCATTTTTCTACTTCTGAGAGCCTAGTCAACCTAGCTGCTGAGCTAGAAGTGAAATCAGAGGTTCTGAAAGTTGCAACATCCGGTTGGGACCCTGCATTGCACATGATTATGATGCTTCACAAACCACTTCTGGAGAAACATTGCAAGCTTCCTACTAATGAAGAAATCAAAAGTGCCAAAAATAAGGGGGAAATAAAATGACATATCAAGGCACATAGGGAGGTAACAGAATCAAAGAGTAGAAGCAGAACAGAATGGTATGATATACTCAATTTTGTATATGTATATATATTTTAGGGAGAGTATTTTTTTAGTACTAAGTACTCTTGTAAATGTATTGTAAATGTCATGACAAAGTGTTTTTGCCACTAATGTCAAAGGGGGAGATTGTAGATCCCTACAGTTTTGTTGTCTATTAGTGTCTCACACTTAGTCATTATCTAGGAAATGTTGGTCAGTCATCACTGTGACTGAGTCATCATGTATAGGCTAGGTCATGTAATGTACATTTACCGAGTAGTAGTCACTACTGAGTAAACCAATGGTCACCGAGTACTTTTGTATTAGCCGAGTGAGTTTTTTGCTGAGTTATGTAAAGAAGACAATGTCAAGTGCCAGATTATAAAGAATAGTGAATGTCGTGTGCCAAAGATATCGAATGTTGAGCAAGCCAAAATTAACATATGTTTTTGTTATGGCACAATCATTGAGGTAAAATGTTTTGGTCGACATTCATATTTTTTTTACTGTTTGTTGAGGAAATCACAGAGGTAATTACGCTTCTATTTTGTAATAATTGATCCCTATGCAACACTTGGAGCCAATCAGAATTAGGGAAAGGTTAAGTGGAAAAATGAGTTAATCTAGATCATAGATCTCAAAACTTGGAGGAATTCAGTTCTCTATAAGATGAGTTATGAACCCTAATGAGTAGAGAGAGTGTGTGTGTGTGTGTTTGTGGATGTAGAAGGAATGAGAGGAATGAAAAGATAAGAGAGAATATATTCAAATCAGTGAAGTATTCTAATAGAGTTCAGTGATCAAGTGAAACAGAGTAAAGCAGTGAAGGATAGAACAGAGATAAACTTGATAGATAAGATCAAATCAATACTAGAAGGAGAAGATCTGTAATCAGTATACAGTGCAGACTGAAGGATCATGTACTAAAAAATTCTAACAAGTGTATTAGGGTAAATCTCTTAACAAAGTGGTTTTAATAGACCTTATGTAATCTCTTAACCGAGTGCTTACTTAGTTGTAAGTCTTAAATCATTTTTCAAGGTAGATTGTATAAGTCTTTAAGCTCTTAACAAGGTAGACCCCTCACAAGGTAGATCATATTTTGTGATCAAATTTGTAGCCCTAACAGGAAAACTTTATACTGCAGTAGTGAAGATTTGTGGGTGTCATCCCCACCCCAGTTTTACCTTTCAAAGGTTTCTCGGTAACTAAGTTACTATGTTATGAGTAATTTTGATGTTTAGTTTATTAGTTTCATTACATTGATGAAGTTTGTGATAATACTATGCAAGTTTTTAGTAATGTTAAAATGGATCAATAGGTGATATCTGATTCACCCCCCCCCCCTCTTAGCATCACATTTCCCAATAGATTTCCAATAATGTCTATGATATGCACAATAGTTTCTCAAGAATACAAAACCACATGAAGTGTTTTGAGGCAACATGATGATATTTTTTTTTAGAAGTTCTTCCAAAGTTGATTCATAAGATTATCCCAAAGGAGTGAATTCTCTATCCAATGGACTTGTAGATTCACTTGTGTTGGCAGAAAATATGTGGGATTGAAGATCATGATGATCTAATTTTTTATTGTTATATGATTGATAGATAAGACTCTCAAATGAATTTAATGTAGCCTCATCTTCATTCTCTTGATAAAAAATAGGATTGTCATGAAATTGAGCCTCTTGATCAAAGATTGGACTGTCAAGTTTAGACATGTGTAGACCATGAGAAAAGAGAAAAGGACATGTTGATCTTAATGAATACTCTTTGGATGTTGTGTCCTTTTATTCCTTAAAGTATTGGATTTGGGATTACAAAGATTGAATCTTCTTTGTGAGGATTGTGATAGGATTCTTTTCTTCATTGTTGCTATGATCATAGTATATAGCCCATTTGTTTTCAACCATGGTATGATTTCTTTGAGTCTCTTAATGAGAAAGTATAGTCTCTTGTGATGATGTTTGTCTCTTGAAACCTTGAATTTGATGTGCCAAGGAGGCCATGAGCATACATGATCATTTGAGGAAAAAATAAAAAATGCAAAATTTTCATATTTTTTGGTATTTTTCCAGGTTTTAGTAATTTACATTTTCAAAGGTTTCCTACTCATTTTTTAGAGTTGAGACTATTATTGGTCTAAAAAATTGGGCTATCAAAGACATTATATTTTAGAGAGTGAAATTAGATTTCTTGGAGACCTTTCTAATGGTGAAAATGGTTCGTGATTTCGAGCATCGAGTCAAAAGTTATGGCCCTATCAAGTTCAAGTAAAAAAATTGGATTTAAAAAAAAAAAAAATTTTGTTTGACATTTTTGGGATCTGATTGATGTTGAAAATGATGAGATCTAGTCCGGATCATGAGAATTAGATGACCAAATTTTTATATGATGATGGTCAATGGCTAATGTTCCAAGAATGATGACAACAAGGTATTGAGGCTTGATTATGTAAATTTGATGATTTGACCTAATAGAAGACCAAAAAGGGTATATGAAACTACAATTTGATTGGACTAAAAATGTATGGAAGTTCCCTCTGCCTGGGATACAACTATTCTCATATGATCTAATAAATAAACAAAGTATGAGCCTAAAGATGAGATACGATTTTCTACTGGGGTCTATACGATTCAAGAACTAGGTATGATTCTATGATGACCTATATGATTTGCTGATAGGAAATGATAGATTAAAAGACCATCCTCTATACGATCTAAGAAGACTAGGTATGAACCTAAAAAGCAAGTCGTATGACCCTAAAAAATTAGGTAGAATTTTATGATGGGGTCTATATGAGCTTGAAACAAAGTATGAGCTAGGACCTAGGGGTATACGATTTTCTAACCCAAACAAATTCTGCCAATAGGTTGTCAATTTTGGAAATCTATGGTTATTTGATATGTTTGAAGGAATTTAGATTGTTTCAAGTGTCAGTGACCACACATAAGAAAGAACACACATTTTTCAAGTCTCTAAATTCTTAACAACATCAAGTGTATGTTCTTTGATATTTAAGAAGATCAAATTTCTACGGGTATAACACAATTGAGAACACTTCAAACATGATTTATCCCTAAGAGAATTGGCTTAGTGATCAAAATCCTTTCTTGTATCTTGTTATTCCTTCATCTCATACAACTGTGTCACCCCCTAGTGGGCATCCATGTCTTTGACTTTCACAAGGGCCATGCAGAATATGGTCAAAAAGAGGCTATGCAATGAGAACTCTAAAGCAATATTATCTATTTTAGAACACCCAAAGGAATACATATGATGAATATATTTAGGAAATATTTTTCCCCTCCTTACACAAGGATTATGTCCACTTTCAGAGGTGAACTAATTAAAAGCTTCTACAATATGGTGTCTAGTTAGGGTATCCGTTCAGAGATATCTTGTGTTAACCATACAAGACACCATGCCAGTGCAAGTGTGATTGATAACTATAGTCCCATGAATACCATACACAAGATAACTATGCCCTCTGAGACTTCAATCTCAAGGAGGTATTTGATTATAGTGGGTCAGAATAGCTAGATTTTCTTTGTTCCCACTTGGGTTGTCCCGTGAGATTTTTCCCTCAATGACAGGCCCTCTAAAGGATGAACATGAAAAAGAAATGGAGGACAATTAGAGGTATATATTTATGATTTTCCTTGAAGGAAAATAGCACACTCCCCTAATCTAAAATTCCTCCCAAACACACCAAACACATGTTCATTTACTAGATTCCTTTCTAAGTGAGTGATCAAATGAGTCTAGGTTTTTTATCATCTAGATAGACAAGAGCATACTCTCCTATCACTAAATTAAACACTACAAGTGAATCTAATTATTGTGCCTAAGAAATCAATTAGAAAGACACAACGTTTATTTATATCTCCTAGGAAACTTGCAAGAGATTCGTTAGTAGTTTTGAATGATTTTCTTTGTCAAACGTCCTGCAAAAATTGATTAGGTTGTCAAAAAGGCACCAAAATGTGAAATTCAATGTCAGAGTTAGGGTTATCAAATAATCAAAAATTCAAATTTAAATCAAAATTTCTCTCTTCCCTAACTATAGACTCGTACGATGTTTAGAGATACCATATACAACTTTTCCCATATGCAACTTAAGGACAACTCCCATTTGATCAATAAAATTGAATACAATCAATGAACCATCTCAATATGACTAATACCAGATTGAATACAATCAAATGTAAGGGTAGGAACAACACCCTCAAATTGGGAAGCAAAAGTGGAATAAGAAGGAGCTTTGCAAGAAGGATTCAGAACTACATCAATATATGATACATAATAATAAGCTTCCCTATGCCCTTGATGAACAAAATTGCACTCAGCTCTATCTCTATTAGCAATAAGCCCCTAGATTCACCAATCACTCTCTACTAACTGGGACTATAGAATAGCTACCTGCATCCTCAGTTGTACTCTCTCTTGTCTGCATCTAGATAGAGAATCACTTGAGGATCCTTGTCCACCTCTCTACTCTGGAGGGTCATCCTACCCAGCATATCCATCTCAACCTTGTCTATGTAACTGAGCCTATGGTAATAATGGTGTTGGATCTCTCCTAGGAGGAAAAAATCTCATCCTTGTCCTCCTACCATCCCTACCACTCCAATATCCTCCACTGTCACTTCCACCATCATCACCTCCACCACCTCCATGTCCCCCTACTTCTCCTAGTCCTCCCCCCTCACCTCTCCTCTAACCCCTATTTCTTGCACCATCTCGACCACCATCTCTCCTAGGACTCCTTCGTCCTTGTCCTTGGGCTCCTCCTCCTACAACATCACCAACAAGGTCCTTTGGCTCATCGATATGTTTGGAAATCTCCTTTGGATTCATCAACCATGGAAATGGATATTGATCCATATGTTTCCTATACTCATCAGTCAGACCATCATCCTCAACAATAGTCAAGTAGTGCCAAGGAACAAGTACAATCCCACTAAACTCCTATACAACAACCTCATATGATAGGAAAGTTCCCCAATATACCTCCTTATCTTGGACTTGGCCATAGGTGACCATATCCTTTGTTATGTCTTGTATACGACCAAACTACCTCATCGCCCTAGTATGAATTAATCACTCTACAACAACATGTGAATGATCGATAAGGAACCTTCTCATGAGACACAAGGGGAGCTCTCGATCATTAGAGAGACACTGCTCACAATCTTGGTATGGTCTCCATATAATCACAATGGCATCATCGAGCACTCAGTGTCAGTAATCCAATTTTCCTAAGTGGTTTTATTGAACATATCCACCATACATATCAAAATAAAGATAATAGAGTCATCTCTATCTCTCCGCAATAGGCCTAGTAACTAGGATATGCTCCCAGGCCCATACCTATAATAAAAGGACTCTAGATGAAACACTGTGACAAGATTTATACACAACCTTGTGCACCTCTTGGTACAGGTGGGAAAGTAAATAGGGGCTCCAAGAGAATATACACAGTCTTTGTAACAAGTCCTCTAAAATCTAGCCCCAACCACATAGGAATCCCTATGCACTCCTTTTAAACATAACTATCCCTCTCATCAATCCAGCAAGGACACACTGAAGAGGAAGGCTTTCATATCTATCATGCATCTACTCCCAATTAAGATACATAGAATCAAGACTAGGATCCTGGAAATTTATTTGAAGACAAGCTATCCTTGTGGAAATTAGATGAGCATCATAGTACACCATGGGCTCACTGATCAAAAACCAAATTATCCTGTAAACATCCTCGAGAGTAACTATGACCTCCCCAGTCAGCATATGAAAGGCATTATGCTTCAGAGTGTCATCTTTCAGCAAGTATGGTCAATAGTCCTCTATTTTCTCAAATATCAGGAAAATCAAGAAATCAAAGAAAGCCACACTATTTGATCAAGCTCATGTCATCGACCGATAGGTAACAAATCATCTGCATAATCCATAGATATTTCCCACAGAACATAATGACACTAAATTTCACTTGCAAGGGGAAAAAAAAACAAAGTATCAGTATTAGAGCATAAAATCATCATCAAAGTGCTAAGCTACAAGTACACATAAAGTACAACACACGTAAAACATAAATTGGCAAATGAAAAATCAAACAAATAGGGTGCACAAAGAATTTTCCTGTATACTAATTTAAGAAGCTAATCATATCACGTATACAATCCAAGATACAAAATATGACTTAGTGTACACTCTTGTACGAGTCTTAACCCTCCATATGAGCCAAAATTTATAGCAATATAAGTCTGAAGGTTTCCTTCATACGACTCTAAACACTAAGGTTCAACTCTATAAACCAAATATGAGCCTAAAATTGGGGATATACAATCCAGAAAATTTGACAAAAATGTTGTACAATTCGTGACATATACCCATATGATTCAGTAACAAATTATGGAAAACACACTAAAATGCATAAAAATTTAATTGATTTCATAAATGAAAGATCAAATTCAACCACTTACAAGTGGTGGGTAGTGCATTGGCCAATGATGTCAACAAACATTCTCAAAATGATGTTTCTTGGTCGAGATAGGTATCATGATCAACAAGGTTCTCAAAATTACCAAAGATAGAAAGTGGAAATGAATAGTCAAAAAGTAACTTTTGACCTATTTATACCTTTTGGGTAATTAGGTCAACTTTTTGACCTTCCAATCTATCAACTCAAGTCAGACAGTGAAAGTTCATTAGAATACACTTCGGGATCAAAATCAAAATCAAAAGGTCAACAATCAGCTAGTCTACCTAGTCAAACTGTGGGTCAAACTTGGTCAAAGTTGGGTCAAACAAAGTGAAACAAGGCCAATAGGAGCACAAGAATGTATCAAAAATTCCAAGAGTCACATCAACATCAATTTTATCAAGTCAAAGTTAGTCAACTTAGTTCAAACTTTGACAAACTTCCTTGATTTCTAGTCAAACTGGGTCAAATCTAATCAAATAAGCTCCAAAATCAATCTAGAATAATGTCAAATATGTTTCAAATCATTTTATCAAACTCAAAAATGGTCAAAATTAGGTCAAACTTGGTCAAAATGAAGTCAAAATCTGGTCAAACTTGGTCAAAACATGTTCAAATCAACATGAGATCACTCCAAATAAGTTTCTAATCGATTGCAATCAGTTTCTTATCAATCTAATCAATAGAAATCAAGGTTTTATCAGTTTTTCATTTTGATTTCTCTACCAAGGGGCTATAATCACATCAGATTTCATCAATCAAATTAGAGAATATTTTCAAATCTACTTCATAAAGCAACCAATCAATCAAATCAAGTTTTAAATTGAATAGAAAAAAGTCTCATCACTAGGGGCATAAACTTTATTAGGTATCATATCAAGTTGATAGTATTGAACCAATTTGATCAATCTATGAATGAAAAATTTCATTAGGTCTCATATCAAATTGCTCAGGCTCATCCAAATCAGTGTTTCAACAACATCAAATCAACAAGGACATAATGTAGTACCCCGCCCCTAGTCCAATTTTATAAATGTTATGATTATTTTAGGATGAAAGATTATATGTTAGGAAATCATTGATATTGACCCCATACTTGCATGTGTATGGTTGATGTGTTTGTTTTATATTTCTATTTGACATGTCTAATGTGGTTGAGGGACGGAGTCGTAGTTACTTGCTTGTGAGATCCACATGATCGATCGATCCCCGCCATTGTCTATCATATATTTATATATGTATGTACATGCAGGTGTTGTATGCAGGTTTGTAGGTATCGAGCATCAACTTCCCTGAATTGTCAAGATGAGTGTGCCCTATTGCAATATCTCAAATGGTAAGAGAGGAGAGATAATACACAGATCCAAAACCCTAACCTAAACCTAATTTGTCCTAGGATTGGACAAGTATCAGTTTGACTACCCTACCCAAATTTGTCTAGTTGACAAGAATTCATGGATCCCTTTCTGGTGTTACTTGGTTTTACTTTGTTTAATTTTATTTTGTTTGGCTTCAGTTGATTTATTGCTTATGTGGGTGATTTTCTGTGATTTATTGATTAATGATTATAGTTGGAATTTAATATTATTCATAGTCCTAAGTTTATTTGAGTAAATTTAATTAAAAGTCAAATAATTGATTATTCAAATTTAATTGATTATTTAATTGGTAATCAGATTTAATTATGCTTGTGTGCATTATTAAATAATTAAATATTTAATTGCATAGATTTAGGATGCTTTAAATATTTAATCTATTTAATATGAATTTTAATTATAACATGTGCATTATTGAAAAGTGAATTGTTCTAAAAAAAATAACTTGTTTTCAAAAGTCAAAGTTGAGTTGTGTAGAATAAAGTATTTTTAATTTATTAATTAGATTTTCTTTTAATTTTTGAATTGGAGTTTGATTAGGAGTTAACTATTGAGTCATCTCTGGGGTTTACATGAAAAAGGGAATTGAATCCCTAATAGGGGGGATTGCATTCATTTGGAGATTAGACATGAATTTTTGGGAAGAGAGCTTTGAATTGGCATGTTGAGATTTTTGGAGAATTTGGATTGTGTGATTCTTGCTTGTGCATCTGGATCGTGTGCCTATTTTCTACATAGTTTCAGATCTACAGGTTGGATTGATTTTGGAAGAAATTATGTCTTCAGATCTACAAAGGATTTTCATTTCAATTTCTGGCATTGGATCCAAGGTAAGCTTTGAGATCCTACCTGTTAGTTTTATTTTGTATCTTTCTGGCTTTCTTTGTTTGTGCAAATTTTAGCATGATTCAGTAGTTAGATCTATGCTTTCTATGAATTTGGGTATTTAGAAAACCCTAGTTAAATTAATTTCATGTTTTTATTAAATTTTGGTATAGTAACGTTATGCTAGCAAAATTTCGTAGATAGAACCTTTATAGTTTTCCCAGAAAATGAATAATTAAATCTGGACTATAGTTTGACTATAGGGTTTGAAAAAAATAAATTTACCATTATAGAGAAAATCAATTTGTGGGAAGAAAACCCAATTTCAATAGTAAAGTCAATTCTGGAAAAATATATTCTCTATTTTTAAAAAAATACATTTGTGTAAAAAAACTCAATTCTGATTCCACACAATTGGTTCTGTAATACATTGTTTTAGAGTAGCGCAATAAGAAGCAGTCTAGGGCAGCGAAACATAACAAAGCAGTGATAGTTTGTGAGAGGGCTTGAAGTGTTGCAATTTGATCGTAGGAGGAGAGCCAAAAAATATTTTCCAGGGATTGAACACTGTAGCAGGCTTGAATTTGAGCAGATAGAAAGCAGCAATTATGATAGACATAAGGATAGAGATTTTTTTCATTATAGCAGAGTTGAAAGGGAAGCCTGCTGAATTGGTAGGAGGACCTGCGACATCACTGTGAGGGTAGATCCGAATTCATAAAAGGGATGGATCTGGTATTGAGGAGCAGTCAAGATTTTGAGGAGAAGTAGATTTGAAATTCATCAAGGAGGAAGATTTTGACTGTTGATTCATCCACTCTCAGATTTTCATCAATTTGAAGGGGCAAGATCTTAGTTTCGATATCCATTTCCAGATTTGCAAGCATATAGAGGTTGTGATTTTCAAAATTGGGGACAAGGAAGTTTAGATTTGTAAACATCAAGGTTCAATTTGCATGCTATACACTCAGAATTTTCTTTTGACAAGATAGCAAAGTTCAAATTTTGGGCTTAGCAAGCCCGAATTTGGGGTAGTCAAGATAAGCAGAGCAGAGGTTGTGACATCCATCAAGGCAGGTAGAGAAATACATTATAGCAGGGCAGATCCAAAAATATTGAGAGGAGATCCGAATCTAGCAAAGAGCAGAAAGGCAGGTCTGAATTTCTCAAGTAGCAAGGCAAGTTGATCCACTAAGGGGTAGTACTATGATCTGGTAGTAGAGGTCATCAAAAAAATTGGTTTGAGGGTAGTCTTCCCTAGCCATGACATCCATCAGAGGGAGGTAGCCATAAACAAGGAGCAGTGACTCCCTAATCTACAGCAGCAATCAAGATCTAAATTATAAGGGATCTGACTTGTATTGGAGTGGATCTAATACTATAGAAGGAGCGAATATGTGAGCAGATCTGAGATCATATGATATGGAAGAGGCAATTCAAATTTGATAGGAAGGAGTGGCTAAATTGCTATTGCTAGGGACAGATCCAAATATAAGGGAGGGACTATTCTGAATCTATTTGAAGATCCCAAGTTATCAAAGAAGATCCAATTTGGAAAAATGTAAGGTAAAGAATTGGCAAAAATGTGAAATAGACATTTGCAAAGGAAAATTGCATTACACAGGTGGCAGATAAATCTAGGTTTAATTCAAGCTAACCTAAATGTGCCGAATGGTGTATACAAGCAAGGCAATGACAAATGCAGGCCAGAATCTTCAAAAATGGCTGCAGAGGATCATAGCAAAGACAGGGAATTTCCAAGTTACTATTTCAATTGTTGGCTCTATGGCCATAAAAGGAAGGATTGCTGAAAAAATGAGCAACCTCATCCTACTTATGAACACTTGGATCATTTCATAGCCAAGCAAAAAAAGAAAAGCGAACAAAATATAGATCTAGAGTTGCTTGCCATTTTCAGTTGAGTAAAAGCAAATCCCTCCATTGTTGATTCTGCTCTGATGAAATGCTCATCTAAAAACCCTAAAGAATATTCACTATCAAATAAGAAGGAAATAGGATATCGGGATGAAACGCATAAGGTTAATGCTAAGGTTGTGAAACCCAGTTCAGAATACAGGGCAAATAATATAATCCCTATGTGGAGTAGGGAGATAAAGCCAAAAGTATTCTCAGTCCAAACTCTAAATAGGCAAATAAGTATTTATGCAAAGACCAAGTATGCAAAAATGGTCTTAGGCAACGGGGCCACTAAAGTGGGTAGACCTGAGCACTATTCAGAATGCAGAACCAATGAACCCCTATCTGCTAAGGGGTAAGGCAGGATCTTACCTACTCAAGTGCCTCCCGTTAGCACAATGAAGAATGATTTCACATGGAAAATGGTAAAGAGTAAGAAAAAGGTAAAAAGGTATTCGCCATCTCACAGCTCTTTCAATTTATCTCTGATTAACTCTTTTGATCTTCTTAAAGAGGAAGATATTGGTAATAGTACATACTCACCCCCCCATAAGAGGAATGGGATTTTAGTGGATAAGGGCTATAGGGCTCAGCAGCACAAGATGGAATGGTCCATTCCAAAGCTAAAAATCCCTACCCTTATCACACTAAGATCCCACCCTTTTGTGGACGGAAATTTAAACAAAATGGCATAGATCTTTGTTCTGATGTCTCAATGATTAGCAATTCAAAGTACAACCCTCCTCACCATAGAAGGATGGAGAGGCAATCATTATCTATGGACTACAATAATAGGATTAATCATGATTTTTATAATGATTTATCTCATAAAGCTTCAAAGACTATAGCCTATACACCCCCACATAGGTGAATTAACCATCAGAAATCAGGTAAGAATAATCTTGTTCGGCATTATGAAACTATCATTATAGATAATGATGTCATTTTGCAGCAACAGAAACACTTAGCAGAAAAAGGTTTGATTTGTATTTGGAATGGCACGGGAGTATCTGTTAATGATTTGATGAAAGAACTATCATTACAACTACCGAGGGAGGTAAGTATATCGCACCTCATGGATCATTTCATTTTTATAGATTACAAAAAAAAGAATTTGAAGGATAGCCTTTTGGATAGAAAGGATATTAAATTTAGGAACATCTCTTTTTCTTTGTTTGATTGGCTGCCATTGTTCAATCCAATGCATTTAAAGGATTTTAGAGTAGAAAAGGTAGTTTCTCTAAAAAACCTACCTTTAGAATTATCCAGTAAGGAAATCATCAGTACCATAGGCAATAAAATCAAAAAGTTCATCAAGATTGTTGAGTCAGCAATTAATCAAACTGACAAAACAATCATTGTGGAAATGGATTTTCATCAAAAATGCATTCCCCCCATTCAATTATATTTTAACTCTAACTCTGTCATAGTTAGTCCTATAATATTAGAGAACTTTATCGAAGTAAATGTTAATTCCCAAAAATCATTCAAAAACATAAACCTTTTAACTCAACTCAATAAAGAAATAGAGATAAAGTTACGCAAGGATAAAGGGGGATTTTCAATTAGTCCTATAAGGATTCAAGGATTAGATAGGCCCTCTCCCTCACCACTGTTTGACACATGTCTGAACAACCTGATATCCACTCAACCCCAGAGTAATGAGGAGATGGTAGTTGAAAGTATCCCTGATCCCCCTCTGCCACCTAGCAATACAATAAGCTTACCACAAAATTATGTATATCCAACAAATGTTCAAAAAGATAATATAATAATAAAGAAAACAATTAATAAACCTACAGACAATCTAACAATTCCTCCAACAATTGAGGAATCATCTCCAATAATTAATAATACAACAAACCTAATTAGTCATAAATTCAATGAAAAGCATACTAAGGAAATTGAATCAGAACAGACTGAGCGAGGAAAAAATAATAAAATCTATTTACAAAATGAAGGTAACAAGACTGAGCTTCAAACAAATCAGACTTTGGAACCTGAATGTGCTAATATAGTAGAACTAGTAGATCAGGTAAACAAAACTGAAGAGGAAGTAAATCAAATCATTAATTATTTAGGAGAATCATTAATGGATGAATCAATGGACATATTTTTGGAGGAGATTTATGATTTTGAAGAATTAAAAATCCAAAAAGAAACCTTAATTAAGCAAATTCAGGAATGTATTCTAGAAGAAAATAAGGATGAGGACAATAGTTTGACTCAGCCTTCCCCTCCATCATCCTCAGAAAAGGAAGTCTCAGAAAATGCCCTTCCAGGCATTCTAGAAAAATATCCAAAACAATCAAATATAAAAATCAGAAAAGAAGATATAGATATGCATAATATAAATCAAAATGAAAATATAAATAATGAATCAAACATCGATAAGGGGGTGGAACAAGCTATTTCAATCCCTCTAGAGTTAGAATCTTTGAATTTGGACCTATCAGGGAAAGCTGAAGATATAATAGAATTTTTTAGAAAAGAGATTGTAGATAGAGGTGAACCCTATGCACATACAAAAGATGAGAAAAAAAGCCCGGATAATCAAGCCAATTTGATAATAGGGCCTATGGGAGAAGCAACATTGGTTAAGGATGCAATTGAAGGCCTATTTAGAATAACTAACAAAAATAGAGAACTAGGTATAGCCTTGAACAGAGGTAGCCTAAGTACACCTAATATTAATAAACTTAAAAAGAAAAGAGGTAGAAAATCAGCTGTAGAACTAAGATCATTAGATGGCAATGCTGGCAACCAAAAAAAAATAGCTGATATTCTGAACATAGGGAAGGGGAAGCTCCTTCCCAAAGAACAATGAAAGTCACTACTTGGAATGTTAGGGGACTAAATGCCCCTAACAAATAGAGATTGATAAAGAGATACCTTAAAACCTTCGAATCTGAAATTATTTTATTACAAGAAAACAAACTTAATACAGTAGAAAGCACTAAAGTTAGTAAGAAATTAGGCATATGGAAATCAAAATTTGTACCTTCTATAGGTCTCTCCAGAGGGTTAGCAACATTGTGGGACCCCCATAAAATTTCAGCTATACCTACTTCTAATAATAGTAATTGGATGGCCTTAGATATCCAAAGTTTTAAATCTAATTTGAAGTTCTACCTAATCAATGTTTACGGACCCATTCTTAACGAAGAAAAAAAGAGAGTGTGGCAGGAGATCCACCTCTTTCTAAGTAATAATTCAAGAATTCCTTTCTTTATAGGAGGAGATTTTAATGCAATCCTAAGTCTGGAGGAAAAGTCTGGAGGTTCAAGATACGTATCTCAAGCTCATAAGGATTTCAGCAAATGGGCTACAGACACTTAATTAGTATTAACACAAACAACAGCATATACACATGGAATAATAGAAGAGCTGGTTTCAGTCACATTGCGAAAAAGATGGATAGGTTTTTTATTAGGACTAATTCTGACAATTTTAATCAGCTGTATTCAGCAAAAATTCTCCCTGAGGTAGGATCGGATCATTTCCTGATACGGCTCTCTATTACAAAAGATTCAAAACCATCCAGAAATCCATTCAAATTTGAATTCATGTGGTTTCAAAACCCAAAATTCATTAATCTCCTAGAGGAATGGTGGAACCAAATATCAGTAAAAGGATCCAAAATGTATTGTTTAATGGAAAAACTAAAAATTATCAAGAATAAGGCATTAGAATGGAATAAAAATAAGTTCAATAATATCTTTGAAGAAAAATTTCAGCTAGAACAAGAGATAGAAAACCTTAACAATATAGTAATATCACAGGGTATGAATGAACATAGTTATCACAAAGAAAAGGAATTAATGAATACATACAATGATGTCCTCCTTAAAGAAGAGATTTTTTGGAAACAAAAATTGAGGGAAACTTGGCTCAAGGAAGGAGACAGCAACACTAAATTCTTCCACAATACCACAAAATTTAAAAGAAGTATCAATAGAATTTCTAAACTAAAGACAAATGAGGACCATATCACAGATAACCCTGAGTAGATTTCAGCTACACTTACGCAATTCTATGAAACCCTTCTTAATAAAATGGAAGCCACTGACTTGGAAGCTCAAAACAAAATGCTTAAAGTTATACCAAAGTTACTCTTGGAAGTAGACAATAAGATGCTTAATAATAAATCATCCCTAGACAAAGTGACATCAGCAGTGTTCCAACTCCATCCAGATAAAGCCCCGAGCCCAGATGGGTTCCAAGCTGGCTTTTTTCAAAAATGTTGGCATTTCATTGGTGAGGAGGTGTGGCAAGTAGTAGAAGCAACCAAAAACTTAGGATCCTTGTTAAATGAAATAAACAATACCTTTTTCACTTTAATCCCAAAGAAAAATGAAAGTATGGAGCCAAGGGACTTCAGACCTATTTCCCTATGCAATACTGTATACAAGATTCTCTCTAAGTGTTTAGCGAATAGACTTAAAACACTTCTTCCCAATATTATATCAGAAGAATAGACAGGTTTTGTAGCTAACAGATTGATATTGGATGGAATTATTATTTCCCAGGAAGTAGTTCATACTGCTCAAATCACTAAGGACCCAAGTATGCTCATTAAAGTAGACATACAAAAAGCATACGATAAAGTAGATTGGAGATTTCTCTTTCAGTGCATGGAAGCTTTCAAATTTTCAAAACAATGGATTAATCTCATATTTAATTGTATTTCAACGCCTAAAATTTTAGTACTAATTAATGGGACTCCAAAGGGGTTTTTTGGTATTTCTAGAGGAATTAGACAAGGAGATCCGATATCCCCCTTTCTTTATGTCATTATGGAAAAAGTGTTAGGAAGAACCATAACCAAGAAATAAATGGAAGGTAAAATTGTGGGGTTAAAGGCATCAAAAAATGTTCCAAATATAACACACCAACAGTTCACGGATGATACGATCTTACCTGGGTATGTGAACAAAAAAGAAGCTAGAACTTTTAAAAATATTTTAAACCTATATATGAAAGCCTTTGGTCAACGCGTCAACCCTACCAAATCAGAAATCTTCTTTATTAACACCTCTCCGAAAGTAGAATTAGAGATATGTAACATGATGGGTTACAAGAGAGGTAAATTCGCATGTAAATACCTTGGCATTGACTTGGATAAAGGAATCTTATCCTCCAAACTATGGCAACAACTTATTACCAAAGTACAAAATAAAAAGAGCTCTTGGAAAGGTAGATGGTTAACTAAAGCTGGTAGAACGACTATGATTAAATTAGTTCTTTCAACCATACCCACATATCATATGTCCATTCTCCCCCTCCCCATCAATATTAAAAATAGTTTAGACAAAATGTTTAGAGACTTTTATTGGCACGGCCCTTCAGAAGACAAAAAAATTGCCCTCATTAAATGGGATAATTTATGTAGACCAATTTCTAAGGGAGGACTGGGCATCAAAAATCTCCTATGGAAAAATCAAGCTCTTGGAGCTAAACTTTTGTGGAGAATATATAAGGAATCAAGTAGTAAATGGGCAACAATATTGTTAAATAAATATATTCTCGATGGGGAACCCATTAATATATTTAGGTCGTATTCTCATGTTAAAGGATCACGAATCTAGAACTTTATGAAAGAATGCAGAGGAATTATCAGTAATTATTTATCCTGGGATGTAGGTGCAGGAGATAAAGCTCTTTTCTGGGATGATTCATGGGCTGGTCTTCCTCCCCTAAGAAAACTAGGCTTCTCACTAGAATTCATGGAAGAATGTAAAAGAGTTAAAGGAATATATCTTAAGGACTACCTTTGTAAGGATAAAGTCTCCAAATGGAGTGAATTAGAGGAAATTGACCCCGTTTGGCATGAGAAACAAAACCTTATGGCAATTCTAGAAACTAGAGAAGTATCTCCTAAATCTAGATCAGACCTTTTAATTTGGGTAGGATCCAATAATGATAACTATACGGTTAAGGAGGGCTACAATTCGATAATCAAAGAGCAGAAAATGGATAATACAGACATACCGCTAAATCTTTGTTGGAACAAATCCTGCCTACCTAAAGCAGGCATGTTTTTATGGGCAGCTTTGCAAAATAGAATTCTTACTGCAGATAGAATTACCAAATTAGGTTTTGAAGGGCCTTCCAGGTGCTCCCTGTGTGAGAACCACTCAGAGGATGTAAATCATATTCTCCTTAATTGTCCATTCACACAAAACTATTGGAATTGGTTGCATCAATGTTTAGGTTGGAAGTCAGCTTCCCAACTGGATCTATTAAACAACCTTAAAGCTTGGCCATCCCTTTATAAAGACAATTTATTTAAGGATATTTGGATTATCACCCCATCAATTTTTGTATGGGAAATTTGGAAAGAAAGAAATAGAAGGATCTTCATGGATCAGAAACTCCCCTGGTATTCAATCACAAACAAAATAGAAGTGTTGATAGTAGAAATTATTAATAGCAAACTCAGAGACAAGCTTAGTTATGAAGACTCTTTCAAGAACTGGGATAATAAAATTAGATTCAAGTGGCCTAAACTAGACATCCCGCCCTTATATGGAAAAGGGGGCCCCAAAGTAAAGGCGGATAGAGTCGCCTGTCAATGGATTCCTTTGAAAGAGGGTTGGTATAAATTAAATTTTGATGGAGCATCTAGAGGTAATCCCGAGGATGCAGGTATTGGGGGAATCATTTGTAATTGGAAATCAGAAGTGATAGCTAAATACTCCAGGCCTATTAACCCCGCCACTAATAATATGGCAGAATGCTTAGCGGCATTAGAAGGTCTAAGGTTATGTAAGAGTCTTAACATATCCAAGGTTATTATTGAAGGAGACTCGCAAGTAATTGTCAATGCCATCCGAACCAAAAAAACTCCTAATTGGCTTCTTAACTCAAAGATACAAGAGATCAATCAAATCATAGATAGTATATTTAAATATGAAATCAGACACACTTATAGAGAAGGTAATAAAGAGGCAGACATGCTAGCAAATTTAGGAGCTAATGGTATCGTAACAATGGTTCATAATGCCATAGTTACTAACTAAAATGATATTATATATTTATGAAAGGACACCAATGACAATCCACATTCGTATCAAACTTTAAAAGGATAACCTACCCTTGACAGATCTTTCAATTACAATCTTTTAGATGATATGTACAAATGGATCAAAGAATACTATATAGTAAATATAAAGATCGAAAACTAAGATCTTAGATAGTCCTTGGTTGTGTGATACTTTTAAATATATATATATAAGATTCTCTCTCAAAGATTTACCTTCCCCTTTAATTGATTTCTCCGACCCTTAACATTCTAAGGTTTATATCCTAGAATATTAGGATATGTTTTAGGAAGAGAACAGTTTGCTCTCATTTCAAAGTTATTATATCTTAGTATAATCCAGTGAAGGCCGTAAAGGCAACATCCTACTTAGGGAAAAATCAATACAATGATTACAACACCTATAGATAATATTACCTCTCAGACTAAGCTAGGCTTCTTAGAGGTAATTGCAGTATAGAGGTATTAGTCTTTGAGGGTAATCATTACAAGATATGATCATTTTAGCAATAGGAATGATGTTTCCTCCATATTACTAGCTTAGGATATGATTTTTTGTCCTTTATTAGGTGTTAGCTATCCTTGTTTCTTAGTTTGTGCCTTCTAGCCACTTCCCCTCATCAGCTCCCTATGTTGCCTTGCCCCTTAGTTTCAAGCCTTTCATTCTCCTCCCCTTGTGTAGCTGCTCCCTCATGATGTTTTCCTTAGATTCCTTGTCCTCTCATCATTTTGGCTTTGTGTGATGCTATTGTATTTTCCCCCCCTAGACTTGTTCTCTCATGTCTTCCCCTAAGTCTCATGTGCTTCCTCTTCCCTTATGTTTCCTCGTGTCTCACCTGTTGTGTTGTCTTCATCATTGAGGAATCTGGAAGCTTCTGGCTAGTGCTAGGTAGCTTCTAGACTTCTCTTCGAGGAGCCTTTCCTCCTTCTTTGATGTGTTTTGGTCTTGGGGCTTTTCTCTCCCATCCATTAGTTATAGATCCTTCCCTTTAGTTTTTCTAGCTCTATTCTTTTCCTGGTTTCTCTGCTGTTTGGCTCGGCTTCGCTTGTTCTTGGGGTCGTGTAGTGTATTCAGGCTTAGTAGGATTTGTTATATGTATATACATATATATACATATAACAATTTATATATATGTATATACACTATGCAATGTGTAGAATGGTATGCTCAATTAGCATTTAGCATAGCAAATATCACTTCGATGAATTATGTTCGACAACATATCCTTTAACAGGTTTTTAAGAATCCTTTTCCAATTCTTCAGAAGATACATAAAAAAAAGGTGTTGTATCCACAGAGTACTATGTGTGATCTATACAGATAAATGTACAATTGAATTGTATGGATTTTCATATTCAAATCAAGTAAACTTATCAAAGATCAGAGAACACAAATTGGTAACACAACAGTTTTTTACAAAGGTCATAGAATTGGATGGCTAAAATAAGTAAAAATTTTCATAGAAGCAAGCTAACAGTGTCTCCCATTAGTCAGAAACTAAGTTGCATCGATCAGGTTGAATGATTTTTTCCTTTTTAGTAGGTTACTTTAGAAAATAAACAAGATCGGAATGTTACTTTGACTATAGATCCAGAAAATATATATATTTATATACTTATTTATATACAGGCAGACTATCTAAAGGATCAAAGAATAGAGTTTGATAAGTAGCAATTTTTGTTCCTGGTTGGATTCATTCATATTCTCTCTTTTACAGTATTTATATATATATATATATATATATATATATATATATATATATATATATATATATATATATATATATATATATATATATATATATATATATATATATATATATAAAGAGAGAGAGATATATATATATACATATATGTATATATAAGTACATATATATACATATATGTATATATAAGTACATATATATACATATATGTATATATATATTTGGATTGTAATCCTTCTTCAGGCTTAAACTCTTTTCAGCTCCAAGTATGCTTTTAGAAATTCTATTAAAGGGAACTGTTCAGGATATATCAGCTTTAATACATCTCTTTAAGGAAGTCCTATTCCCGTGTTATTTAGGCAGAATTTGGAATACAATTATGGTTTCTATTGTTAAATTTAGTTTAGGTAGAGATTAAAAGGTGAATTGGTACCAAACAAGGTAACATGGACTAAGGATAGAGTAATGTTGTATCATTAGATTTTTCATCCATGTCTAGTAATGCCTTTCCTTTCTTCTGGTTAAGGTAAGATGTTTGGATAAATATTATTTTTTACGCTTTGTCTAGAGCTTTAACTTACAGAATACCTTTCTAAATTTTAGGTGCTAGAATCATGTTTTAATGATAGAGGAAGGATAACATCTAGAGGTAGAAGTTTCCTTTGGTTGATATTTCAGGTACATCCCCCCCCCATATGAAGAACAAGAAGCAGAAAACACACATTAAAGTTTGAAGAAAGCAAAGAAGGCAACCTTTCTAATTCAATATTGAAGAACCTAGAATGGTATTATCCAAATGATTAATGTAATTGAATGGAACCTTTAATCTGTGATCTTATAAACAGCATTGTAATAATTATACCATTAAATCTCAAGATTCTTGAGCAGTGGGATTGCCCACTGATAGATTGTATCATGTAACAAATCCTCGATAGATATCGAGCCGTGGGAATGCCCATGGGTTCTATGTATTTCTAAAAAATCTTGACAAATGTTGAGTCGTGGGTATGCCCATGTATTTTGTATAAGGACAAGACCTATGGTCCCGGGCAAGGCTAGAGGTTTTCTCAACCCTGCTCTTTCCTACCAACGCCTGCAGCGAGCAGGGTCACATTGTAAAGTTAATATTTATATTAATAAAATCATACAGGGCTGCGGCCTTTTACCGATCAAAAAAAAAAACTCAATTCTGGGTTAAAAATAAAATATAACCCAATTTTAATAGAAAATTAATCTCTGGATTTTATAAAATACATATATATTATACAGTCAATATGATTGAAAAGGAATCTGTATACATATTTTATTACCCTTCTCGATTTTCAGAATTTAATTTATAAAGTTATTATTAAAAAATAATAAAACATTCAAAAAAAATATACATTGGCATTGTAATGAATTTATTGGGTTTTAAAAAAAAATTAAATTAAATATATTGGGGTGGGAGCCACCCCCCCAACCTTTCCCCCATGCACACGGCAATGGGACGTGTGCAGCCCCCTGATGGGACTGCAGCACAGCCCCATAGGACCTGTCGTGCGTAGCCCTATAAGGACTGGCACGGTAGCGCCCCTATGGGAGTTGTCGCAGGTGTTGGGAGGGGTGTCGTGGGCCCCCCCACACCTTCTTTTGTATTATTTTTTAACCTTTTTTTTTAATTTTTTATCGGTGTTTGTAATTTATTTAAAATTTTAAAATTGTTTGTTATTTTATTATTAATAAATTAGTATTATTAAATGTTAGTTTATTAAAAAATTTATTTAGATTTTAATTTATTAAGTAGTTTAATTAATTTTATTTATTATTTAAGATTAATTAATTTTGCCTGTTAATTTAGTTTAATGACTTTATTAATTTGGTTTAATCAATTTTATTTAATTAAATTGCTTATAAATTTTTAGTTAGATAAATTTACCAATGGATTTTTTATTATTTAAAGATAATGTTGTATGCATCTTAGTTTTCATTTGATTTAATAGACTTCTACGGTTAGTTTATTTGTGTTAAATTATACATATATAATTATATATTTGTAATGACAAAATATGCTTACATTTAATTTATTTTCTAAATTTAAGAATTTAGATCAAATTAAGCTTCCTATTTTATATATAATAATTAAGTGTATGGATAATAAAGAAACATAATTACTTTGAATCTTATTGGAGATTGATCTGTAACTACTGAAATTGGGCATTATACTTCATTGAAATTCTTAGAATGATATAGGGAATATTATTTTAATTATTGTATTATCTTAATGTTTATGATAAGTTTTCTCTTAGCGGTTAATGTGTTTCTACTTTTGGATTCAATTATGATGAATATGAAATGTAAATGATTATGGTTCAGTTTCAGTTCTTTATGGCATGAGTGTTGTATTTTTCATTCCTGAAGTGTCTTCCTTTGCATTATGTGATATCGGGTACTAGAGGACCTAGGGGGAAAATCACAGGCTGAGATATGTGTCAGATGGATATGATTACAGTATTATGTTTTGATGTGTGTGTGTATTCCGATCATCACCTGATTTGACCATTTGGGCCCATGTTGTATTGAGTTTTGCTTCATATTCTATAGAGGAGAATATGGTATTGACTTTTTATGTCTGATCCACAGTATCATGTGTATATTCTTTTGTAAACACTTTGAGAGTGTTTTGTGATATTATGGTTATGTGAGAACTAGTGTGTTCCTGTTATTTTGTGGAACAGTCCTGAGGGACATTATTATCATTTTGTGATCTATGTGAGATTTGTGAACCTAGGGTAGTTTACCTAGATATGTAGTAGGGGGTGGCTTGCAATAAGCGTCGGGGCCCACAAGTGGCTACCAAGATCACTTTTTGTAAGTATCTGTAATCAAGTGATAACCTATTAAAATTAAGGAGAATTAAATGAACTTAATAAGAAATGTTCCTCGCCAATGCTTGAGTGCTAGTACAGACTAATATGGGAATGGAGATTATGTTGGCCGCCTTGAGAGGTGTGTCTAGCATAGTTAATGGCTTTGTCTATATCAGAAATCATTGATCCATGTATGGTCACTTGAGTGTCGGGATCCAGAGTGATTACTAGGATGAGACTCAAGGGTTAGACGTACATGATGACACCCACCTATGCATAGTCTAGTTATTCTACATGTGTCGGATGCCTCTGGAATAGTGAGTCTTACCTTGCTATATTTTGTTTACCTTGAGTTAGAGAGCTTTCAGGATCCTTTCCTTAGCTTGTTTTGTTTGATGTTTGTTATCTGAGTGGGATATGTTGTTATCTCCTCAGCATGGTGGGAGTGGACCATTTAGGTTCACGAGGTCGGGTGGTAGTGATTCTTTTACCTTTTGAGATTCTGACATTCGTGTACCGGTGCTAGATGATCCCTGTGGTAGTTATTCCTTCTTTTTCTTCAATGTTGGAGTTGTACTCTTCTTCTTCTTCTTTGTGATCCTATATCTTTGTATCAGTTCTTCAGAGATATCATGTGTATTTCTTTTCGGTTATGGTATTACATACCCTACGACAAGTGCAGTGGATGTAGATTTATGGATGCCTTATGGTACTAGTTGTATTTATGTTATCTTTTATGTGATGCTACATTTATCTTTCATTTGTTTATATGAGTTTTGTAATTGTACCTAATCTAAAATAATTAATTAATGTTAATGTAATCTTTGTCGAGGAACCCTTGAGAGTTGTAATCTATGAGAGTTGGTTATTTCATTTGTATTGCTTCTGCATTGTAAACTTTGATGTTGTTGTTTGTTAACACTTTAAAAAAAAAAATTATTCTGCAAACTTAGTAGCATGTTTAGGTTAAGTTCTCTTGGGTTCCCTGGCGGGGCATTACACTTGGTATCAGAGCACCAAGTTCTACATTGGGAACTCTGGAAAGTTGTGTGCCCATTAGATGTCTAAACTGTTTAAACCTGAAACCAAACATAGTCATATAACTCTTTTGTGTATGAGAACCATTAAATTACATCTAAACATTTATGTTCTTGCTTCTCTTAAATGTCTTTGAGATATCTCTTGCCTAGTGATTGTCATAGGTGATTGGACTATTTATTGAGTATGGTTACCTTCTCTAATGCATCTAGGGTGAAGTTTCTTTGGATGTCATGAAGTGAATACTCCCTTGAGCATGGCTACCACTAGTCACCTTGTTATGTGGATGTTTTATGATTGATAATTTATTTTTGGTTGATTTATAAATTGTTCATGTTGTTTATGGGATAGCATTAAATTTTTGGATTTTCTTATGCGTGGACTAGTCACCTGAATCTCTTTTTGCTATCTATTTTGTGACACTAGTCACACTTAATTTATTGTTGAAATTGAGATCTCTTATGATTTAATGTTGGACTTGTGATTCCTCCACTTGGGTTTTACTTTTTCAAGTTTTGTGGTGGCTACTCCAAATGTTTGGTATTGTTGGCCATGTTTTGTGATAAGTGTTGTTTCTATCATGTTCATCATGAACCTCTGATAGTATATATAAGGGAGGACATCGCAGAGATGGTACTATGTTTGTTGTGTGAAATAGAATTATTGTGTATCATTATGTTTGCATAAGTGTTGTATTAACTAGATTAACATGAACTTCTCAACTTATTATTGAATATAGATATGAATGTGTGTTTTATGCAATTGATCCTAGATGTTTTCTATAATGTTGAATGAATCAAGGCTTAGATCTATTTTGAATTGTAAATGAACGATTGATCAATGTGATATTTTCAATTTATTGCTAACCAGAATTATAATGTTCATAATGATGGTACATCATGTTCTCATTTTATGACTTGTTTTCAGATGTTGGGTTTTTTTTTTAGTAAATGCTCCGTGCATGAGGGATATATATCCTTATATGTTTGTAGGCTTCCAGGAGAAAGCCTAATCCTAGGGGGGTGTATGTAGTACCCTGCCCCTAGTCCAATTTTATAAATGTTATGATTATTTTAAGATGAAAGATTATATGTTAGGAAATCATTGATACTGGTCTCATACTTGCATGAGTATGGTTGATGTGTTTGTTTTATATTTTTGTTTAACGTGCCTGATGTGGTTGCGGGACGGAGTCGTAGTTACTTGCTTGTGAAATTCACATGATCGGTCGATCCCCGCCATTGTCTGTTATATATTTATATATGTATGTACATGTAGGTGTTGTATGCAGGTTTGCAAGTACCGGGCATCGACTTCCCTAAACTATTAGGATGAGCATGCCCTATGGCAATATCTTAAATGGTAAGAGAGGGGAGATAATACACAGATCCAAAACCCTAACCTAAGCCTAATTTGTCTTAGGATTGGACAAGTATCAGTTTGACTACCCTACCCAAATTTGTCTAGTTGACAAGAATTTGTGGATCCCTTTCTGGTGTTGCTTCGTTTTACTTTGTTTAATTTTACTTCGTTTGGCTTCGGTTGATTTATTACTTATGTGGATGATTTTCTGTGATTTATTGATTAATGATTATAGTTGGAATTTAATATTATTCATAGTCCTAAGTTTATTTGAGTAAATTTAATTAAAAGTTAAATAATTGATTATTTAGATTTAATTGATTATTTAATTGGTAATCAAATTTAATTATGCTTGTGTGCGTTATTAAATAATTAAATATTTAATTGCATGGATTTAGGATGCTTTAAATATTTAATCTATTTAATATAAATTTTAATTATAACATGTGCATTATCGAAAAGTGAATTGTTCTAAAAAAAAACTTGTTTTCAAAAGTCAAAGTTGAGTTGTGCAGAATAAAGTGTTTTTAATTTATTAATTAGATTTTCTTTCAATTTTTGAATTGGAGTTTGATTAGGAGTTAATTGTTGAGTCATCTTTGTGGTTTGCATGAAAAAGGGAATTGAATCCCTAATAGGGGGGATTGCATTCATTTGGAGATTAGACAAGAACTTTTGGGAAGAGAGCTTGGAAATGGCATGTTGATATTTTTGGAGAATTTGGATTGTGTGATTCTTGATTGTGCATCTAGATTGTGTGATTCTTGCTTGTGCATCTGGATCCTGTGCCTGTTTTCTACATAGTTTCAGATTTGCAGGTTAGATTGATTTTGGAAGAAATTTTGTCTTCAGAGCTACAAAGGGTTTTTATTTCAGTTTCTGGCATTGGATCCAAGGTAGGCTTTGAGATCCTGCCTGTTAGTTTTATTTTGTATCTTTCTGGCTTTCTTTGTTTGTGCAAATTTTAGCATGATTCAGTAGTTAGATCTGTGCTTTCTGTGAATCTGGGTATTTAGAAAACCCTAGTTAAATTAATTTCATGTTTTTATTAAATTTTAGTATATTAATGTTATGCTGGTAAAATTTTGTAGATAGAACCTTTATAGTTTTCCCAGAAAATGAATAATTAAATCTGGACTATAGTCTAACTATAGGGTTTGAAAAAAAAAAATTACCATTAGAGAGAAAATCAATTTGTGGCAAGAAAACCCGATTTCAATAGTAAAGTCAATTCTGGAAAAATATATTCTCTGTTTTTAAAAAAATACATTTGTGTAAAAAAACTCAATTCTAGGTTAAAAATAAAATATAACCCAATTTTAGTAGAAAATTAGTCTCTGGTTTTGTTTTGTTTTTAATATATTATACAGTCAATATGATTGAAAAGGAATCTATATAAATATTTTATTACCCTTCTCAATTTTCAGAATTTAATTTAAAAAGTTCTTTTAAAAAAATAATAAAACATTCAAAAAAAATATACATTGGCATTGTAATGAATTTATTGGGTTTTAAAAAAAAAATTAAATTAAATATATTGGGGTGGGGGCCACCCCCCTAACCTTTCCCCCATGCGCACGGCAATGGGACGTGTGCAGCCCCCTAATGGGACTGCAACACGGCCCCATAGGACCTGTCGTGTTCAGCCCTATAAGGACTGGCACAGCAACGGCCCTATGGGAGCTGTCGCAGGTGTTAGGAGGGGTGTCGTGGGCCCCCCCACACCTTCTTTTGTATTGTTTTTTAACTTTTATTTATTTATCTTTTTATTATCGGCATTTGTAATTTATTTAAAATTTTAAAATTGTTTGTTATTTTATTATTAATAAATTAGTATTATTAAATGTTAGTTTATTAAATTAGTTTATTTAGATTTTATTTTATTAAGTGGTTTAATTAATTTGATTTATTATTTAAGATTAATTAATTTTGCCTGTTAATTTAGTTTAATGAATTTATTAATTTGGTTTAATCAATTTTATTTAATAATTTGATTTAATTAAATTGCTTATAAATTTTTGGTTAGATAAATTTACTGATGGATTTTTTATTATTTAAAGATAATGTTGTATGAATCTTAGTTTTCATTTGATTTAATAGACTTTTATGGTTAGTTTATTTGTGTTAAATTATACATATATAATTATATATTTGTAATGACAAATTATGCTTACATTTAATTTATTTTCTAAATTTAAGAATTTAGATCAAATTAAGCTTCATGTTTTATATATAATAATTAAGTGCATGGATATAATGCATAAAGAAACGTATTTACTTTGAATCTTATTGGAGATTGATGTGTAACTACTGAAATTGGGCATTTTACTCTGTTGAAATTCTTAGAATGATATAGGAAACATTATTTTAATTATTGTATTATCTTAATGTTTATGATAAGTTTTCTCTAGCGGTTAATGTGTTTCTACTTTTGGATTCAATTATGATGAATATGAAATGTAAATGATTATGGTTCAATTTTAGTTTTTTATGTCGTGAGTGTTGTATTCTTTGTTCCTGAATTGTCTTCTTTTGCACTATGTGATATCGGGTACTAGAGGACCTAGGGGGAAAAGCAGAGGCCGGGATATTTGTCAGATGGATATGATTTCAGTATTATGTTTTGATGTGTGTGTGTATTCCGATCATCACCTGATTTGACCATTTGGGCTCATGTTGTATTGATTTTTGCTTCATATTCTATAGAGGAGAATATGGTATTGACTTTTTATGTCCGATCCACGGGATCATGTGTATATTCTTTTGTGAACACTTTGAGAGTGTTTTGTGATATTAGGGTTATGTGAGAACTAGTGTGTTCCTGTTATTTTGTGGAACAGTCCTGAGGGACATTATTATCATTTTGTGATCTATATGAGATTTGTGAGCCTAGGGTAGTTTACCTAGATATGTAGTAGGGGGCAGCTTGCAATAAGCGTTGGAGCCCACAAGTGGCAACCAGGATCACTTATTGTAAGTATCTGTAATCAAGTGATAACCTATTAAAATTAAGGGGAATTAAATGAACTTAATAAGATATGTTCCTTGCCCATGCTTGAGTGCTAGTACAGACTAAGATGGGAATGGAGATGATGTTGGCTACCTTGAGAGGTGTGTCTAGCATAGTTAATGGCTTTGTCTGTACGAGAAGTCATTGATCTGTGTATGGTCACTTGAGTGATGGGATCCAGAGTGATTACCAGGATGAGACTCAAGGGTTAGATGTACATGATGACACCCACCTATGCATAGTCTAGTTATTCTACATGTGTCAGATGCCTCTGGAGTAGTGAGTCTTACCTTGCTATATTTTATCTACCTTGAGTTAGAGAGCTTTCAGGATCCTTTCCTTAGCTTGTTCTATTTGATGTTTGTTATCCGAGTGGGATCTATTATTATCTCCTCAACACGGTGGGAGTGGACCATTTAGGTTCACGAGGTCAGGTGGTAGTGATTCTTTTACCATTTGAGATTTTGACGTTCGTGTACCAGTACTGGATGATCCCTGTGGCAGTTGTTCCTTCTTGATCTTCATTGTTGGAGTTGTACTATTCTTCTTCTTCTTTGTGATCCTGTATCTTTATATTAGTTCTTCAAAGATATCATGTGTACTTATTTTCGGTTATGGTATTACATACCTTACAACATGTGCAGTGGATGTAGATTTATGGATACCTTATGGTACTAGTTGTATTTATGTTATCTTTTATGTGATGTTGCATTTATCTTTCATTTGTTTATATGAGTTTTGTAATTGTACCTAATCTAAAATAATTAATTAATGTTAACGTAATCTTCATTGAGGAACCCTTGAGAGTTGTAATCTATGTGAGTTGGTTATTTCATTTGTATTGCTTCCGCATTGTAAACTTTGATGTTGTTGTTTGTTAACACTTTAAGAAAAAAAATTATTCTGCAAACTTAGTAGCATGTTTAGGTTAAGTTCTCTTGGGTTCCCTGGTGGGGCACTATACATATTAATTTCATCGCAACATCAAATTGGTAGTATCTTTATCAGACAATTGACTTCATCAAGACCCATATCAAATTAATTACTCAATCACCCTTTTGATGAAAATCAATTTCATCGCATCACATCAAACTAGTTATTTGTTTGTATCAACATCTTCTTGGCAGCAATCAATTTCATTGCTTCACATCAAACTGGTTACTCATTCCTATAGACATCATTCCATTCAGAGTCTTCTTGACTATAATCATTTTCATTATTCCACATCAAATTGGTTGTTGGTTAGTGTATGCAATGAAAAGTGGCAGTAAAATAATGCTTAAACAAGTCTAAACATTCAACTATACTTATCAAAACAACATATAGATTAGACCTACAAATGAAACCAACAACCAAAAGAGAATGCAAACCTCAATCCCAAGTAGCCTCCTTTGTAGTGTAGATTTTTCCAATGCTTGGTTTGATATGTGTGCTCAAATACTTGCTCAAGCTTCAAATAAAAATGGTTGAAGAGATATTGTGGAAGGATTTTGGCTTTTTGATGTTATAGATGATGATTTAGGCTCTCATATGGGAAAATAACAATGCAATGAAAGTGGATGATTTGTGAAGGGAAGAGGCTCAATTTATAGGATTTTTGGAGAAACTGACAGTCAAGATTGCATGAAGATCAAGGGTTGGAATTCACCCCTTTTGATTATTTAATTCAAAAATGGAGAATCCATTTTGAATATTAAAATGAGCACTATGAATAAAGAATGATTTTATGAAATCCACTATGAATAAAGAATGATTTTATGAATTCCACTACGAATAAAGAATGATTTTATGAATTCCACTACGAATAAAGAATTATTTTATGAAATCCACTACAAATAAAGAATGATTTTATGAAATCCACTATGAATAAAGAATGATTTTATGAATTCTACTATGAATAAAGAATTATTTTATGAATTCGCTATAATTAAAAAAAAAAAAAAAAATTGGTTTTAGTGGTTGAGTTGGGTTGTGTTGGCTTAAGATTTTTTAATGCTCGTGCTTAGGGTTGTGCAAATGATTAGGGTGAGTTTAGGATTGGGATTAGAGGACAAGTGGGAGAATTAGGAGGATGTGATGAGAGGAGAGAGAATGAGTTGAGGGGATAATTAGTTAATCAAGGTTAATTAACTAATTAGAAGAGGTTAGTATGTGTGAATGGGTTGACTTGGGTTGGAACTAAGAGTTGGGTGGTTGGGATAGGTTAGGTTAGGGGTTAAAGTTAGGAGCCATGTGCTCAAAATTGATATTTAATTAAATAAGATTAATTTATTTAATTCTTTGAGACTAAAGAAGAAATGGGAAAAGGGGTTTAATTAAATTTAATTAATGGAAGAAGGGGGATTAATTAATTAAATAGCAAGGGTTTCTTTATTTAATAAATTGGACTATAGTTAATTAATTAGATTAATTAACTAGGGGATAACATACATACATTAATAAATAATTAATTAATTAAATAATAATGTTCTAGGAGAGAACTAAATTAGATTACATAATTATGTAATCAGATTTAGGTGTCTACATTTTACCCCTCTTCAACATAGTGTTAGAATAACACTTATTTCAAAGATGTTTAAAGTAGTAGATGGTGCAAATAAATTATGGCAATGAAGTTTCCCCAGACTATGAGAATGAAAGAGTAGGTAGACTAGATGATGCCTCCTCGAGAAGGTGACAAGGAGAGAAACAGGGACCCAAGTGACATCTCGAAAAGAAATTTTTCCTCGGCAAGAAAGAAGGATATGAAATATTTGCAAAATCTTATCCATGAGGAGAAAAGAATATGGATGTTAGGATGTGTGGGGGATCAAGATAAAGATTGATGGGTTTGCGATTTGGGTGGGAGATTTAGGATTTTGGGAATTGTTATCTTTTGGACTTTTAGAGATTTGGAGATCATATTTCCCTACTAGGATTGGTGGATTTTTTTAGAAAAAAAATTTATTGGTTTTGATTGAATTGTCCGGCTGAAGGATTTTGCTGGGATTTGGGGGATAAGTTGCTAGGATTTTGATGGGGGGAATAGTTTTCTTTGGAAGCTTGAGCATAGGGTATTCCAAGAAGGAACATGATCATGTAGTTTGAGAACTTAATTTTGATATAGCAATATTAGAGACCTGCCAAGGTTACTATGACCATCAAGTCCTTGTCACCATCATTGTATAGGATGACTAAAAAAAGACATACAAGGATTGCCCCAGCATCACACATGAGTCCAAGAGGCTTCAAAGTGGAACCAATAGTGGGGAACCCATAGACAATGAAATTTCCCAAGTGCACCATGAAACCAAAAGTGATCACATGTTTGTATATACAAGGGTCACATCTGACTGACTCATAGGAAGAAAATAGAAAAAAAGATAAAGACTTCACTCTCAGATTACCCCATTCGTAGAACACCATGATATTAAGGATCGTGGAAACCTTGAAAAGGAATACAATCAAATAGCCTAGAAAATATAATAAAGAACCAAAATTGAAATCCAATATCAAAATAAGAAACCAAGAAAAAAACCCTATTTTTCATAGAGATAGGTAGGACGAGATACCGATTGGATAAGGTCAAACATGAGGGAGGATGCATCCTACAAGGACCTTTTGGTAGAATTTTGAACAATGATATTCTGGAAAAAGATGAGGATCTAGGATAACCATGATGACAAAAGATCTTGTATAAGGACTTTATGGAGCACATAGCTGGAATAATATGAGAACTTGATTTGATGTAGATGACTAACATAAAAGTGAGAATATATTCAATGAGACCAAGACTAACTATTGATTGTAGGGAATATGTACAAACCAACCAACCTGATATTTACAAAGACTTTGTACAATAGCTCAAGATGAGAAGATAGAGGAGCCAATATAATATATCTAAAAAGCTCAATATTCTGGTTAGTTATGATACAAAGTGTTGATATCTTTTCAAGCGTGATATTTGGGATGGTAAAAACTTCTTCTACCATACATATGTGATCATGGGAACACGAAGATTGATTTTCTAACCTACTGACAAGATTTGATTTTAGTAACAAGTGCCATCGCGCTATATACAATGGCTATAAAGATTAGACATGGACTAAATTTTAATGGTAGGGTGCTCCCAATGTTTTAGAAATCATAAAGGATCTGAATTTAGAAAGTGAAAAGGATGTGGAGGATTTGCAAGAGCAGATACAAAAAGTGTATCAAAGAGGAGGGCGAAGAGATAGGGATCATCAATGAGGATAAGGAGAGGCATTGGGTACAATGAAAAGAATTAGAAGGGGTAAAGATGGTGGTGATGAGAATATGGATGGGAGACGAGTGAGACCAAAATGTAGAATAATACATTCTCAGAGAGATACATGTCTATTGTTTCCTCATGCTGCACTTAGGAGACATGCTCAATATGAGGGTGATGGAAGCCATAATGAGTCACCTCAAGATCAACTAGGTTGACTAGGTGGTCATGTTGATTCCCATACTCAAGATCAACAAGATTATACACTGTTGTAGTCATAGGGTGAGACAAGTCTCACTGATTGGGACCATCACCTTGTGGAGATGATGGCTCAGAGGGATAGGTTGTAGGAGGGAGGTCCAGATATACACCTGCAATCACTAAGGTCTCAAGATGTTGGTGCAATTTAGGTACATGGTGCTACCAATAGGTAGGTATAGGAGCTATGGATTAATATGGTAGCAGTCCCATGGGTACCTAGACAAAGTATTGTCAATGACACAGGGGGATTCTAGGATATGCATTATTATGGGGGGAAAAGCAACCAGTCTTTTCCATATTTTCTAGGAAAAGGTAGCCAGGTGATCAACTACATGGAGTAAATCCTATGGTACACCTACAAGGATTAGGGCTAGATACCTCAACTTAAACATTTTTGTCAGATCAGGGATTGTGAATGGGATTTTTGTTGTAGGAGGACCATGATGTGGTGGTCACAGAGAGAACCAACTTGTAGGAAATACTTTCAATGGAGAAGGAAAGGGATGACAAGGCTGAGAAGGAGGTTACTTGGTTGTAGGATCTAATGGATAGAGTATGGGAAGAGAGCACACAGATAGAAGCAATTTGTATGCAGGGTCTGATAGAGGCAGAGTGAGCCTAGGAAAATAATGCTCAATCAACAAATGATGTATTACAGACTAGGGTTGAAAATTTTGAGAAAATAATGGAAGATATTGACACCATTGCAGTAGAGACACGAGAGTGGATGAATACTTTTACTCAAGATGTGAGTAATCTTAGGTAGCAACTAGAGGACCTAACGGTGGATTGAAATCGATGGAGGTTGTCGGCAGAAACCTCACGAGTTGAGTGAGATACTACATGATGGGTCATGACTCTCCTAGGGGAATCCAAAATATTTAATGATACTTCATCATTCATGAGATATTTAGTTAGGTTTGGATGAGAGGATTCTTACTATATAAGATTGTACCATCAGGCAGTCCCAGTAGATCAGAGGCAAGTGGCTTTTACACAGAGAGGAATGACACAGAGGATATCTAGGGAAATCAATGGTGTTGGTGTCTGACCATCAAGGGACATAAGTGGAGGGAGAGGAGCTTCAACATTAGGACCCTCATAGGCTAATGCACCAACTACCTAGGACCTAGATAGAAAACTTCTTATAGTTGAACCAATTGAGAAGTGATATAGTTTTTTTGTTTTTGTTTTTATTTTTCTTTTTTTTGTAGGGCACATAATGTGTACTAGATGTATTCGGCATGTTATATATATAGAAAGCGGATTTTAATGTGACCAAATTTTGTCATTTTTTATTTTTTTCATGGATGTATATATATGTATAGATTATGATGAAATGATGAGTTTGTGATGGACTCATGTTCTTATACACTTGTGGCTGATTTTTTAGTCTTCATGTTAAATATAATAAATGTGAAACATGTGAAAGTGACAAGCTTCATGATTCTGATGATCATTTTAGTCATTTTGAAGCTCTCAACACTAGTATATCATCTTCTCTATGTACATGGAGTTAAAATAATTCTTGGAAAGATATATCTCAATTGCTCTAATAAATGCAAAACATGTGAAAGTGACAAGCTTCGTGATTCTAATGATCATTTTAGTCATTTTGAAGCTCTCAACACCAGTATATCATCTTCTTTATGTACATGAAGTTAAAATAATTCTTGGAAAGATATATCTCAATTGCACTGAATTGTATCACATTTATCAAATTTAATAGAAAAATAAATCGATCATTTGATAATTGACTTGCATGTTGAACAGATGACACTAACATCTTTTCATGGATAATCTAAGTGTATGTCAATTGAATTGATTGGATACACTACATATCTTAGGCATAAAAATTATTTAGATGAATGATGTTGATGGGATCATTCATAGGTTCCCCTTCGGGTGTTGATAATTGGTATGCTCCTGAGCCAAAACAAGTTGTGACAATGTAGGGACCCAACCAAGTAGGCTCAAACTTGCCTTTCTTTTCCCAATCTTCTTGTACCTTTTGATTATTCTTAAGGACCATTTCCCGCACCTAGAATTTTCATGGGTGGACCTTTTAGTTGTAGCTTCTCTTAAGCTTGTTCTGGTAGTGTAGAATGATGTGTGATATGCCTAGAGGGTGGGATTGATTTGGAGGTTCCAGTCATGACCAAAATCATTGACAAACTTTTTCAAGATCTTCAGAATGGTTTTGTTGGTTGCCTAAGCTTGTTCATTCCCTTGGGGAAAGTTTGGGATAGAGAAATAGTGATGGATGTGAAATCTAGCCCATAGATCTTACATGTGTTATTTTTCAAATGGTGTGCCATGATCTGTGAAAATGGTGGAGGGGATGTCATAGTGGCAGATGATGTGGTACAAGATGAACTTAGATATCTGGATGCCAATAGTAAGGGTGAGTAGAATTTCTTCAACCCATTTTGTGAAGTATTCAGTGGTGGTTATGATATACTTATGTCCATTGGAGGAGTGGGGGATTATATTACCAATGAGGTCAGAGCCCCAACATGAGATGGGCCAAGGTGGTGAGATCAGATGCAAGTCTTGTGCTGGGGCATGAATTAGATTCGCATGCTCCTGACATGGTAGGAATTTCTATACAAACTCACAAGCATCATGTTCCATTGTTGGCCAATAATACCCTGCTCTAAGCAACTTCTTTGCTAGGACCATGCCACTTGTGTGGGCACCACATATTCTAGCGTGAACCTCTTGTAAAGATAGGATGACCTCATTTGAATTTAAACACTGAGAGAGAATGTTATGATATCCATGATGATATAGGGTGTTAGCTACGAGAGTGTAGTGAGAATCTCTATGAATGAGGTTTTGGTACTGGGTGTTTGTAAGATGAGGGGATATGATACCATTTTTTAGATAAGCATGGATGTCATGGTGCCATAGGGACTAGAGACCAACTAAAACACACACCATTTTAGAATTGACATTCTTGTAAGCGAGTGTATATAGTTTCTTAACTAAAAATTCATACTGCATGGAATCTTGAGGGATCTCTAGTAGAGACTCCATGGTCACCATAGCATCCACAACTTTTTTTTGTATCCTAGGTACCTGTGTGAACTAAAAACTTAGGAATTATTCTTTCATCTTGTCTACTAATTCCTTCTATGGTAATAGTTTATCATTCTTAGTTTGGAACTCATCCAAGACCTACTTGATAATGAGTTGTGAATCCCCAAACACTTGCAACTCAGTAATATTCCATTGGATAGCCATCTTGAGGCTGGACATGAGTGCTTCATATTCTACAATGTTATTGGTGCATGGGAAACCCAATTTGAATGATTTAGGGATGTAATCACCTTAGGGAGTGACAAAGAGGATTCCTATCCTGGAGTTGTGTGACATGTAGGATCCATCAAAATACAGCTTCCATGTTGATTATTCTTTGATCATGCATAGATGTTCATCATGGAACTCTATTACCAATGGATATGCATCCACCAGGGGCACCTCAACTATTTGATCTGCAATGACTCACCCCTTTATTTTATTTTTTTCTATATACTGGATGTCAAATTTGCTAAGGAGCATAACCCATTTTTCCATTTGGCATGTAAGTGTTGTTCTTGAAAGAAAGTACTTGAGTGGATCTACTTTGGAAATGAGCTTTATGGTGTGGATGAGCATGTAATGTCAAAGCTTTTGAGTGGTGAAAACCACTACAAGACATGCCTTCTCCATGGGTGAATAATTCAACTCATAGTCGACAATTGTGTGATCGATGTAGTAGATGGCTCTTTCCTTACCATTATCATTGAGGTAGACCAATAATATCCCTAGTGTTGTAGCAGTTGCTGAAATGTATAAGATGAGAGGGTGTCCTGGTGTTGGTGGTAAAAGAATGGGCAATTTGTCTAGGTATTCCTTGATTTTCTTGAAACTTCTTTGACAAATGAGGTCCCACTTGAAACCGGTATCCTTGTGAAGCAGATGTATAAATGGTTAACATTTTTCAACAAGCTATGATATGAATATGTGAATGAATTGTAGTTTTCCTTGTAGGCTCCTTAGTTGCTTGAGTGTTTGGGGAGGAGGCATGTCCATTACGGCCTTGACTTTCTTGGGATCAATCTTGATGCCTCACAATGATACAATGAAGCCTAGTAGCTTACTTGATGTTACCCTAAAGACACATTTTTTAGGGTTGAGCTTTAACCCATAATGGTGCAGACGTTCAAATACATGCTCAAGAATATTGAGGTGTTCCAACCGCATCCTATATTTCTCTAGAATGTCATCCATATAGTCTTCGAGTATCTTGTGTATCATGTCATAGAATATGGTCATCATTTCTCTTTGGTAGATAGCTCCCCCATTCTTTAGACCAAATGACATCATGTTATAACATAAGGTACCCCATGGGGTTGTAAATGCCATTTTATGTTGATCTTATTCTTCTATGCAAATTTGATTATACCCTGATAAATTGTCCATGAGCGACAACATCTCATGACCAGCTGTAAAATCAATGATCATATCTATGTTCGGCAGGGAAAATAATCTTTTGGGCATGCTTTGTTAAGGTCTCTGAAGTTTGTTCAGTTTCTTATTTCCCTTAATGGCTTTGTCACTAGCAGCATGTTAGAGATCCATTTTGAATAATCAATAGCTAATATGATTTTTTCTTGCATAATTTTTTCAAGTTTTTCTTTAACCAATAGGGCTACCTTGGGATGCATCTTGTGAAGCTTATGTTTAACTAGTTTGGCACTTGGATCCACTACAAGATGATGGACATCTAGTTTAGGATCCAATCTAGCCATGTGAGCATACAACTATGAAAAATTTATCATAGCTTCCTAGAGAAGTGTGGTGAAAGTCGCTTCCTCTCCCTTAAACAATGATGTTGCAATATATATTATTCTTGGAAATTCCTCAGTTCCCAAGTTGATGATCTTGGTGTCTTCAATGAGTATGGAGGACTCTTCTGTTCTATAATCATGGATAGGGGGAAGAGGAAATTCTTTATCTTCTATCACCTCAGAGAGGTTTTACCAGAAGATACACCATTTTTTTTACTCTTTTGGAGTCAGTAAGTGCCCCATAGGGGTTTTCACAAAAAGATTCATTCTTTTCTATTTCATTTTTATTTTTGTGGCTAAAGACTTCCTCTTCCCCAAAGTATACCTTAGGGTCTAGCTTATAGGATTGTGTTGACTCATGTCCCCAGTCTTGTTATTGGTTTGATGCTCTCATGAATATTAGGAGCACTTCTTCGCTTTGGAATTGATCGATGTGTGCAATACTTGGTTGATCCTAGGCTATGAGTTCAAGATGGATGAGTAGGAGGTCGATAAGGTTGATGGCAAGTTGGAGGAGGAAAAAATCACCCAGGAAGGTTTCATCATCAAATATATCATCGTAAGTCTTCTTAACTTCCTCTTTAGGGATGTCTTCAATTTCTACAATTTTATCCTAGATATTCAGGAGGGTAACATTGGGAAAATTGGTGCCCCCAATTATGGTATTATGGCCCTATATATACATGCAAGGGGTACTAAATCCAAGGCCTCAATGTCTTAGGTTCAGTGAGGCTTCCAGTGGATCTTTCGCACCATATTCTTTAGGTACTAGACCTCCACCTTGATAGATCCATTAATTTGTAGCCCACTTGTGTGACGTGAGGTATTTATCCTTGAAGTACCCAAGGAGTTTTGTGTCAGGAGGTGGGGGATATTTATACAACCATCTGTTGATATTAGGGTCCATCTCTTGATCTTGATAGTGGAAAGGGTGGAGGCAAGAATTGTCTCTATATCGCAGTGGGATCGAGATGAGCTAGCGACAGAAGTGCCAATGTTGATTCTGGGACAATGGGTGTAGTGATGGAATGAAGCTTCCAATTCACGAGAGTATGCAAAGCATTTTGGATCAACACAAATGGTAATTTCAGTTCCAAGATGTGAAAACTTTATGCACTGATGGAAGGCAGATGGAACGGCTTTCATCAAATGGATCCAAGGTTGATCAAGGAGGATGTTATAGGTAAGTCAAGATCAACCACATGACACACTATTTCTTGAGTGGTTGGACCCACTCTAATAGGAAGCAAGATGGTGCCTTCTAAAAAAATTTCCAAGTTTTCATATGCCTTGATTGTAATAATGCCTTGCATGATGTTAGCCTCATTGTACCCCACTTGTTTTATGAATTTCAAGGTACATAGGTTAAGGGTCAAACCATTATCTATCATGACCCTTTTGATAGAAAAGTTATTGACCATGGCTACAATGTAGAGTGGGAGGTTATGGTCTGGTTCTATAGTAGGCATATTGTTCAATTTGAATGATAATCCACATGAGGTAGATAGGTGTCCCACCAAGTTCTAGAATTCTATGGTGTTGATGTCAGTGGGGACATGTGACTCTTGAAGATCCTTGTTTAAGATCTCCTAGTGGACTAGAAAAAGGAGGTCTAAGATGGAGATTTGGGATGGTGTATTCCCAAGGTGTTCCATTAAATTATATTTTTCTCCTAAGGAGATAGAGGTGGGGTTCCAGCAACAGATATCCTGCCTCGTCAGGTTGTGACTACACAGTGACTTTATATGCCTTTAATGTGTATCATTTGGATTGATGGTTCAACTAGGGATATGCACCCAACAAATTTATCATTATCAATATGCATGGTGGTATAGTCTTTTCCATCACCAAATTCTCCCTTCTTGTGTTTGGTATTGTTGTTTTAAGATGTCATGTTGTTGTTGTTATTATTGGTGTTTATTGGTGCATTTCCCGCGTTGTGTTTAGGAAAACAATTTTGGTAGATTTACAGATGTACATTAGGGGAAGCTTGTGTGGGTGCATCCACAGTGATCTCCTTGCAGTCAATGAGATCTTGTACATAGTATTTTAGCTTCATACACTTGATAGTTGCATGCCCTTTAATCCGATGAAAGGCACAATATTCATTCTCCTTGTACCATGCTGGTTTAGGTTGACTTTCATCAAATGGTTGTGGTTTTGGGTATAACATGAGGTTTGTCTTGTCCATTCTATCAAAGATGGCATCTAATGGTTCACCGAGAGGGGTGAACATTCTCTTTTGATTATTCAGGATGGAGGAATAAAAAGACCCAATATATCTATATATCCATTTATTGATATTTATTTCATGAGTTCAGTTGTATATAGAATGACAAAGGATTAGCTTCAAAAAGTACTCGCATTAAAATATCAGAATACTCAAAAAGGTCACAGCTATAGGATGGAAAAATGACATCATATTCTTCAATGTTACATTGCAAGAGAAAATATATGAAGAAAATAAAAGTTCTTTGTCAAATCAGAAGAATAATGTAACAGAGTTGTGAATTTACTTTACAAGGCTTCCTCAATTTTAAAAATAATTATATTTCATAAAGAAGGGTTCGAATACTTTCATTTTAGTAAAAACTATACAATAAATAGTGTTTGAGGTTTACATATTTTGAGAAAGACATTTCATACAAATAAACCCTCATAGCATCAAAAGTCATGGCATATCTATAACATCAAATGGTCAAATGATTGTAGTTTGTCTTTATGGCTGAACAAAACACAAAGTAAGAAAAGATCTATTTATATAAAAAAAAAAAGTGGAAACCCATGTTTCACTAAAGAACCATTAGAAAAAGTAGGGTCTAGGGCCATGTTTTTTAAAAAGATTAAAAGAGGGAAGATCCCATGGTTTTTACAATGACATTTCATGTCATGTAAAAAGCATAAATATTAAAAGGAACCCACACCCTAATAGAAACTCATGACTATGTAGTACCATGAACCCTCAAATCCTTCTATAGACTGAGCTTTGGGTAAGATTTAAGTTTTCAAGAAGCATGGCGGGGAGATGAAGCATAGAAACCTTGAGAAATTCAAAAGGTAAATACAAATGAGAGTAATAAATTTTTGAAAGAATAAATCCCACAAAGCTATGATATATAGAAAACCTTCAAATCATCCTCCATCAAAGTAAAATTATAGCAGATTCAACTCATGTTGGCAAAGGTTACAGGGTTAATCTTGAGAATACAAAATAAAGCCTTTAGGGAGATTCTAAAGGAGTACACATTAGGGTTTAAAGAATCCAAACAATCAAAAGCATCAAGAGATAGAAGATTCTACAAAAATCAAAATAATATTTCCAGCTTTGTATCAAAAGAATACAAAAATAAATGAGCTATATTTCATTAATTTTCCAAAATACCTAAAGACAAAATCTCGATACAAATCTCCAAATGACCATTGATAAAATTCATCAATCCCATGAAATTTCCCAAATCCAATATAAACAATCAAACCCTAAATATCCATGAGGAGGCAGAGTGGTGCTCATCTTGAGGATCAGAATGAAAAGTAAAGAGAAAATGGTTAGGGCTTTTGTTATTAGGTTTTTTTTAACCCTAGTGTGGCTACAGGTCAAAGTTTCTTTTGCCTTAGATTTTGTGGCATTTAAATTACATTACTTTGTATTATATTTGAATTAATATTTAAAAAGTAACTTATCCTATATTAATTATTAAGTATTAACTCAAATAAGATAGAAGTAGTATGGTTGATATACACAATTTGCATAAATTTAATTGTAAATAATAATAATAATTAAGTAGTAATTATAACTACTTTATTGATATTATTTAAATATGCAAAAAAGAAGTCATATTCTTGTATTTTTGCATGCTATTTAAATGTAAAATACTGACTAAATATGGTGCTCTTATAAGCCATGTTTAAGTTAGATATTCATAAAATGCAAAAATTAAGAGAATATTGAAAGGGGGGTTCCCTCTAGTTGTTTTTTCATGGATTGTAGACATATTTACAGAAGATATTGGCATTTTATGATCAATTGATGAGTCCACACAAGTTGCACAAGGTGCAAGAGGTGATTTAGAGTGGTCAACTCCATTTTTCTTTTAGTTTGGCCCTTTTCCCTAAGGATTTCCTCATCTATATGACCCTTGGAGATAATTGCATGATTTATGGAAGATTATAGTGGGATCTTGAGTTTTTCTTTAGTTAGATTTGAGTTCCCTCTTGAGTTAGCATTGGAGATGGTGTAGCCTTTTTATAAGGCATTGGATTGTATTCTTGAAGGAGAGTTATTTTCTTTCCCTAGGCACATGATTGTAGCTTTGAGGGATCTTTCATGCTCAAGCATTTTTTTGTAGCTCAGAGAATTCTTGGATTTTGTATTAGCTTTACTCCTTTAGTTCAGAACTGATTATAGAGCTTTCTTTCCAATTTTGTGTATCTGATTTAGACTTGTGATTACATTCTTTCAATTCCTTTGAATTGTGGAAGAACCTCTTCCCTTTTCATTATTATTAAATATTAGAGCCTTTTCTTAGACTTTGATATCACATTGAGGGTTGTGAGGGTTTGATATGTTAAAGATTTATTATGATTGTAAGCATTTGTTCAAATCCCTGAGAGTTTAAACACATTTTTCTTGGATCATCTCTTAGTTTTAGGTTCAATTTCAAGTATCCTTCTTTCTCTTTTCTCATCCAATAGTTATAGGTGATCATACGGGGAAGTTGACCCTTAATCTAGAGATTGACTTTCATCATAGGTAAACCCACATGCCTAAAATTTA
Source organism: Chamaecyparis obtusa (assembly GCA_027943335.1). Taxonomy (NCBI): domain Eukaryota; kingdom Viridiplantae; phylum Streptophyta; class Pinopsida; order Cupressales; family Cupressaceae; genus Chamaecyparis; species Chamaecyparis obtusa. Next base: position 194,958 of record BSBK01005505.1, on the reverse strand, counting down.
TTCCTTGTTTCACGGGGTTGATATGTCTCATACTTAATATTTAGGGTGCAAGTCTTGTGATGATAATACCGCAATAGCAATGCAAATATCTCTATCTCATTATTGTCTCTACACTGTTCATTAGTAACACTAAACACCAACCTTTGTCACTCAAGAAAAATAGTTTCCCAGCATCCAAATCATGAAACATTCAAGATGAGGACACACATCCATGTCCTAAACTCACCACCAGGTTAGCAACCAAAGATATTGCATCACTGATCCATACTGAAGCAAAAATTGAAACACTTTCTCCACTGAAAAAACCATAAAATTATCTTTTGATACTCCAATCATAACATCCTTGAATCATACAATGTACCTCTACAACTTGAATAAGATCACTTGAGTACAAACATTCCTCAACTATTCTAAAGCTTAGAAATAATTGATCTAAAATACTCTATCAATACTGAACCAAAACGTCCAACTGAGCAATATAGGAAACTGTCAAGGATAAAAGATTTGTTGACATCAATGACAAAACATCAACGTCATCACACATATGCATGAAATATTCAACAATATCCTTGTTTGTCATTGATGGAAATATAAGATGTGAAAAAAAAAATGCATAATGAAATCATATAGAAAATATCCACAATATATTAGTCTCTCATCCTAAGTCTGATACTTCTATTATCTCTATAGAGCATTAAAGGTTGTCATTAGTATCAAAGGTTATCAAAGATATCAGTCGGTTACTTATATGAAGCTAGTTGGTAACTATAAGAAAAATAGGACAATCAATTAAAGTACATATACTGAGCATCATAAAGTTTATCGAGCATCAACAGACACCAATACCGAGTGACAATAAACACTGAGCGTCAGAATAAACACCGAGCAGTTTATACAGTGTTTACTAAGGATCACAGGAAATGGCATAGTAATCAAGAATGGCACATTCTTCTATGCAAATGGTTACAACAGATCAAAAAATGTATTACCAAGATCAAGAATAATTTATTGTTAAGATACGATGGAGATTCTATGTAATAGTTTGATCTAGGTCATTTTTGTACATTGTAGATCTTAGGGTTTTGTCTAAGATTTGCAAACCTAATTGTGTATAAGCAGCATAATGTTGTATGCTATATATTTTGTATGTTACATCATTTTTTATGTGAACTGATGTATGAACAGAGAAGCACTTGAAGCACTTGCCTAACTTCAAGATTATCAGTTGACAGAGCAAAATAGTATACAGAGGAAATAAGATTAAGCAGAATTAGAGCAGGCTAACCGAGCAATTTAGAGAAAAGATTCATCACAGTAAAGGTGATATTTTATCAGTACTTTATTGATCTGTATCAGAAAATCAAGTTGTCATTATCAGACAGTTACCTATTGCTTTCTAACAATTGTAATAGAGTTTTGGTTAAATCTCTTAACAAAGTAGACTTGACAGTCTTTTGTAAATCTCTTAACCAAGTGCACACTCAAGTAGTGTTGCTAAAATCCTATCACTAGGTAGATCTAGTTGATCTATTATGTTACTCCTAACAGGGTAAGATCACCAGAAGTGATCACCACTTGTAGCCCTAACAAGCAAACCTTTTCTATCTGCAGTAGTGAAGAATTTTTGGGTGTCATCCCCACCACATTTTTTACCTTCTAACAAGTGTTTCTGCGTTACCAAAATACTTGTGTTATGTGACTATTATATTGTTGATTTCATGTTATTTACTTTCACAAGTTGAATGGATGAATGATACATGTATTTAATACAAGTTATTTTGGAAGGTTATCACTATTTTCTATTGTAGATTTGAAAGGTTAATGTGTTAAATTTTTTGTGGGCACTGATTCACCCCTCCCCTCTCAGTACCCTATCTCTCCTAATTCCAACAACTTCTCCATAGGACTATCTTTCCCTTATTTCTATTATTTTTCACATGGCTATCTCTCCCTATTTGACATCAATGAAAAAGGTACATATATACACTAATTCATAGAGGTCAAACAAAAATCATCTCAAATCTAAACAATATACCAAATACTCTCCCTTAGGAGAAGTCCCCAAAAGCATCAATCCAGAATAAGGATAGTTTTGTTAAGATCACTAGACTGGTACAAATCTATGTATCTCTAGCTTTGATCAGGAGGGGCTATCACCTCAAGCTTTTCTTGGAGATACTCAAATGTATCCTTAGGAAAGGGCTTTGTGAAGATATATGCAATATACTCTTTTGTAGACACATATTCCAATCTGAGTTCATTTTCATTCACCTTATCCTTCAAGAAGTTTTACTTTATAGATACATGATTTATCTTTGAAAGGAACATAGGGTTCTTTGAAATATTGATAGCACTTGAATTGTCACAATAAATACCAATAGGCTCACCAAAAATTATGCTGATGTCTTTTAGTGTTTGTTTCATTCAAAAAAATTGAGTATAGTTCATAGAAATAGCAACATATTTAGCTTCAGCAAAAGATTAAGATATACAAGTTTGTTTCTTACTGGCCCAAGCAAGTAACTTCTTCCCCAAAAATAATGCTCCACCTATGGTACTTTTCTTGTCATCCACATTCACTACCCAATCAGCATCAATATAAACACATAATGTAAGATCATCATCTTTAGGATACCATGGGCCATAATCCACTATTCCTTTCAAGTATCTGAATATCCTTTTAACAAAAAAACATGTGATTCCTTCATTTCTTCTTGAAATCTCACAACAATTCAAACAACATTAATTACGTATGGTCTAGTATGAGTCAAGTATAGTAATCTACCAATATTTGATCTATACCTTTTATGATTAGCAAGAGGGGTATTATCATTCTTTGTCAATTTGCAACCAGAACCATAAAATTTCCCAGAGGTTTGGAAAAATCCATTCCAAATCTCTTCAATAATTTCTTCACATACTTAGACTATGATATGAATATCCCTTTTTTTGATTGATTAATTTTAAGGCCAAGAAATAATTTCATCTATCCTATCATTGACATCTCAAATTCATTTTGCATCTCATCAACAAAATCTTTACTCAACTTTTCATTTCCACCAAAGATAGTATCATCCACAAATACTTCAATAATTAAGATATCTTCATGATCAATTTTAAAATACAAATTATTGTCGATAAATACTTTGTTAAAATTAAGTTTCAACAAATATTTATCTAATCTTGCATACCAGGATCTTGCTTCTTATTTCAATCCATACAATTCTTTCTTTAGTTGGAAAACTATGTCATCTTGATCAGTCAAAGGTAAACCATCTGATTGCTCAATTTATACTTCATCTTCCAACTCTCCATTCAAGATTGCAAATTTAACATCCATCTAATATACTTCAAAATATCGATAAGTAGCATATGCAATAAAAATTCTAACCGCTTCAATTCTAGCAATAGGAGAAAAGATCTCCTCAAAATCAATACCTTCCATCTGTAATATCCTTTCCAAACCAATCTAGCTTTATTCCTTACCACTTAACCATCTTCGTTCAATTTTTTTCTGAAAACCCATTTTGTTCTAATTGCATTCTTGTCTTTTGGTTTGGGAACTAGGATCCATGTTTTTTTCTTTTCAGTCTATTCATGTTATTCTTTCATTTCCTTTACCCAAATTTCATCTTTGCAAGCTTCATCAACATCTTTAGGCTCAACTTGAGAAATCAAACAAATTTCATTTCTAATTCTAGCATGTTTTCCTCTAGTCATGACACCTTGATCTCTATCACCAATAATATGATTTTTTGGATGATTTAACCTTACATACCCTGGTCAGCCCTATTGATATTATCTCTACCCTACTAGTATTATCTTTGTTGTTTCTTTGCTAGAGGATTCCAAGCTTTCTGCTGGCAATTTTGTGGTTGCTTTTCCTACCAGTCCTGCTGGTGTTAAATCTGTTGTGGAAAATATTCTCCTGATTCTCTTGTTGGGAGCTATTTAGGTATGTTGGGGGATGATTCCTCTATTTTGAAATCTTTGCGCTGGTAGGATGAGGCAGCAAGAGTCGAAGATGGTTGGATCACTGTGAAAGGGAAACAATCTAAGCATTCCTCTTCATCCTTTGACATGACTCTTCGTTCTCATAAAAAGGGGAACTTTGGATAGTAGTATCGCTATCTTTATAGTACTACTTTTTCTAATGTTCATATTGTTGTCAATCAGGAATGTGCCTCTAGCTTGATTGAAAATCTAGCCTTCCTATTGAAACATGGAAACGTACTCTTTCTAGGAGAGAGAATGAATCTCTGGATTCTAGGTCGGTTCCTATAGATTTGGAATATCACCTAATACTAATTTTTAAGCTTTGAGAAAAGAGAGAAGGATAACCAAAAAATGAATACTAACTAACAAGGTGATACACCAAAAATGGATTCAGATTTATCAAAATTGTAAACCTGTACCTACAAGACACACATTACTAAATTCTGCAATTATTCTCACTTCTCAACACCTAGGATGGTTCAAAATTCACTATTAGGGTTTGGTACCAATAATGGTAGGAATTTAACCAGCAAACAAGTAACTTCTGCAAAAGGTTAATTCTTTATAATTTAGAATAGGAATTTGGAGCAATTCACTAATCTATGCTTGAAAGAGACAAACACTTAAATGCAGAAAACTTGGAAGGATTGATAGAAAAACTCATAAAAATATATGAATGATAGAGGCTAGCCTTATTATCTTCAGAATCTACAAAAATGGTTACAAAACACAAGGAAAAGATGCAAAGGAACAATATGTTCACTAATACCTCTTCTTCCCCAAATTCTGAACCCTTACAAATGAATAAGAAGTCTAGTTACATAGCCTCCAAGGCCAATTTTGAAAATGAAATTCCCCTCTCAAAAGAGCTCCTAAATAGATAGATATCCCTAAATTTAAGGCATGAATGATGCCAAAAACCTAGCCCCTAGATTTAGGTCTCCTATTGCTGATAATTGAGGAATTATATAACATATCTCAATTTATATCAAAGAATATATTAAAATACCCAAGCTATAATTAAGGAAAACCCTAAGATGTAACTCCAATCTCATAAACCCTAACTTAAATCACATGCCTAAAGCAACCCAACTCCACACCCTATCACCATGGTCAACATGACCTATTTAAAAAATATCTCTACTTTACTATAACATGTGATGAGGGTGTCGTGGCATCTCTGAAAGAGTCCTCGTACACTGCAGTTAGATAGAGGCATTAACTTTTTTTTGCATTGTGGACTCCAAAATTTATCAAAATGAACATAGGCATTTTGTCCCAATTCATTTGCATTTCATAGCCTTTTAGAAGAAGTTTAGGGTTTTTTTGGCACCATCGTGCTTGTCTGAAGTTCATCTCTAGTTGTTTGAGTGTTACTCGGAGTTCTCAAACATTGAGGCTCAACTTGATTGGCACTTTAAACTCGAACCTAAGTGCTCGGACTCTCTAGGCTAGGAGTATCATTCAATTTTGATTTACCTCTATTTGACTGGAGATGTGATTATTACCCCTCTAACTCAAGCTAGAAATCAAACTCAGGCTGTGACTACAAGCTTATGACTGGCATGTGAAACTTGAAGCTTGAATTGTGACTGTGATCTGATCTTTGAACTTAGTTTTTGGGATTTAACTGTTAAGAGCTTGAGTTTCTTGATCTATTGTTGGAACTTGGCCCTTATTTTGTTGAACAGGAACTTTGAGCTTGGCCTCAGCTTCTTGATTGAAGAACTCGGGATCTCTTGTAGATTATGAGATAAGTATTACTGTTAATTCCTTTTCCTCATTTAACATGAATCGTGCATGCTTTGTTTAACTCATTGTTTGGAGATTCTTCTTTAGCATTCAATTAGGGCCTTCAACTATTGTTAACTTGATGAAATACACACTGTGAATGTTGAACTTGACCATTGACTGTGACTTTTCCTAAAGGCTCGACCTGAAACTGGAGTCTTCTTGTACATTTTAACTTGTTATTAAAGCTTCCTTCCTTTACATTTGCTAAGAACAAAATGATTGCATCCAAAGATACTCTACTCCGTTGCATAGGTTTGGGGCTTTCTGATATTTACCTGTTGTTGAGTATTGCTTGACTTGATTATATCAGGCTAGGTGTTAGATCTTGAGCTCTTTGAGCTTTAGCCCAAAAACTCACAATCTTTGCCTGCAACTTTGGCTTGGTAACTTGATTTCTTGAAATCTGGTTGTAAGTGGAATATGTATTTGATAGAACTCCAGCCTTGTTGAAATCTGGAAACTTGTCCTTGTAGCACGGGTTGTTTATCTAGCCCTCAAAAATTGAGTCATCTATCCTTACCATAGCTTAAATTTTGGGGATTTCTATCTCTGTTTGGTAGGATAACTAAAAGTTATCATCAGTCTGTGAATCAAATAATCTTCACTTTTAATCACTACTCCCTTATGCCTTAGATGCTGAAAATGTAACATGAAAATTTCATTGCTTGTGATGCTCATTGTAAATGCTTGACCGAGTTTTGCTTGAGATTTATTACTGTTATTTTGACCTTGCCACTGTAATGAACTTCATCAGTCCATTGATTGACTGGAACATGCTGGCTGAATTACTTACTAGAATAAGCTAACACTGACTAGCATACTTGATTAATCTACCATAATCTGAACTTTGCAATGTTTTCTGGAAGCTTTATGTATCCTGTATTTCTGTAGCATCTTTTAAAATTGTCATTGAGCATTCTTCTTGTTTGAGAACTCTTCACTAGTGATCATATTGCAAATAATAAGCGTGGCTAAATCTATTCTCTTGTGTTCATGCACAATTGATAGCACTATTTGAAAATTTATTGAAGCATTTCTTGTTCAAAACATAACTATCACTCCTTCCAGTAATGAATAATTTCCCCGGCTATATATGCATAAGTTGTATCATTCTTTAGTCTTTTTGATAGTGATCATTATATACCATGATTGCAAACTATTTGATTTTATGTTGTAGATCATATTTAGATATGCACATAAAAAATCAAGACTTATAACACATATTTTCACTTTCAGTAATGAAATCTGATTATGGGGTTCAAGCACTGGCTCGTAACACCCATAATCAGATTTCATGTGACTTTAATCTTGATATTTAGCATATATTCAACATATGAACAATATCTGATCAACACACTGTATCCTCATTTTCACATGATGTAGCTATTTTCTGTAAATGCACACTTTATGACAGCAAATAAATACATTGTTACTCTAATTCTTTGTATTTTTTTTTTTCCTTCCATTATTTTAGTCAAAAAGTATCACACCTATAATGATTGTGTGTCCTCTCAATAACCTACTTAGTCTTCAATCTGCACATGAAGCAAACAGTATTAGTATAAAAAATGATCTCCTTTTCTATCTTCTTCCTTCTTCATCTAAAATTTTTGAACTTTCAATACTGTGTTTCTTTCTGCATTCTACTTTTGTTTCTCTTGCTCTTGCCTTGATGTTTACATAGATGTATAGCTTTGAAAGTGTGAATGTAGCATGTTTCTTTTAGGTATCTATGTATTGCTTAGATGCAATTTGGATCTAACTATTCTCTCTCTCCATGATGCAGGGCAAAACTAGAAGAAAACCTAGGATAGAGACAAGGCCAAAGACAAAAATGTAGATTCAAATGATGTAATTACTCAACTTCAATATGCAAAAGACCTCTTAAAGGCAATGCATGGACTCCTAAATCTTCTTATGCTCCTTTCTTACTTTCAGAATTGTACATCTTCTCTAAGTTTTCAATATGAAACATGTAACCTATGAAGGAATACTTGATTATTACATTCAATTTGAATGTTCAATGAAATGATCAATTGTGAAATTGAAAGTTTAAATATGATCAATCCTTAGAACATTATCAGTGATAACATGAATGAAAAATCAATGTATTTTGTCTTCAATATTTGAATAGTAGTGTTTGAATAGATGTACCTTGATGCAAGTTCTCTAGTGTTTATAGTTGCTATGCTACATATGTACTTTCTCTTCTCAATTTAAGCAATTTTGTACTTAGGACAGCAACTATCAAATCCATACTTCAATGTTAAACAATTATCAATTTAGTGTGCAACTAAAAATGATAACATTTTCTGGCGACCTCTTAGGGTTGTTTGCCTGCTGAACAAAATAGACTAGCTACCTTTTGCAGTCCATTGGGCACAGAGTCTTGAGTTTTTACAAAACTAAACCTTATTAAACCTTGGAAAAACTTAGAAAATTTTGAAAACTTAAACACACCACTCAACTGCAAAACTGAAACTGAAGCTGACTTTAAAGACCTCATGCTAGCTGTTTAGGAAATTTGTGTTTGTCTGCCTTTAACATCATGATATTGGTGCTATACCAATTCTGTAGGTGACTTTACCTCATTCTGAGGTGTACATCTGTATGATGATGTTGATGGGATACAGTTATTGATTTGCAAACAGCTAACATGAGCTAGAAAACAAATTTGAGTCCATCTTCTGAATTATATCAAGTACTTTCTCCTAAAAAATTTGCCTTCTTTCTGAAATCTGCAAGTTGTTAGGAAATGTCAAGCATGACCTATTTTGGAGTGTAGCTATTGTGCCTAATTCAAAACCTTGGAATATCCAATGTTTCGCTTTAGGATTAATATATACATTTCTAAACAGTTCTACCATGAAGTAGTCTAACTTGCAGCCTTCAGAAAACTACCAACTGAAAATTGAAACATGTGCTGGAAGCACTTAGAGGAAAAAAATAAATAAATAAACATGTTGTTGTAGCTCATGATAGTAAGATATGTGATCTCCTATGATGTAGAGCAGCAAGTTACAACTCAGGCTCTATGTGATGGGCACTCATTTATGACATATGATGTGCTACAGCAACATGCTTATTTTATGTTTGAAAATAACTAACTACAACTAACTGAAAGCAAACTATCTATGTGCAAAACACTTATTCAAACTAACTCAACTCAAAAACAACATTTGAGATGGATCCCATTTACTAGGATTGGCAATTCTTCTCCTTCCATAATTGAGAGCTAAAAATCATTATGAGCCTTGCATCCTATAATCACATATGGACAATTCCAAATGGCATCAAACTTCGAATGCTTACCAGGTCTACTCTTCATTTCATCCCATTTAAGCACTAAATCACCTTCCGTAAAGACCCTTGTGACAACTTTTCTATCAAATGTCTTCTTCATTTGATCATGATGTTCCTTCAACTTCTAAAAAGATCCTTTTCTAATCTCTTCTAACTCTATCAATTCAGCCAATTTTACCTCCATAGGCTATTGGTCCAACAAATCTAATTCTTTGATCAAGCTCAAACTTGGCAACTCCACTAAAATTGGCAATCTTGCCTCCCTTCCATAAACTAGCATATAAGGTGAATTACCTGTTGAGTGCTTTGGGGTGATCCTATAAGCCCATAAGGCCTATTTTAACTTGTTGTTCCAAGCTTGTTGATTGTCTTCAATAGTCCTCTTGATGATGCGAATCAGATTTTTGTTCGTTGATTCAACTTGTCCATTACCATGTGGGTAATAATTAGATGAGGTACTAAGATATACATTGTTCTTAACTACCCAATCAAAAATTCTTGTGCATAAAAAGGCTAAGGAATTATCAGAAATAATGGATTCAGGTTCTCAAAACCTTGCAATCAGATCTTCATAGAAATTAAGAACTGCAACTTCATTTGCATCTTTCAATGCAACAGCTTCAATCCACTTTGTAAAATAATCTGTTGTTGTCAATATATATCTATGACCTGAACTTGATGATGTGTTTATGGGACCAATAAAATCTAGACCCCACTTGACAAAAGGTTGCTCAACTTGAATTGGATTAAGAGGTAAAGTTGCTAACCTTTGCTTGTTTGAGAAAATAGCACATTTCAAACACCTTCTTACCCAAATGAAGGCATCTTTGTATAGGTTTGGCCAAAAATAGCTAGCTTTCATTATCTTCAATATTGTTGTCCTTGTAGCAAAATGGCCACCTACTAGTCCATCATGAAATTCTTGTAGCACTTTGTCAGTTTGATCTCCACTTATGCATCTTAGTAATATACCATTATAATCCCTCCTATACAACACATTATTCAACAAATAATAAGGTATGGATTGCAATCTAAAGTATCTTCTTTTTTATCTATCCAAACCTTTAGGATAGCATCTTGTTTGCAAGAAAGCAACCATTTCTTTTAGCCAATCATTCTACAAATCTAGAACAACAACTTGCTCATGGTATTCTAAAACCAAAATCTCTTCATAATCACCTTTTGGAGTATTATCTCCATTTCTAGCAAGTTGTTCGCATAAACCCTTACCTCTTACCAGCTTGATAACTTGAATTTCAATGTCATACTCCATTGCTTTTGTGATCCAGCTAGCTCTTTTGGTGTTGAAATCCTTATTCAGTAAAAACTCCTTGACAACAGGATGTGCAACCATCAAATTTATCTTGTTGTTATAAAGTATATGTCTAAATTTCTTTAGACTTCTAATTACAACAAGTGCATGCTTTTCAACAAATGAATAATGCATCTCATTGTCTTTAAGACCTTGACTGAAAAAAGCTATTGGCTACTCACATCCTATATCATTCTTCTAAACTAACATGGCAACAATGCTATCAACATTCCCATATGAATACAAAATGAAATCCTTTGAAAAATCAGGATTTAACAAGGTAGGGGCAGTAGCTAATGTTTCCTTAATCAGTTCAAAATTGAGTTTACCTTCTTTGGTACATTTGAAAGAAATATTTTTCTTGAGCATGGTTGTTAATGGCATTAGTAATTCTACAATATCTGGAATAAATCTTCTAACAAAGTTGATTCTTCCTAAGAAACTTTGAAGGCCCTTTTTGTGAAGAGGAAGACGTAAGGCAAGGATAGCACTTACCCTTTCAGGTTCAATAGTGATACCCTCTTTTGAAACAATAAACCCCAACAGCTTACCTTCATGGATAGAAAATATGCTCTTCTTGGGATTTAGAGAGATACCATATTCCCTGCATCTCTCAAAGATAACTCTTAAATTATTAAAGTGATCTGTTGCATTCTTTGAGAAAATAGTTATATCATCCAAATAAACCAGTACAAACATATACATTAGATTAATGAAAGCCTTGTCCATAGCCTTTTGAAAGGTTGCACCCACATAAGATAGACCAAATGGCATCTTCTGATAAGCCATGGTTCCCCATTTTGTAGTAAATGTTTTCTTAAATCTATCTTCTTCCTTCACAAAAATTCAGTTGTAACCAGAGAAACCATCTAGCAATGAGAACCATTCTAAACCTAAAACAACCTGCAAGATTTGTTCCATTGAAGGCAAAGGATGCCTATCTTTTAATGAAGCTCTGTTCAAGTCACGGAAATCAACACATAATCTGATTTCTCCATTATTTTTCATAACAAGAACCAGATTGGATACCCATGAAGTATGTTTGATTGGGAAAATAATATTACTTTCAATCAATTTATTCAACTCCTTAATCATGAGAGGCTCTATTTTCGGATTTACAGGCCTTTGTTTTTGCCTAACTAGTTTAGCTCCTAGTTCTAACTCTATTGTATGTTGAGAAATATTAGGATCAAATCCTTTCAGATATGAATAATTCCATGCAATAATATCATGAAATTCATTGCATAAGTTGACAAAGGTTTGGCATTCTTCAAGTGTACATACCTTTCCAAGTTTCAGCACTTTATCCTTTGAAACAGCAATCTCTTTGTAATGTTCATCTTTGATCTGTAAGCTGGATTTGTCCTTTTTAAACTCGTCATTAGTACCAAACATAGACTCTAAGGTAACAAGACCTTTGGGCATTTTATTTGTCCTTAGCTGAATGATCTAGTCTTCATATTGATCCTGCAATTTTTTCTAGTTTGGCTGTGCAAACTCAGCCTCTTCTCTCAAAAAATTTATAATATGTTGATCAGATTCAAAAACCTACCAACTATCTACATTATTGGGGACAGCAAGTCTAACAATTACTTTAACATAGTTCATTCCCTTACTATTGATGATCTCAGTTGGGATGTCATATTGTGCTCCAACAGAAGCCAACCTATCAATGTGTTTGTTCTGATTTCTAGGAATAGATTGTAAATTAAAAGCCTCAAAGCATTAAATCAAATCCCATACAACATGCTTATACTTTTTTAATAAATCATTCTTTGTTGTATGAACATTCCTAACTTGATTCACAATTAATTCTGAATCACCATAAACTTGCAAACAGCTAATACCACTTTTAATGGCCCACTTCAATACATTTATGAGGGGTTCATACTCAGCAACATTATTTGTGCAACTAAAAGTGAATCTGAAAGAAGCATAATACCTCTCATTTGTTTTTGAAACCAGCATACATCCTCCTCCTGCACCTATTTTGTTGTGTGAGCCATCAAAAAATAATTTCCAAACAGCACCAGATTGCTTCTCTAAATCTGTACCTTTTATGATAGCTGGCATAAAATCAGTGATTTCATTAATAACATAGTTACCCAAACTTGGCTCCTCAATATGTTCATCAGACATTTTTACATTTTCAGTAGCCCATGTGTCTAACAATATGTCATGAATTTGTTCAATCTGTGTTTGTGACGCATGAATAGCATCAATTTCCTCTTGATCAAAAATTATAACTGTTGTTCCATTTTTAGTACTACTAATATATGGCTCAATACATAATTTTGCAATAGGTTCTAAAGGAATAGTTACATTAGTACCATACCTAGTGCACAAAATCATATCAGACCAATCTGCAGACAAATGCCCTCCTATTTTGCTAGTGAAATCTCATGATAAGCAAATAGAGAAATTAGGAGGTAAGTATATGATAAAAACATCCATAGGTACTGAAAAACTAGGACAAGCATGCATGGTCAAATCTAGATTTCTTATAACTCCAACAGTATCTACTATTGTCCCATCAAGGTGAACTACCCCTTTTTCAATTGGTTCATATTCAAGGCCTAGCTGGTCTACAATTTTCTTTAGCATAACTGAGCTAGAAGCACCTGAATCAATCATGCAATTATGCACTAAATTTTGTCCTATTATAACAGTAATATAAAAAGGTGGTGGCTTTATCAACTTGGGTGCTTGCTGGGTTGAAGTTTCATTTCCAGCCATTAACACCTTAGGATTTTGTTATTTTAAAGCATCATCCGATAGTGTAAGCATTTGCAATGCTTCCTGTAGCATATCCTTTTGGACTGGAAGTGCTAAAATCTCCCAAATAGATATAGGAACATGTGTTTTCTTTAAGTGATCAACAATATTAAAATTCTGAGTACTAACCTTTTGCCTCTATTTTGGAACAGCCAGCTCCTTTTCTGGTTGTAATGGCTGTGAAAGTGCATCTTGAGCTTGAATTTTTTAATGTTTTCCCTTTAATATTTATTGTTGTGGAATAATAGCAGGTTGTTGCATTTTATCAACCTGGTGTTGTTCATTTGCAGCCTTATTTTTGGATCTTGTACTTGCTTCTACAGGCTTCCATACTTGATTTTGATCAAAATTAGATGCTAAAATAGTCTCATCAGCATTAAAATTCATCAAAGTAACATGAGGATTACATTCTAAGAATCTCCTTGAATATTAGTCAATTGACTCTTTAAAACACCTTGCCTCCTAGCTTCAAGCACATAAGGACAATCAAGCCAAAAGTGGTTGGCATTACAAGTGTTACACCATTCTTCTTCTTGTGCATAATTATTATATGGAACAAGCACTATCTCCTTAGAAGTAATAGGGGTTGCATAGTTGTAAGGTTGACTAGTTCTCTGATTGTAACTCCTTTATTGTCCTTGAGCTTAAAATGGTTGATTTGAATCAGAGGCTTGATTAGATTGTCTATTATGTTGATAAGAAACTTGAGGAGGCCTAGTGTACTGACCTTGCTGCCTTTTCAAGTTCATGATCTCATTGCCATAAGTTTGCAACGTTCTCATCATAAGTTGTCACTTTTGTCCTTTAACTCCAAATTTTGCTCTTTTAGCTCTCTAAAAGGAGTTGTGGCAGCATGTTCTTCTACGGCAACTTGCATATTAAATATTGGCAATGCTGGCATTGGTGGAACAACTACTATTGGTGGAACAATAGCTAGTACAACTCACTGTACTTCTACAAAATAAGGAATTGGAGGCCTAGGAGGTAACTTACCAGCTTGTATCAAGTTGTTCTCAGCTCTAATAGCAATATCAAATGCATTTGGTAAAGTATTCCCACCCATAGACTGAATCATCACTGAAATATCACTGTTAAAAGCCTTCAAATAAAATAAAAATGCATAATCATTAGAAGGTTTAACAGATGTTGGAATTTTGTCCCAAGTTCATTGAAAATGAAAGTTAAAATCAGAAATATGCTCATTATGTTGCCTTTTAATTGTAGCTAACTTCTCAACCAATGAGAGATTATCAGATTTATCTTCAAATTTTCTAATCAAAATAGTCCCCAAATCATCCTATGTAGCAATAGAATCAACAGGTAAACTTCTAAACCAAATCAAAGCTTTACCTTTAAAAGAGGCTGCCAGTAGTTTTAATGCCACATCATCATGTGCCACTTGGTGTAATCCACAAAGAGTGGTGACATCCTTAATATGCTCAATTGCTGAAACATGATTTTCACCAATAAAATAAGGCAAACCTTTTAATGATGCTAGAGGAATATCATGATGAGTAGAAATTCGTAAAGGGCTGCCAGCATTAAAAGCTACAAATGGAAAATTTCGGGCCATTTGATGAACTAGTGGTGCTTGTTGCTGAATTGCAAGTGTAACAGAAGGCTGGGTAGGATGAATTACCTTCCTTTGATATGTTTTCAAACTTTGAGGAGTTGTTGTAGTACCACTTGTAGATGCTCCCAAAAAAAATTATCCCTTGGTAAGTCTTCAAAACTTGGTAATTTTGATCCAGAATTATCAGGAGCACTTAAATCTTCAGGAAAGATGATATCCTCAACAATTACCTCAAGTTCATCCGAATTTGCATCCTGATCTTCAAAAATGGGATTATCAAATGATGAAAAATCAAAACTAAATAGAGAAGATCTACCTCTTGGATATTGTGGTGTCCTTCCTCTTCTAGATGATCTACCTCCCCTTCTTCCTGGCTACAATTCCTGGTACACAAAACCCTCCTTGTTTGATCTTGTTGGAGTTCTTCTCATTAAAATAAACACTCAAATCTACAACTAAATCTACAATAAACCTTCCAAAATTAGAGTCACCAAGTGCTGGAAAATGCCTTCTAAAAGGTTGAAATACTGTTGTTCACACCAAAATAGCAATAAAAACTTGTAACTCAGGGAACTGAGAAGCAATTCGTGTCCCACCAGGTGTACCAAAAATTGTTCTCAATTAGGAATGCGCCTCTAGCTTGATTGAAAATCTAGCCTTCCTATTGAAACATGGAAATGTACTCTTTGTGGGAGAGAGAATGAATCTCCGGATTCTAGGCTGGTTCCTATAGATTTGGAATATCACCTAATACTAATTTTTAAGCTTTGAGAAAAGAGAGAAGGATAACCAAAAAATGAATACTAACTAACAAGGTGATACACCAAAAATGGATTCAAATTTATCAGAATTGTAAACATGTACCTTCAAGACACACATTACTAAATTCTGCAATTATTCTCACTTCTCAACACCTAGGATGGTTTAAAATTCACTATTAGGGTTTGGTACCACTAATGGTAGGAATTTAACTAGCAAACAAGTAACTTCTACAAAAGGTTAATTCTTTATAATTTAGAATAGGAATTTGGAGAAATTCACTAATCTATGCTTGAAAGAGACAAACACTTAAATGCAAAAAAATTGGAAGGATTGATAGCAAAACTCAGAAAAATATATGAATAATAGAGGCCAGCCTTATTATCTTCAGAATCTACAAAAATGGTTACAAAACACAAGGAAAAGATGCAAAGGAACAATATGTTCACTAATACCTCTTCTTCCCCAAATTTTGAACCCTTACAAATGAATAAGAAGTCCAGTTATATATCCTCCAATGCCAATTTTGAAAATGAAATTCCCCTCTCAAAAGAGTTCCTAAACAGATAGATATCCCTGAATTTAAGGCATGAATGATGCCAAAAACCTAGCCCCTAGATTTAGGTCTCCTATTGCTGATAATTGAGGAATTACATAACATATCTCAATTTATATCAAAGAATATATTAAAATACCCAAGCTATAATTAAGGAAAACCCTAAGATGTAACTATAATCTCGTAAACCTAACTTAAATCACATGTCTAAAGCAACCCAACTCAACACCCTATCACCATGGTCAACATGACCTATTTAAAAAATATCTCTACTTTATTATAACATGTGATGAGGGTGTCATGGCATCTCTGAAAGAGTCCTCGTACACTGCAGTTAGACAGAGGCATTAACTTTTATTTGCATTGTGGACTCCAAAATTTATCAAAATGAACATAGGCATTTTTTCCCACTTCATTTGCATTTCACAGGCTTTTGGAAGAAGTTTAGGGTTTTTTTGGTGCCACCATGCTTGTTTGAAGTTCATCTCTGGTTTTCTAGGTGTTACTTGGAGTTCCCAAATGTTGAGGCTCAACTTGATTGGCACTTTAAACTTGAACCTAAGTGCTCAGACTCTCTAGGCTAGGAGTATCATTCAGTTTTGATTTACCTCTGTTTGACCAGAGATGTGATTATTACCCCTCCAACTCAAGCTGGAAATCAAACTTGGGTTGTGACTGCAAGCTTATGACTGGCATGTGAAACTTGAAGCTTGAACCGTGATTGTGATTTGATCTTTGAACTCGGTTTTGGGGCTTTGACTGTTAAGAGCTCGAGTTTCTTGATCTATTGTTGGAACTCAACCCTTATTTTATTGAACAGGAGCTTTGAGCTTGGCCTCAGCTTCTTGATTGAAGAACTCAGGATCTCTTGCAGATTATGAGATAAGTATTACTGTTAATTCCTTTTCCTCATTTCACATGAATCGTGCATGCTTTGTTTAACTCACTATTTGGATATTCTTCTTTAGCATTAAATTAGGGCCTTCAATTGCTATTAACGTGATGAAATACGCACTGTGAATGTTGAACTTAACCATTGACTGTGACTTTGCCTAAAGGCTCAGCCTGAAACTGGAGTCTTCTTGTACATTTTAACTTGTTGTTGAAGCTTTCTTCCTTTAAGTTTGCTAAGAACAAACTAATTTCATCCAATAATACTCTTCTCCATTGCGTAGGTTTGGGGCTTTCTGATGTTTACTTGTTGCCGATTATTGCTTGACTTTATTATATCAGGCTTTGTGTTAGATCTTGAGCTCTTTGAGCTTTAGACCGAAAACTGACGGTCTTTGCCTGTGACTTTGGCTTGGTAACTTGATTTCTTGAAATATAGTTTTAAGTGGAAGATGTATTTGATAGAACTCGGGCCTTGTTGAAACCTAGAAACTTGTCCTTGAGGCACGGGCTTTTTATCTGGCCCTCAAAAATTGAGTCATCTACCTTTACCATAGCTTAAATTTTGGGGATTTCTATCTCTGTTTGGTAGGATAACTAAAATTTATCATCAGTCTATGAATCAAATAATCTTCACTTTTAATCACTACTCCCTTATGCCTTAGATGCTGAAAATGTAACATGAAAATTTCATTTCTTGTGATGCTCACTGTAAATGCTTGACTGAGTTTTGCTTGAGATTTATTACTATTATTTTGACCTTTCCACTGTAATGAACTTCATCAGTCCATTTCTTGATTGGAACATGCTAGCTGAATTACTTACTAGAATAAGCTGAAACTAACTAGCATACTTGATTAATCTGCCATAATCTAAACTTTGCAATGTTTTCTGGAAGCATTATGTATCTTGTATTACTGTAGCATCTTTTAAAACTATCATTGAGCATTCTACTTATTTGAGAACTCTTCACCAGTGATCATATTGCAAATAATAAGTGCAACTGAAACCATTCTCTTTTGTTCATGCACAATTGATAGCACTGTTTGAAAATTTATTGAAGCATTTCTTGTTCAAAACATAACTATCACTCCTTCTAGTAATGAATACTTTCCCCGGCTATATATGCATAAGTTGTATCATTCTTTAGTCTTTTTGACAATGATCATTATATACCATGATTGTAAACTATTTGATTTTCTGTTGTAGATCATATTCAGATATGCACATAAAAAATCAAGACTTATAACACATATTTTCACTTTTAGCAATGAAATCTGATTATGGGGTTCTAGCACGGGCTCGTGACACCCCATAATCAGATTTCATGTGACCTTAATCTTGATATTTAGCATATATTCAGCATATGAACAATATCTAATCAGCACATTGTATCCTCATTTTGACGTGATGTAGCTATTTTCTGTAAATGCACACTTTATGATAGCAAAACATTGTTACTCTAATTCTTTGCATTATTTTTTTCCATTATTTTAGTCATAAAGTCTCACACCTGTAATGATTTTGTGTCCTCTCAATAACCTACTTAGTCTTCAATCTACACATGAAGCAAACAGTATGAGTATAAAAAATGATCTCCTTTTCTGTCTTCTTCCTTCTTCATCTACAATTTGTGAACTTTCAATATTGTGTTTCTTTCTGCATTCTACTTTTGTTTCTCTTGCTCTTTCCTTGATGTTTACATAGATGTATAGCTCTAAAAGTGTGAATGTAGCATGCTATTTTTAGGTATCTGTGTATTGCTTAAATCCAATTTGCATCTAACTATTCTCTCTCTCCATGATGCAGGGCAAAACCAAAAGAAAACCTAGGACGGAAACAAGGCCAAAGACAAAAATGCAGATTCAAATGATGCAATTACTCAGCTTCAATATGCAAAAGACCTCTTAAAGGCAATGCATGGACTCCTTTTCTTATGCTCCTTTCTTACTTTCAGAATTGTACATCTTCTCTAAGTTTTCAATATGAAATATGTAACCTATGAAGGAATACTTGATTATTACATTCAGTTTGAATGTTCAATCAAATGATCAATTGTGAAATTGAAATTTTAAATATGATCAATCCTTAGAACATTATCAATGATAACATGAATGCAAAAGCAATGTATTTTGTCTTCAATATCTGAATAGTAGTGTTGGAATAGATGTACCTTGATGCAAGTTCTTTGATGTTTATAGTTGTTATGCTGCATATGTACTTTCTCTTCTCAATTTAAGCAATTATGTACTTAGGACAGCAACTATCAAATCCATACTTCAATGTAAAACAATTATAAATTTATCAATTTAGTGTGCAACTAAAAATGATAACACATATCTTAGCAGTGTTCTGGGTTTGTAGTTTGAGTGTCTAGCCATTTCTATGGTTGGATTGATTTGTCTCGGGAGATTATAACGTTGTATCCTAAGTCAGTATCTGTTAAACAGTTTTGGGGCCCCTTCAAAACCTGTTGTTACCTTAATCAAAAACATTACATACCTTGAAGTCCTAATATTTTGTTTTGTAGAAAACTCTTGAGTTTCCACTTCTTCATCAATAACTTCTCCAACCTATTCTACTGATTCATTTTTATTCTGATCTTGATTTTGTACTTGAACAATCTAATTTTCATCTTAATCATCTAACCCATAACTACATGAATTGACTTGTTTCTGATAATTCTCATCAACCTTCACATTAGCACTTTCCACTTTCTCAACCGATTGTTAAAATATTTATAAGCTTTTTTACTTTTATAATAACCAATAAAGATACCTTCACAACATCTAGGATCAAACTTCCCTAAATATTCATCTCTCCTGATATAGCATTTACTTCCAAAGATTGTAAAATACTTCATTGTGAGAATATGACCATACCAAATTTCATAATGAGTCTTACCAGTACCATTCTTTATTTAAACTCAGTTCAAATTGTAGATGGAAGTGCTCACAACTTCTCTCTAGTACATCTGAGGCACATTTTCTTTCATAATCATAGTTCTTGCAGTGTCAAGAATAGATTTGTTCGTTCACTCTGTAATTTCATTCTATTGAGGGGTTTAGGGAGCTAACATCTATATCCTTATTCTATTTTATTCATAGTAAGCATTAAATTCTTCTGAATTAAACTCTCTACCTATGTCTGATCTTAAGCATTTCATCTTCAATCATTTCTCAGTCTCGACCATAGCTCTAAAGATCTTGAATTTGTGAAAAGATTCATATTTTTCTTTAAAACCCACATCATCCTTGAATAGTCATCAATGAACAGAATGAAATATTTGTCACTATAATAACTCTTAGTTCTTATAGGACCACACAAATTTGTATGCACCGAATCTAACAATCCACTCAATGAGTATACCTTGCGTTTAAAAGTAGATCTTGTTAGCTTTCCCAACTGACATTCCCTACACATATTATTAGGCTTTAATAATCTAGGTAGATCTCTTAAAGCATGTGTAGTACTTATCTTTGCAATGTTATCAAAATTTGCATGACAAAGTATCTTGTGCCACAACCAATTGTCATCAATTCTAGCAATCAAACATTTATCCTCAATGTTGTTCAAATGAAAAACATTACCTCTAGTCTTGGTTCCTGATGCAATTTTATTTCCAAAGCTTCCTTTAATTATATGCTTCATATTATTTAATTCTAAAATGTACCCCTTACCAACAAGTTGTCCAGCACTCAAAAGATTATTCTTTAAAACTTCAACATATAAGACATCATTAGTATTATTATTACCATCAAGTGTAATCGAACCTCTCCCTTTGATAAAACAAGAAGTATTGTCACCAAATTTGACAACACCACCATCATACCTTTCCAATTTCACAAATTTGTTCTTATCTCTAGTCATATGGTGTGAATAGACACTATCTATTACCCATTTATCTTTTATATCAACATGTACAACTATAATTTCCACTTCAAAAAGAAAGTAGGATTCTCATCTCTAATAGCAATAAAAAAAATTGCTTCTTCACTCTTCTCATATTTATCTTCAGTCACACCATCATCAATAGCTAAATAACATTTCTTGTGATACTTAGACTAAAATTTTCTAGGTTTATACTTCAGTACTCTCTCAGGACATCTAGAAGCAAAATGACCAATCTTATTGCAAGAAAATAATTTCAAAGGTAGCTTCCCTTCATACTTACCTGCACCCTTAGGAACTCTCTTAGCAATTAGGGATTCTATATCTTCCAACTTTTTTTCTTCTTCAATCTCTTCCCATTCCTTAGCATATCTAGATCCAAACTTAGATGAACTTTAAGAACTCTCACAAGAATCATAATCTGGCTTATCCTTATAAATAGTAGCTTTAAATGAAAATTCATACTTAGGAAGGTTATCATGAAATCTAGTCATTTCAAAAGTAGATAACTTACCAACCAATGAATCTCTTTTCACCTTAGAAAGAGTCCTTGTCTATTCAATTGCAGCAACTTTTTAATCATAAGTAGGAGGCAAAGATCTCACAATTTTAGAAATAATCCCATCCTCATCCAGAGTTCCACCAAAAATTCTAATTCCACAAACAATTTTGGTTGTCTTCTTAAAAATAGGCTTGTATATTTTTATCTTCACTCATCCTCAAGGCTTCCATCTTCCCTTTTAGGATTTGCAACTTTGCTTGCTTTATAGTGGCATCTCCTTCATGTAATACTTCTATTTTTATCCTTACTTGATGTGCAGTTTCCAACTCCATGACATTTGTGTGTTCGGCATCTGATAAGACTCTCAACAAGGATTCCTTGGCTCTCATGTTACATTTGAAGTTTATCTTCTCATCAGCAATAGCAAATGACAAATTTGTAGGAGGTTTGTAATCTTTCTTTGTAACTTCCCAATATTCTTCTCCAATGCATCTCAAGTGTCTAATTATTTTTCCCTTCCATAAAGAGTAATTTTTTTCTATCAAATCTCAAACTATCCTTCTTGAAAGTTACCATCCCATATCACCTCAAGCGGTTAAGATCCAGAAAGAGGATCTAGCTATAATACCAATTGATAGAAATGAGGCAGCACACAACTAAAAGGGGGGGTGAATCTGTTGTTTCTCAAAATAGATATATCAAACCAAAACTCAACTTTCTTACTTGGATGCTTAATGATAAATATTAAAGAACTAAACCATCAAAACAAGAACACATAACACTAGATTTTTTGCATGGAAACCCGGTTAAGGGAAAAACCACAGTGGGGATCAAACCCACTAGATGATGTACTACCACATATAACCCTATTAAAAGTACAAAGGGGAATGCATATGCATTCAAGCACACTATCTAGACCTCACTTCTCAAATACAAATGAGGGAAAAAACCCTTGGGGAACAACCCAAAATATAACTAGGGCTACAACCCCAACAGATGGAATATAATCCATTGTGACCAATAATCCACTAATTGAGTGAATTGAATGATAGCATCTTATACATGCCAATAGAGTTCTAATGAAGTATAGTTCTATTCTGAATTTATTTTAGATTCCACTCATACCTCTTTGCACGTCCACTGATATTGCTTCATCCAGCATCTCACACATCCATACCATAACCATCCCATTTGTAATCACAAATGATCTCATCTTTAAATACATTACATCAACTCATTTGTACAACTAGGCCAACTTGGACCTAATTACAAAACATTACAAAGATTAAAAATAATCCTTTATGCAATCCAAGATGATTCGGCTAATACATAGCTAGGAATCTTCATTCACAAACATGCTACGATCCATGGATCATGCCACAATCCTTCATAACACGCTAACTCTCAAGTCGGCTAGGAGCACCAACACTTCTCAAGATCACTAAATCCAATCACATAATCCAATGTAATCTGACAACATGAATAGAGCACAATCTAGAAATATCAGCAAGCAACATGAAATACCATAACAACAACGCAAACATCTTTGTCTCAAAATTCATTATTGTCTTTGCATTTTTCATCAAGAACATTGAACACCAACCTTTTTCACTCAACAAAAATAGCTTCCCATCATCCAAAACACAAACCATTCAAGCTAAGGACACACATCCACATCCTAAACTCACCACCAAGTTAGAAACCAAATATATTGCATCACCAATCCATACCAAACCAAAAATTAAAACATTGTCTCCACTAAAATAACTAGAAAATTATCTTATGATAATCCAATCATAACATCATCAAATAATACAACGAACCTCTAAAACTTAAACAAGATCAACTACAAATATTCCTCAACCATTCTACAACTTAGTAGCAACTGATCTAAAATACTTTGTCATACCAAACCAAAACTTCCAACTATGAAAACCAAGAAACAGTCGGGAATAAAAGATATGTTGACATCAATGAAAAAACATCAATCTCATCCAATATGTGCATGAAATATCCAACAAGAAACATAATAGACCATTTATTTTTTTATCTACACTAGAGGCCAAGAATAGTTCTCAATCAATTCTCCTTCCTGTGAATCCACTTTCCCTTTGTTAAGTTGCATATTTTAAAACTTGATATCCTTTGTTGCATAGAATTGTTTGTTCTTCATGAGGATTTTATCCTTGCTTGGAGGTATGCATCCTTGATTAAGACATATCCCTTTCTTGAAAATGTATGTCTATTATAAATTATCTCCCCCTTGGTGATTAAAATTGTGTAATCCTTCACCAAGAATCCCCTTTCCTATAAATTGGGAAGGTGTGTATTATTGACCTCATTCCCCTTTCTTAGTTGAAAATGTCACATTTGTTAAATATATCCTCTCTTTTTTGGAGGTAGAAGATATATTAGAAAATGATATTTTCCTCCCCATTTTGATGGCCATGTATTGTTGAGAGGATCATTTTACATTTTAGCAAGATATATTTTTTAACACTATCTCTTGCTTGTTTAAATAAATGCATCCTTTAGGATCTTTCTTCCTAGCACGGAATACATGCATTTTAGTTGAGGATATCCCCTTGATGTTGAAGGTTTTTATCCTTAATGTGGATTTATATTTTCCTTAATATATCAAGATAGATTTATTTTAACATCTTAAGGGAGTCGGTG
This sequence comes from Chamaecyparis obtusa, assembly GCA_027943335.1. NCBI lineage: Eukaryota > Viridiplantae > Streptophyta > Pinopsida > Cupressales > Cupressaceae > Chamaecyparis > Chamaecyparis obtusa. The sequence goes on along the minus strand of BSBK01005505.1, from coordinate 170,930 downwards.
GCCATATGAGGCCTCCTTTCTATTCATAGTCATTCATTGATGTGCTCTTGAAGTGGTGGTGATGTATCACATAGTTCCCTCTAAGGCATGATTATAAAGTTTTGTTGTTAGTCATCTAGTATGATGTGGCTTTCTAGTGTAATCATTGTTTCTCATGCCAATGTAAGTGTTGGTTGTTGGTTTTGTTCATGTCTTCTCAAATGTTGGCTTCCTAATATAGTGTTGCTTGCTAGTGTGATTATTTTGTTTCAGTACATGAATCACCCAACATAACACATCTTCTGGCCAATGGGATTCATGTCTTCTTATTTTCTTAATTGGTGTACATCCTTGTTCTTCTTATAAGTCCACTTGTTCTCTTGCAATAACATGCTGAGAATGATATTAGAAATTGATTTATTTTGAAATCAAGGTGTTTTAAAACATAGTGACATCCTATCCCTAGCTCCTCTTTATCTTAGATGATCTATCTATTCATTTCTAATTTATCATGATTATGTGTGTATGTTCATGCTCTAGCCAAAGTAGGAAATAAATGTAGAGTCATAAATTGTACTTCTTTAATTAATTATTCCAATTTCACACTCTCCTATAGAGAACTCATTTTAGTTTCCATTCCTCTAAGCACTTTGGGGGCCATTTCTCGATTAAAATTAATATTTAATTAAAGAGTATGATTCATGTCCTATTTTAAATCTCAATGCACTCCTCTTTGGGCCCTTATTTTAGTGTGCCCTTTATTCTATAACATCTCAAGCATATATTGCATCATATCTTGTTTTAAAATTTAATTCAATTAAAGCTCTAATTTGATTTCATCAACCCCCATATCAATTTTAGATCTAATATTATGGTCCTGTCACCTTTCTACCCTCAAAATTTGAGCCAATTTTGGTGGGAGTATTTCAATAACCACAAACTATTTCAATAATTGGTAGTGTTCAACACATTTTCTATTGTCTCAAATTTTGAGAGGATAACATGTTGGCCTTGGAATTTCTAGATGTAGCCCTGATATTGGGATATGGCTATCATAGGTCATACTAAATGCAAAAAAACATTGAGAACCCTATATAAGGCACCTATCTTAATTCATTTCATCATAAAACTCAATCTCTCATTCACAATTTTATTTCTAAGAGTAAATATTATTCTCAATGATAGATTTGATTCAAGGAGCATCAAGATAAAATTAATGCATCTTCAATTATGTTTTTATGATGGATTGTGTGATGATTCATTATGTTACTACATCAACATTTAGAGAAATTATCCTAAGAATTTTGTATCATCAATCAAGGGTATGATCATTTCAATTCAAGCATTTCCTTCATATTTAAGTTTTTCTTTTATCATCAATTTTCTACGGTTGATTCCCAACCCAAGGTTTGACTTAGGCAAGTCCCTATACAACCAAACACCATTTTTATCTCATTGTGTGTAGATACTGATCCAAAAACAAGTTTTAGATCCAATTTGGGATTGCAAGAACCTAGTGTAGATAGAGACAAAAGTAATTTGGCATAATTCATTAGAGGGACTAGGGCGCCTAGTACCATAGTCATAGTGGTTTGGACTAAAAGCTGATCCAAAAGTAGTTTGAAGGATCTTGAGACCAATTTGACTTATATTATGCTCCTAGAACACCTAAATGACTATGGCGCACATTAACAATGTCCAACCATTTTAATCTCAGATTGCAAACACAAGTTCCTCCCTGGTTCCTTTTTCTAGATTTGTATTTAAAGTGGGCATATTAGATCTATAACTTATTATTTATGTTTATTATTGTCAATTTTGCCTCCTTTTAGCCTAGTTCTTCCATTGTATATTTTTAATCACATCCAAATCAATGAAAGCACATTAAAGAATAATCAATTATTGTGCCTAGCTCACCTAAAGGTTTTTACTTATGCCAATTGGTTGTTCTCCAATGTAATTGATGGGATTGGATTTGATTCCTACTTTTTATTCTAGGTTTAGATCTCATTTTCCACCATTAGGGTCATATATAATATGCCAATCACATATGGATAGTTGCAAGGTCAACACTAAATCCTCCAATTTGGTGGTAATCTCACTATTCAATCAATTAAAATTGCATGTATCGAATGCCACCGCTCAACCATTATTGTTTGCATCATTGCATATAATAACATCAATAGAATCTCCTTCATGCATCTCAATCCTATAGTGGATAAAGGCTCCTCCCTAATCAATGTCATTCCCTAATACCTATAATATTGAATGAAAATATTTCTAAAACAATATCCACTCTACTTGCATGTCATCGCCCCTTGAGTTGAAGGTCGTGATCGAGAAAAGTGGGACCCAATCATGTATAATTAAAACAATAAAAGTATTTGTTCAGGCTTAGAATTGTTACCCTAACTCAGGCATTAAGGCTATACAACAATTCTATCCTGACAATGGAAACCTCCTTTAGTTGTGGGTAGACTATGAATAAGGAGGAATCTCCAGATTCTAGGTCGGTTCCTATTAAATATTAGATATCACCCCCTAATTGAAAACTTGATAAGGGGATAGAAAGAACTTTTAAACTGAAAAGACTGTGGTGATACACCAAAAATAGTTTCAAATTTTTTTGGGAGAACAAAATAATAACTCAAAATCATATATTCAATGCTTGACCCTTTAAATCACTGTTCAACATATAGGCTAACAAACTTCACTATTAGGATTAAATCACAAATAGTTCAAACCGCTAACAACATACATCTTCCATACAAGGTTTAAGAAAACAACTAATTACCCAAGAAGGAACAAAATACATTCACTTCTTTTGGATTACAATTAAAACCAACACTTGCAAAGAAAGATGAAACCAGGATTATCAAATCAAACTCCAAAAAGTATGAATCCAAGAGCATATGCTTTATTTCTCTCACAAATCTGATAATGTGGTCACAAAAATGGCTTCAAAACAAAATAGGAACAATATGTTCACCATTAGCCTCTCTCCAAAACTCGCAACCCCCTAAAATTGATCATCAAAATCAATCTTATAGTATGCCCTAGCCTTAAATCCGAAAATACAAGCCTCTCAAAAATGCCCAGTTTTGGCCAAAAAATATGCCAAAAATCTAGCCTATATCAACTCTTCATGATAAGTGCCCTAAATATTGGTCTCTAATAATAAGGATTTAAAAATCCCTTTACAACACTTAACCAATGTTTGAAAATTTGAAAATTGAAATAAAAATCCAATATCCAAATGCATACCCTAACCTCTAAAAATACTAAGTGTAAACAAATGCAAAGTGGGGAATTTTATATTCGACCCACTTGCATATTACTCAGAAGTTGAGGAATGAGGTGGCACATGGGCAATTTTCAAAAACTGCAAATACAGATACTTGCAGTAAAGGCATTGAATACATTTGCTTGTTGGACTCCAAATTCTCTTAAGCCTTTTCATTCTCGAATTTGGTGTTTGTGTCTTCACCGAGAACAATTAGGGAGACTTCGAATCCTAACTGTGACAAAAATCTTCCATGTAGCTTGGCATAACTAGCATGAATCCAGTCTCTGTGAATTATGGAACTCTCTGGCATCTTCGTTTTGAACTGAAAGCTTATTAAATGTGAACTCGAGTTTTCTGGCATTTGATTGGAGTCTTCATTTGGCTTGGTTGTGACTATTGCATTGACCATGAATGACATATGGCCGCAAATGGTAAGCCACTGTGTCTCCTTTTTGTTTTGACTGGTATTGTCATTGCTATCACTATTTGTTACTGTCGTCCATCTTTGCTATCACTTTGGCTTGAAAATGCACCATTCTAATTCACCATAAGTCATGGCTTGTGACTATGTAAGTCACAACATATTCATTAAGTTTTTACATTGTGTTCTTTGTGAAACAAGCCATGACTTATGGAAATGTTTATAAGTTTATGGGTTTTTGAATTATGAGTCACGTTTTATGTGTCTGTAGCTATACTGTGAATAAGTTGAGACTGGTGTTTATCTTTTGTTTATCTTGCTCAATAAACTGTGACTTCATTCTTGATAAAATTCTAAGTCATGGTTTAATGTGACTGTAGATCCCATTTATTACCTTGAAGTTTGGCCTTTAATCAAAGTCGTGACTGGAGTTCTTCTATAAAGCTTGCTGGTTTATAACCGTGAGCACATCTCTGAGCTTTATTCCATAAGTCATGGCTTGACTTCTATTATTGCTTCATATGAGGGCATGACTGAATGTTTAGCTTTGCTAATCCCACCTTTGCATCAACATGACCCTTGCATAAACACGGGCTTCAAACACCATGAGTCACAACTTGTGACTTGAGTTTCATTACAATAGCTCGACTTCAACTAGTAAGTGTTTTCATTGATTTTTCACTACAAATTTAAACACAAAACATATATTTACAAACCTTCTACAATATCGACAATCTACTTGCTAAACTCTGCCTTTCTCTTTTTGACATGTAATAGTGAAGGAACGGTGTTGAAACTGTGATGTATGAGCTCAGCCCCCTTGTCAGTTTTGGAACCTAAGTTTCATTCTATCATAACTTATGAACTCGGCAACAATAGGCAGCCTATAAGAACTCGGTTCTTGAACTCGGGAACCCATCAATAATAAACTATGAGTCCACGATAGCATGAACTTGGATTTCACCCTTTGTTATGATTTGGCTTCTACTGACAGTGACATTTGATAACAAAAACATAATATGAGTTTTCCTCTCTAGCTATCTCATCAAAATCGTGAGTTTATGACTGAAAGATGTGGTAGATGTATTCGGTTTTGCTTATGACATCTTTCAGTCATAAGCTTCACAGAATTTGGGAGTTGACTAAAAACATGACCAGAGATGTCAAAGAACATAAACCACTTGTCTTAAAAAGATAAGTACATCTCTTTTCTGTCTGTTGTTCATTTTGTTTCTTTTGTTGACAACTCATGTACATTATTGTATCTCTATTTTTTCATTACTATTGATTCACACACATGTCACCAGAAATTTATCCGATTTATAAAATACACAGCCAACCTGAACCATCAAGTTTACCATGAGAATATTCCAGATTTATTTCATTAATCATGTCTCAGAGATCCTTTCATAGCACAGCCACTGCTATTCATTTCATTTCATTTCACCTTTAACTTTTTCAACTGATACATGAAAATAGTCATTTTGAATATTGAATTCAATGCTAAAAATAGAGAACATCCTTGAACTCACTGGTACATGCTAGCATGCTTGAACAGAGTCTGTTTCTCTATTTTGATGTTGAATCTGAACTTTAAATATAAGAAATGCAACAAGATAAAAATGTTTGTTTATTATTAATGAAGTTTGAGCATGGGCTCATGACACTAAAAACATCAGAATGAAAACATTTTATAACTTTATGGCATAATTTTGAAGCATTCTTTGTGTAATCAGCAATAAAAGTGATATTACTTGAATCTGTACTTTTGAAATAGCAAGGACATGTTGTACCAGTATTTATGTAACTGCATTTTATGACTTGATCATGACTGTCTACAACATTGACACTTCATATAGCACTTTATCTTGAAATTCCAACTGGATATGCAACTTTTTCTATGACTGAATGTAAAAACCAGTCAACTTCTTTCTGCAAAAATAAATTGTTAAGCTCTCAAACAACATTATTTGGAAATGGTTAGATTAGTGAACATAATAAATAATTTGTCAATCAATTCTCAGACCATTATGTTCACTAATCTACCAAGGCACTGCATCATCTGAAAAAGGTTTCTCAATTTGAACATACTAAGTCCCTTTAATTCAGATACCTGGTTAATAAAAAGGATAACATACACCAGAATGATCATAAATAGTAAAAGGTTTCATGTTTACAGAAAAAAGTCCCTTTCATACTACCTTGCAATGAGTGTTAGTGTACATTTCCTTATTGCATTTAATTTTCTAGATTGATATGCAGTATTGAAAACTTGATTGTTACAGTATGTTATTTGTTTTTTATGCATTGTTTAGATCCAACAGGATCTAACCACATTTCCTCTCTCTTATGCAAGTATGAACCCCTAAAGACCTAAATGCAAATGAAGACCTAGACTTTGAAGACCCTAGGACCTAAGACTTAGCAGACAACCAGCTGACAACAAACCAACACAAAGGCAATACATGGGACCCCTATTCCATACTTCAATCACTTTTTTCAATTCTGCAAATGTACTCTACTTATTGATATGAAATATGAACATAGAAAGACATTTATATACTACATTCAGTTTGAATGCACAATGTAATGATCATTTATGAATTCTAAAATTTTGGAAAAGTGATCAATACTTAGAGTACAATTATGACATCTAGAATGAATAGAGTGATGACATGTAAATTAACAAAACCTGCAAGGTAGTATTAATTAGACAAACAAATGTGCAACCTTTTCCTATTTATGCTTGTTGTGTTGTATGATGTAATTTTGAGTAGCAATACTCTCATGAATTCTCAAAAAAAAATGAACAAGTTTTTAAAATTTGAAAAGAATATTAAAAATGAGGAAAAAAAATTAGTTGATTGAACTCCATATCAATGGCAATCGCTTCACAAACTCTTACCTACCCAATGTTCCACAAAGGCTTAAAAAAAATATTTATCTCAATCCACCTCCCACTTTTCCTAAGATTTAGGGTATTGAGATAGAGGCACTTTCATGCACATTATATCCTTCAACAACTTCTATGTCATTATTACAAGCATTGTTCTTGCATAATGACAAATCTTATATTTATGGTGGCTATTTTTATTGCATGATAATGTCTTCATGATCACATATTTTCTACCTAAAATACATGTTTCTTTGTTTCTCTACTTGTAAGTAGAGAAAACTTTAGTGGCGATTATTCACCATTTGGCGAATGTCGCCCGTCACCATCACGTGATTTGGTGAATAAATTGCCCATATGGGACTGACCCCATTGCCCCACAATTATGAAAATTGGGTCCAATGCCCGGGTCCATCGCCAAATGGTGTATTAAATTTTGTCCATTTTTTGCACATTTTTGCCAATGGCATATACGTCTTGGACACGATATATTTTTAAAATTTGCCTATAATTTCAAATGGCCCCAAATGGATGGCCTATATTCACCGATAGTTATATAGAAATATTTTTTAGGCGGCCCCAACTTCGCCAATTATTTTACGGATGCGTGTCTCAAATCGATGGGTTTTCACCACCTTTATTAATCATACCAAGGTACTGGCGACCCATAATCACCTAGGAAATAACACGTCCAAGGTATTGGTGACCCATAATTGCCACCTTTATTAATCATACCAAGGTACTAGCGACCCATAATCACCTAGAAAATAACACAAGACATGTTATCATTACGCGGGCTTCGCCAAATATTTAGACACTGACCTAATACCTCCCGCCCAATTCGCCAAAAGAGATTAGTATAAATACATTCATACATCAGTGTTATTATACACAATTTGGAATCTTAGATCGGTTCAATTTGATTGATAGCGAATTTCAAACTGTCTCACTATTGAGTCTCGATTGCTTTGGCGAGTCAAAGGTAAGTGATTATTATTTTGAATTTCTACGACTATGTAAACATTTTATATTATAGTTATGTTGTCATTTGTCACTTCTTCAAGAAGTAAACATTTTTTTTACATATTTTTATCACTAGGCTGGTAGCCAATCGAGATGTCAAACAAGAATAAGGGTAAGGCTCTGGCAGATGGGGAAAGCCAAGAGAGGCCAACAAAACATAGAACCTTATCATCGTACTTTGGTCATGTTCATGGAAATGTGTCTGCCCAAAATAGGGAAGCTAGTGTTACTTCATTACAAGAAGATTTTGAACCTGAGGCTGAACCTTCACGACATATTGAAGAAGTCAGTGAACCTGATATCTCAAATCATGATGAACTTGAAGAAGATTTTTAGTTAAATACCCAGAGTAGCCATAATGATATAATCGACTTGGATGAAACTGAGAATGTCAAAAAAGATGATGGTGCAACTATAGGGAAGACAAGAAAATCCAAATCAAAGAATGATAGACTATGGGATATGTCGAGGAATTTTCAAAAAGATTGGGTGTCAACATATCCATTCATTGAACCAGTGCCTAATCTAATTGAAGGGGAACCTCCAGTAGAATGTAGATGTAAGATTTGCAGCGTGATAAATAAGAAGGAAAAGAGGTTGCAACTAAAAATTGACACCATAGAAAAGCATATTGGTAAAGTTTACGAAAAGAAAACCATAAATGGAGTTCAAAAATCAGTGATAAGATGGAAAACAAAAGAGGAATCTCAGTATGTTAGGAATGCAGAATTATATGAATTTCAGCATAATATAAAGATGAAGCCTAGTGAAGTTAAAGGCTCTATTGAAGCTTGTTTTGGAAAAGCATTGGAAGTAGAAATAATGGGAAAAGTTGTTCAGCTAAGTGTTGTGTTTAATATTTTGAGCAGAGGGCGTCCAATGAAAGACTACCCATCATTGAGTGCTTTATTACACTTTCTGAAAGTTCGTAACTATCCTAACAGTCACTGGTCAGTAAACAGTGGATGGGAATGGGCAAGTTGTCTTGCCGAGGTTGAAAAAGAGGATTTGAAGGCAAAAATTAAAGGGTCAAATTTTATTGCATTGTCTTTAGATGAGGTCACAGCAGTAGACAATACTTCCTAGGTATGCATGCACATTTATACTGTACAGAATTTTGTTCACCAACCTCATCTACTAACTATTGCTAAAATGAGGGATAATGCGACAGTGGAAAAAAAATTTCAACTAGTAAAGAGTTCTCTAATTGAATATGGAGGTATAGATGACATGACCATTGCCAAAAAGTTGGTGTGTGTTGGAGCTGATGGAGCTTCAGTAATGCAAGGCCACAGGGGTGATCTTTGCACAAAGATACAATCTTCTTGTGTACCCTACGTTACTCCCATTCACTACATGGCCCATAGAATGAATCTAGCTTTTGGAGTTGTCAGCAAGCATGCTCCAATACAAAAAATTGAAGTTTTAATAAAAGAGATCTACCAATACTTCTATCAAAGTCTGAAATGATTCAGGGAATTTCAACACTTTGCTAAAGGACTAACCGATGGGAACAAGCTTCTTAAGGATAATGATACTAGATGGATCTCTTTGGATGGACCAGCACATCAAGTTTTTTTAGAATATCAATCATTGCTTGGTCTAATGAACTCAAGTCGTGATGAAGCAGGGCAACCAAAATTTCCTGCGCTGCTGTCAATGTTAAGTAATGTAGAGACACTGTTAACATTAGCAAGTATTCTCCCCATGCTTGAGGAAATGATAAATTTAATGAAAAAGGCCCAACAAAGAGCTATGTATATCGTAGAATATGCTATGCTACATAAGTTGACATGTGTGACGCTCGATAATCTCTATCATTTATTTGTTGATGAAGTAAAATTTGCCAGCTGGCTAAAAATCACAGATTTGGACAATCCTGATAACTTTTTAAAAATTGGTTCAAATAGGGAGTTATGTGTAGAAGTTCATGGAGTTGAGATACCAATGCACTACAATGCCAGGATTGAATCTAAGGAACCAGGAAAGAACCCCAGGAGGTGAGTATCAAGTGTTAAAAGGGAATACTTTACCAAGATCATTGAGTTTGTAACAGCTTCAGTGAAGCACATTGCCTTTGATCTTTCCTCACAGATTAGAGAAAGATTCCCTCCAGTCAAACTACTTGAATCCATGGCTATTGTGTTTCCTCATTATTGGCATTTGAACGATTCGAAAGATTTTAAAAGTAGGCTACTAACTTTGATAGATCATTTTTGCAAAACCAAAGAGTTAGATGGAGTAACTCTAAATGGAATTTTAGATGCAAATTGTTTGAGAGATCAATCAACTTATTTTTCACGGACAATGAGGGAAAAATTTAATCTTATGGAGAACCCTATGGAAGATGGATCGATAACAAGGCTTTGGAAAAACCTAGCTGAGAGTGAATTGTTGATTGATTCAATATCAGAATATTTCAAGCTTGCTAAATTATGTCTAATCATGATATTGGGGTTGGTGGAGGATGAGAGAGTTTTCAGTGCTTTGGGATTCCTAAAGTCAAAACTAAGAAACAAATTTGATAAGAATTTGGAAAATTGCTTGAGGCTCTATACATCCAGGTATGAAGTCAATACTTTTCCTTACGAAAGGGCACTGAAATTGTGGAGGAAGAAATGTCAGAGAAGAGGGGTGGGAAAAATGTCAAACCAAAGTGGGAATGGGAGTGGGAATGCCAGAGACAATTATGTCATTGACCGAGACCCATGTACTAGCACTAGTACTGCTAGCGGTGAACATCAGTTAAATCCACATTTTTAATTTTGGATAAATCCATTTGGAGGGTGCTAACTTGAAATTCAAATGGATCTAATTGACTCTCTGGTGGATTGTTATCTCTAGCTAGGGGCATAACAACCATGAATTCCATCATATCTTTATTCACGTCATATGTGGTTAATAACCTGTTGGATGCAGGTTCTGCATCATGAGCTGTAGCAATTGCTTCCATCTTCATTGTCTTACTATTTTGTCTATTCTTGTTTTTTTATTTTTCATAGTTATTTACAAATTCATTGTAACAAAAATTAGGATTTTGTGAGACAATTGAATGTTTGAATGGTGAAATAGAACTTGCACTGATGTATGAGCTTCCACCAATACCATGAGGATTACCAACACCTAGACCCATTACAAGTGGGGTTTGTGGACTATTCTGAGGGTTTTGTCCTAAAGGATGGGCAATTGTTGGACTCACAGTCACCATTGGCACTGTTGTACTAGTAGTATTACTAATACTTGTCATAACCTTTTTCTTCTTTACACTTTCTTAACCTTCAGGACCAACCTTTTTTGCATCTACATATTGATATAATGTCCTTTTCAGACCACTACTTGTAGTTGTACAAATGATATTGCCAGCTGTGGGAGTGACAATTGATTCAGATTGAATCTGAGTGCTTGGAACAGTTGGAAGTGGAACTGTATTTGAAGCAAAAACAAATGGAATTAACTAAGTTGAAACCAATGTGAATGGAATTGACTGAGTTGATGATTGATCTCCATGCCCAAGGCTTGGTTTCTGACCATGTTTTGGTGCTACAGCTGGTGGTTCAGGTGCATACCAAACCCCTTCTCCACTGGGACCCAGACCACCAGAACCTTGGTAGCCCATTTTTTCTACAATTTCTGCCCCTTTTCTATATAGAAGTTTGGTGGATGAATCAACTCCTCTATTAATTGTTGTATTGTATGAGGGATTCAAAGAATCTTGGTCATCATAATCATCATTAGTATCATTGTGATATGCTTCAGCTGGATGCTCCTTATTCCATAATTCGTTAAACATTGTATCATCTTCCACCTCATTAAGATCTGTAGAGGTCTTTGGCTCACCGAGATTCTTCCTCATTTCCCAAAATTCAAAAATTTTGGTTCGACTCCATCTAGCATCTATACATTCATTCATTAGCTCTTTTGGAATACATTTTGTAGATGGTTTATTAGCTTTATTGTAGAAATTGGACGATGTCATGGCCTGCACTTTTCCTTTCTGTTTGTGCAATGCCATTATTTGTGATGACAATTCCTATATTGACATATTATTTTCAGTAGCGTATTTCTCCATCTATTTTTTGACCTCCTCCCAAGAGTCCATGTTTTTTAAATTTTCAATCAAAGGCATACTTTCATGTTGATATTTGCTTGCAGAGTTCCCATTGTCTTTAAGCCTTGCTCAAATTATGTTCAATGGATCATATTGCCAGTGACTGTCAACATCAAATCAAAAAATTGAAAAAAAGGCTTTTGCCACTTTGAATCCTCTTCTCTCAAATGCAAACCCTCCAAAGTAGAATGGCAAGGAGGGAAATATCATTTTCTTTTGCTAACCATTAAAGAGTAAATCTGTGCTCTCCATTTGTCGTACATATTCCAATGCAAATACCCTCTCTGTTCATGTATTGGAAGTTTGTAGGGTTCTACCCATGAATCGTAAAACCTTAACACAGTGTACTCTTCCATTAAGTACCAGTCAGCCAATTGTAGTTGACTTCTGAGTTGAATGCAATTTCTACAAGTAACATGCAATCTAGGCATTAGAGTGCCTGTAATTTTATGGTACATTGGTGCCAAAAAGAAGTCTACAAAATTGTTGTAGTTCCTTCTGTTATCAATCATCCTTATCTGAGGTGTCCACTCATATATTGGATTTTGGCCGTGAGTCTAACTGCAAAGCTTGTTTGCCTAAAATAATGCATGATGCTTTGCTAGGAGAAGATAGCACAAGTAGGTTGTGAATCTAAATGTCTTCTCTAAACCTCTTTGAATCATTAGTAATTGATCTTGCATGCAACGAACAATGTGCTTAGTAAAACAATATTTTACTGGTTCTTTTTCAAAATGAATATGATAAAGCATTTCAAGAATGTTGGCACCCACTTGTTTGTTACTATCCAATCCCAAACAAAATGCTTGCAAGGAAATAATGTCATGTGCCCATGGCACAAAAAATTCAAAATCATAAGGAGGCATATGATCTGGACTCAGACTACAACCGCTTGTTATTCCTCTAATATAAGAATCTCTCTATTTTGCATCTAATTTTTCATAATCCTCTACCAGCTTTCCCAGGTCAATGTGTACATTTGAGTGTTGTTGTTGAAACCCTAGGTTCAACAGACTAGCAAATTCACTCTCAGTTATGGACAAAATTTCCTCCTGAGTATTTTTATTCACAATTGCTTTTCTATTTTCATCATAATTTTCAGCACAGAGCATAACAATTTCTAGGCAAGGGAATACTTGAGGTAACGCCATGTGTGTCGACCCAACTTCCCACAGTGCAATTTTATTTGCAGTTGCATTTACCCTAGGGTTAAATGAATAAAATTTTGAAGCCTTATTTGGATGGTTCCACTTGTTTTCAAGTGCAAATCTAATCTCCATTATACCCTTATTTCCATGAATAACAAGATCATGTATCTGATGGAATAAATCACTGAAACCTGGTGTTTTAAGCATATTGTGGAATTCTATTATTTTGCCCATCCTATTATTCTTGGTATTTGTAGCTACAAGCCTACAGGGGTGATTCAAAATTAAAACCTAACAGACTAAATTTTTATATAATATAAACAGTAAAGTTGTAAATCAAGAGACTTGAAAAATTTAAAATGCGGGACGTAGATTTTCAGGATTTTAGTAGTTACACTTACCCGTTGATGTTCACGTTGCCCTTAGTTTTGATTTTTGCAGAGAGCTGAGAGACTTTGTAGTTTGTTGCTTTCCTCGGACCTCAATCCTCAACCTAGAAATTAAGAATCTGTAACTTTGTTGCGCTGTAAGTTTGTAAATTGTAACCCCTTTCTAATTTCTAAATCTACAGACCACGTATAACTACAAAATTAAAGAAACTTAAAGCACCAAAGTTGTACAATCTATACTCTATAGTCATCACACACTGTCAGTGTGTCACTTTCAGTTTAAATGTGAGTGGAATCGTGGACCACTAGTTACTAGACACGCGTCATGAATCTAGAATGGGTTTGCTAATGTCACTATTAACTAACCCGTCTTAATGTATTAATGTCATTCATAATGTCACTATTAACTATAAGTGGAATGTGATTATGTCAATGTGTTAACTAAGCAGTGACACGTGTCATGATTCTTGGATGCGTTTCAAAAGATAGGGTGTCTTTTTCCTTTCGGCCTGAAACTCAACTTCAGTCGTTGATCTATAAACATCCAATGGCAACGGTGAATGGTGTGGTACTAGTGGCCCCATGGGTCGTGGGTCCCATTAACTAGGCTAGTTAGGATGACTCACATCATGAGTCAGACGTGTCAGTGTCACGTCATCACCAAATTGAAATGACATTGTTATTTGTTGGTCGACCAAGGAGTTTAGTGACACGTGTAATGATTCTAGGACGCGTTTGAAAAGATAGGGTTTCTTTTTCCTTTCGGCCCAAAACTCAACTTCGGTCATTGATCTATAAACATCCAATGGCAATGGTGAATGGTGTGGTGGCCATGTGGGTCGTGGGTCCCATTAACTAATCTAGTCAGGATGACTCACATCACGAGTCAGACGTATCAGTCTCACATCATCACCAAATTGAAATGACATTATTCAATGTTATTTGTTGGTAGACCGACGACCGTGCGAGGTGTTAAGTGACACGTGTCATGATTCCAGGACGCATTTGAAAAGATGGGGTTTCTTTTCCCTTTCGGCCCGAAACTCAACTTCGATCATTGATGTATAACAATCCAACGGTAACGGTGAATGGTATTGGTGTACCATATGGTATTGGTGTACTATTTTTTGTAGTGATTAATTTTTTTTAATTTAAGATAATATTACTATTTAATTTTATTTGGAAACATTCTTTTATTTCAAACACATATATTTTAGAATTGTTATTATATTATCATTTTAATAGTACTATATTTTAATTGATTTTATTTTCGTATCATCTAATTAATATTAATTTTTTATAATATATTTAGAAATACATATATATAGATATTGTTATTATAATATTATCATTATGATAGTATTATATTTTAGTTATTTTTATTTTTATATCATCTTTTAACTATATTATTATTATATTTATCTTATATTATCTTATAACTATGCACATAACCTTTATATTATTTTTTATAGTAAACTTATATTTTCTATGGGATTATTTATTAAAATATACTTATTATTATACATATTTTTTAGATTTATTTTTCACATTGTTAAAAACTTAGAGACTCAATTTGACAACTTTAATCTTTTAATAAAATGAAAGAATTATAATCATTATGTAAGTTGAAATATATTTCATATTTTATGATGTTACAAATTATAAATATAAGATATAAGTTTTTTTCATTTATATATGTTTAAATTATACTATGTTAGTTTACCATAATAAGAGTTAAAAAAATTACATGTGAAAAGTAATGTTCAAATTCTATGTTATAATTTGTGAATATTTTTTAATGGAGAGTAATTATTTAAGTATTTAAACATCAATCTCATTCATAGAGATATAATTGTACTTCAAACTATGTAATAATTTAAATGTGGGAGACACCATTTTTTAAAAATTATTAAACTACAGTTTCAATTAGTGAAGTTTAATTGTAATAGATATCTGAAGGAGGATATTTGTCGGCGTATTTTATATATATTAAAATAAATATAGATAAGCTAGTCTACAGATAATTGATAAAGCATTGAAGCAAGTAATAAAAATATTGCAATCACGGTTACAGAGAAGTATAAAATATTAAAAACCATTTTTGTACACAAAGCACAAATTGAAATGAGGTAAAGCTTGCAAAATTTCCATTGTATTTTTCATAAAATTATATTTACATTCTCGACTTCATACTATGTCTATAAACAAAAAGAAACATACTTGATACTATGTCTATAAACAAAAAAAGAAAAACCTTAAACGACTACAATACTAGTACCAATACAAGGTAAGCTTTTAATATTTATCAAAAAAAAAGTTTTTATAAAGAAAAATCAATTGTGCCCTTCTGTGTAAAATTTTGCAGAGAGGATTAGCTGCATGAATTCGTCGAGCCACACAAATTGCCCCGCTCGAGCCTCCTTTGTGTCAAGCTCAAACCACTTATGGAGAAAACCCCTGGCAATCAGCGCCCATTTCCTATGGCACTTCAATTGCCCAACAGTCAAGCACAAAAGAAAAGGTTGCATGGCCACATTCTGGCGTGGGAGGAGAAACTTGGGTATTTGACTTGCCCTAGGGATCCCCACCCCTAATTCAGTGAAGGCGACAACTTGAACGTCGTCCCCCAGGTATTCCTCTTTGAATACCCTCCTCAGCAACATCACCATGTCAACCTTTGGTCCTCCAAGGTCCAGAAGGGAAGCCAAAAAAAGGGATGTAATGTCAGTGGCTACCCGGTACCTATCTTCATTGTCAAGAAACTCTCGGCCCAACACCATTCTGACAGCCTCTGTAACGAAAGGCCCACCATCCTTACAAATTGATTCTAAAAATTCATCAGAAAAGGAACCCAGAAAGGCCTTCTGGGCCTCCTCATAATTGCATCTAAGATGAATGGGAGTGTTCATCTTAGATTACTTGCAGACTGTAAAACTTAAAACAGTAAAACTAGAAAATTTAAAAACAAATTACTTGCAGAATGCGTCACTGCAGACCCTAAACAAACAATCAATCAATGTCGATGAATAATGAAGCTATATCATCTATAAATAGCCCTTGAATCCTTGATCGTTACTTACCAATCAATTATTTCTATCTTAATGGTATTAAATACGTTGTCCTCGATATGCCTCTAAATCTTGCACGAAAATCTTTTCCCTAAATACGTGCGTGTGAGAATTGAAAATTTTGTCCTTAATCTTTCACACCTGGCAGTAAATCTTTTCTATCGATAAAAAATGTCAGAAATCAGCTGTACAATTTGGGAAGTGGTGTGTGGTAGCCAAAGAATGTCGTTGTCACTGACATGGCATTTAATTCTTTCCAGGTTAAGTGCTTTTAATACTCTGCAGACAACTTACCTTGATACGTGTCAACATTTCGGTGACTACCTCGACAATTCTTCTTCCTTCAAGAAATGTTGGCCAAAATTAAACCTCAGCCATTGATCTTGGATCATCAGACGGTCTAAGTTCTCAAATAATACATTTAACATAATTACAGTGGTAGTGGCAAATATTATGCTTCCATAATATAAGGTCAAACAACCACGTCTTTAAACCATCACTTGCCAGTTGCCAATAATTTATGTATGTTAGGTATGTTAGGTTAGGCTACTTATTTCCCATCCTTTGAAAATCGCCAATACAATTATTTTTTCACCCTTCAAAAGAAAAGCATTCGCTTCAAATATTAAAATTTTTTACTTGAAAAGAAAATTATTCACCTCAAATATTATAATTTTTTACTTGAAAAGAAAATTATTCGCCTCAAATATTATAATTTTTTATTTGAAAAGAAAATGATTCACCTCAAATATTATAATTTTTTACTTGAAAAGAAAATTATTCGCCTCAAATATTATAATTTTTTACTTGAAAAGAAAATTATTCGCCAGCAATTTATGAAATTTTCAATCCGGGGGGAAAAAATCACCAATACAAACTATAAAAAATCGTGGATTTGAAAAAAAAAAAATCGTCTAGATTAAAACAAATTACCCCCTAAAATAATGTACGATTCGCCAGGACTTTACACTTTTTCCTAAAAGGGGGTTTCTTAAAGTTATCCCTACTTGTAAGCTTTCATTGATAATATTCAACATATTCTATGAACTTTACTTCTTTTATGATATCATCACATGAATTTACATTTTCTTACACTTAATGTGTTACAAAGTTGTCAATACTGATGCATAATGATGTGTCTTCATGACATTATTCGCATACAATGTTATAGTCTTTTCATGCTTACCTATATGTTATTGTACATGCTTATATTGTACATGAAATATTTGCTTTCTCATAATTTGACACTTCTTTTCATATGAGACGTGTTCCTACATTGTAGGTGAAATATGTGGTAGTTTATTTTGCCTCCCGCTACATTACCCCTAATATTGTTATCTTTAGCACTTATGTATAAGAAAAAGATAACAAAGGGTTTGCTAGGATTCGAGGAAGTTTCAATCTTAAAACTGTGTGTGAAAATTGTACCTGATCTGTAGACACAACACTCAGTAAAACATTAGAGGTTAGTGATAATCAAAATCGTGCAAAATTGAAAGCTAAACTAACCAAGCGATTTACTGCCTTCTAGTAGGTGCGAGATTAATGTTCTCAGATTATTATCGAGATCAGTGACCTAGACGACACCTAAATGAAGGATTTGAACGCAAAAGATGGATATGAAATTGAATGCAATTAATCTATATTTTTGATATTTTCTATGCTATAAGAATGATAAACTGATATGCTATGGATGCTAAATGATCTAACAATGAAGATTCTAACAATGATATGAAAACTATGAAATTCTATGCTAAGATATAAAAACTATGCAATTGAAATTGATCTCACAAAGCTTTGAATTCGCAAGTTGATTCCTCAGCCTCCAATTCTCTAGCATGATTGTGCAAAAATATGAGATGAATTATGAAGAGCTGAGCCTTGTTTTTATAGAAATCCAGGGCTTTGGAGGTGCATGGAAAAAGCCATAAATCACTCAAATTGATTTTTGAGTTATCTGATCATGAAAGATAGTTAATTCTCAAAATCATGCAAAAACATGCAAAAACAGTTTTTTAACTCAAATTAGAGTTTAGATCAGCTTTTTGAACTCCAAAAGGATGTTGAGTCCCAAAAAGTTAATAACTTGCATTGATTTTCTGATTTGGAGTTTAACTGTTTCTTTTGAATATGCATAATAATTAAGAATTAAATAAATAAATAAAGTGATTTATCCTCAACTCAACTGATTTTTGAAATAAAATAATTAATTTATGGGTTAATTAACTATTTTACCAAACTTTTATTAAAAATTATATTATTAAATAATGACAACATGCTTTAATTAATTAAATAATAATTTAATCAATTAAAGATAGGAATTTTGATCTATTGTCAAAATTAAATAATACAATTAATAATAGATAGAATTAAATTTAATTAAACAATTAAGTGGCAAATATTAAATCTAATTAATTAAATATACGAAATATTTAATTAATCAAATTTTTAGGATAACTGTGATTTATTGCTAAATAATAATAAAATTAAAGATAATTATGATAATTAAGAATATTACTAAGAATATTCCCCGATGCAGAATTTAAGATAATCAATTATGATTCGATGATGTTTAGATGTGCCTTAGGTTAGGACTTTGATGTCGATTTTGTTCGATTTGTCGATGTAGGAGGCTAATGAACTTAAAGCCCATTTTTGGAGTATTACAAAAACCACATACATCAAATCCCCAAGACAAATCTAAATAATGTATTGTTTAGAAAGTAAGTATAAAGTAATGAAAATGAGTTTCTAAGCTTTTTAGGTACAAAAAATAAGATCAAGATAGTCAAACATGATTGCATGAGTCAAAAAAATATGGGAGTGATTCTATATTTAACTAGTAGAAACCCAAACATCAATTGATCTTTGTATTAAACACAATAATTCAAATGATAATCTTGTAGCAATGAAGATGGTAGACAAGTTAGGCCCCAAGAGAACTAAACATCCTACACCCTATAAAGTTTCTTGGTTACAAAAAGGGTACCAATTATTGGTTGATGAACAAGCTCTTGTTGAATTTCAAATTGATAGTTATAAGGATAGTGTGATATGAGATGTAATGCCTATGGATGTATGTCATGTATTGTTTGGTAGACCGTGGCAATTCTACAAGAAGGTGGTACATGATGGAAGAGACAATACTTATACCTTTGAGAAGGATGGGGTCAAGCATACCTTGATACCTATACAAGAACAAGAAGGGGATAGCAACAACAACAGTAAGATAATTGTGGTAAGTGGGAAAGACTTTTTACATGATATGAAGAATGAAGAAGTAGGAATTGCTTTGGTTTTTAAACCTAAAATTACACTCGCCATTAGAAAACTAGATGACTTGCCTAAATATATACAAGAAATCTTGGAGGAGCATAAGGATATTGTAGCAGTTGATTTGACCAATGATTTGCCTCTTATGAGGAGTATTAATCACCATATGGATATGATTCCAAGGGCTATCCTTCTAGATAAGGCTGCATATAGATTGACTCAAAAAGAGAATAAGGAGATAAAAAAGCAAGTGGAAGAAATACTCAAGAAAGGTTTGATAAGGGAACGTCTTAGCCCTTGTGTTGTTCCTACTATTTTAGTGCCTAAGAAAAAAGGTGAATGGAGGATGTGTATGGATTCTATGGCTATTAATTGTAATACCCCAAAAATGGGCTATAGGTTCATTAACCTCCTACATATTTTATTCAAACGAAATCGACATCAAAGTCCTAATCTAAGGCACATCTGCACATTATCGAATCTTAATTGATTTTATCCTAAATTTTGCATCGGGGAATATTCTTAGAAATATTCCTAATTTATCATAATTATTCTTAATTTAATAATTATTTGGTGATAAATCTTATATTTTATCCTAAAGTTTGATTAATTGAATATTCTAAATATTTAATTAATTAGATTTAATACTGCCACTTAATTGTTTAATTACATTTAATTAAATTATTCTTAAGTTGTATTATTTAATTTTGACAATAAATCAAAAATCTTATGACTAATTAATGAAATTGAGAATAAATCACTTTATTTTTAAATTAATTCACAAAAATCATGCAAAAGCAGAGTTTTACTCAAAATAGAGTTTAGATCAAATTTCAACTCATCATTAGATGTTGAGTTTCAATTTTAAAATTGATTGTTAATTTCTAGTTGCCTGCTTTTCTGATTGTGCATGATTTAATTATAAATTAATTTAAAAATAAAGTGATTTATTCTCAACTTAACTGATTTTTGAAATTAAAACAATTGATTTATGGGTTAATCAATTATTAAATCAAACTTTATTCAAAACCTATATTATTAAATATTGACAACTGACTTTAATTAATTAAATAAGAATTTAATCAATTAGTCATAAGATTTTTTATTTATTGTCAAAATTAAATAATACAACTTAAGAATAATTTAATTAAATGTAATTAAACAATTAAGTGGTAGTATTAGATCTAATTAATTAAATATTCAGAATATTCAATTAATCAAACTTTAAGATAAAATATAGGATTTATCGCCAAATAATTATTAAATTAAGAATAATTATGATAAACTAGGAATATTCCCCGATGCAAAATTTAGGATAAAATTAATTAGGATTCGATAATGTGCAGATGTGCCTTAGGTTAGGAATTTGATGTCAATTTCGTTCGAATTGAAGATGTAGAAGGTTAATGAACCTATAGCCCATTTTTGGGGTATTACATTTTGCCCCTCTTTGAATCATCGTGCAAAGCGTAGTGGTTCAAAGAATAGTCTGTGTATGATAAAGATGTATGAAACTGATTTGAAAGATTGAAAGATTAATTGATTTTGAGACAGAAACCGATTTAAAGATTTAAAGAAAAGAGATTTAGGTCCTGGTTGACCAAAGATAATGTTAACTATAACAGCAATGAACCGATGATTACGAAAAAGTGCCAAAACGCCTGATTCTCAACCTTATGGTTGCGAAGAAGTGAGTGACCGATTCCAGACTTGATTGTCCAAAGAGAATCATATTGGTATCACATCCTGAACCCATCAATTATGAAGAACCAAGGAAATAACATTAATGAACCGATGGTTACGAAAAGCTGATACAGTTTATAAGATAGATTAGGATACCAGATTGATATGGATCTCGATGAATCTGATATGCCCCAAGCGATGATAGATTTTCCTCAAGCGACGAGGAATTTTGATGAGTCAGCAACTAGATGTGGTTGTTGTCTTGATTATTGAGGAAAGATTGATTACAGATTTAGATTTATAGACTTGAATGATGTGCAATACCATGCCCCCTTCGGGATTAAAATTGAAATCTGACAAGAAAAGTCAGCGTTATAGTTTAGAAGCATGTTAATTGATTTCAGAAGTGGTTATACAAGTTTGAGAATGTGTTCTGCATCGTTTAGAGGTCCTGGAGACCAATTTTGACTAGGTTAAACCATGAGTTGACCATAGTTGACCAAGTTGAAATTTTGATAGTTTGATGTAAGATAATCAGTTAAATTGAATTCTAAATTTTTGTGATGACTGAAGGTTGATTATGCAAGTAGTTTACAATATAAATGATCTCAGATTTTGACTTTGATCCCAAAAAAGGATTCTACTTGTTATTTCGTTGGAGGAACCTTCATACAATGCTTAGTCCTTGTGTCATGTTTAGCATTTTTGGTTTTGAAGAATCATTTAAGTGTTCAAACAATTTGTGAGATCATGAAAAGTGCAAAATAAAATGTAGAATGAAATGCAAACCTAGGACCTAGGACCTAGTCACTGATCATGTGTCGATTTGTTGTCATCATTGAACTTTTAGGTAATTGGATAAATCAATACAATGTCCACTATTTATGAAATCATAGACATATGAATATTGATTTGTATGTGTAGGAATAAATACGACACTCACTGGTTAGGCAACCATGGACATATAAATATTGATTTTATTTTCAGAATGTCAAATTAGATATAAGCACCAAGGCACAAACGCCAGGATGACCTGAATATCATGTCGATTTTGATATAGCAATTTGTATAAGCATCATAACATAAACGTCATGATGACCTGAATACGCCTTACGTTCAAACACATCAAACAGTCAAGAGATCATTCTAAATCCAGTGTGAATTACCCGTAGTGACCCTTTATCGTTCACATCCTTAGGCAAGATTGTGTTTCACAGTAGGAGAAAGAACTCACTCAAAAAGACAATAGTTAGATCAAACTTCTTTGAATTTTCCAAGTATCAATGGTAGAGGTATGCATGGTCATCCAATTTGAGATAGAGGCTCTTACAGACGGACACCATTTCAATCCAGAATTTCTAAAGTTGTTAAATTTTCACATACAAGTAGAAGATAAAGAAAAGATTATGCCCCCAGTCATCACTCTCTAAATCCTGTAAAGGACATCATCAAAGAGCTCAAAGAGACACAATATGCAAAAATCTCAATGCGAATCAGTAAGCATACAAGGAGATAAAAGCATGTAAAAAGCATAGATTATTTTCAATTTGTATTTGTGTTTGATTGTGTTGTTGTAGATGCAAAATCCTTTCTGGAGAGGAGACTGACTGAATGACTTGAATAAAGCTTCAAAGGACTCTGACTGGATATGACTCATCTAAGATGTACTGGAAGCCATAGGATATGACATTGATTGCCCCCAAGTGTGAACATTGATAGGATACAGACGCTTGAGCTGATTGGGGTACAGATCGACTTATTGAAAACAGGAAAGTAGAAACAAACCAAGAGATATGTACAAACTAAAGCAAGACTAAAAGGTGGGAAAGACCAAGATTGCGCTGATAGATGAAGCGTTTTGAGCAAGTGGCACCCGTTTCCAAGTTTTCACCAAGGCACTTTTTCTTTTTCTCATTTTTTTGTATTTTTTATTTTTCCAATTTTTTTGATATTTTTCCATTTTTTCGTACTTTTGATATTTTTTTATTTTTTTTGTGATACATCAAGGTGCCTATTTACTAGGTTTTCACTAAGATGTTCATTTTCAAAACTTTTTCAGATTTTTAAGATTTTTTCCAGGATATTTTACCATACACTGAATGCCTTAGGCATAGAATTTCTTCAGATGGAGAACATTGATTGGTTCTCAGAGCTGTTCTCCTTCAGTCATTGAGAGTTGATAGGCTCCATAGCCAAAAGTAGTAGTGATAAAAAAGGGACCTAGCCAGTTGGGTTCAAACTTCCCCTTGTGTTCTCGATGTGACTGATTTTTAGGATTCTCTCTAAAAACTAGATCGCCAACTTAAAAAAATTTGTGTCTAACTTTCTTGTTGTAGCCTCTAGACATTATTTTCTGATATACTCTGAGATGATCATATGCTACTTGTCTACGCTCATCTAGTAGTTCAAGTTCTTGCAACCTAGACACTTTATAGTCATCATCAATTACTAGACCATGCATTCTAATTTCTTAGTGATGAGATTTCAACCTCAATAGGCAGTACTAATCAGTATGTACAAAGGCTGCCCCCGGACAGAATGGGCATCGAACTCCCAAGTAATATCACATTGTGTAGTCCCAATGTCTAGCAAGGTGGAGAATAAGAGGGATTAGCAAGCTAGTGGAAGAGATGGAAGACAAGAGAATGAAGGAGAATGAAGGGAAGAAATCCTAAAGGGAAAACTCCTCAAGGGTACCCAAGCTAGGGAAAAATTGTCATGTAAAGCACATTTGGACAAGCAATGAAAGGCCAGCATAGAATAAGTCACAAAAGCGTAATGCCAAAGAAGGAAAGGATGTAGTCCAAAGGAGTAGACATGTCAAGAGGTTTCAAAGCATCGTGTTCTACTCTTTTTTTATTAGATCAAGACCAAAGGGGAAAAGGATAGCGAAAGGCTATAATGAATGGAGGAAAATAAATATGAAGGCTAAATAGGAAGGGAATGAAAGCAAGATCGTCGTAAGATAGCTCACAAGATAGCCAAATGTTCGTGTATAGATCAACATTGTCAAGATCAAATAGAGAAGATGGAATGGATGAAATATGTAGAAGAACTACGCATGATGTCTGATTGCCAGGTTTTCATCATGGTACTTATCCAAGGCACCACAAGGGAGTAGTTTTCACCATAGGACGAATTTATTTATCTTTACTTTTGCTACCCAGGCACCTGTTTCTAGGTTTTCACCAAGGCACATTTTTTTAAAAATATATATTTTTTATTTTTTTGGAAGAAGGCAAGCTTTTTAGATAATGATCCTTAAAAGGATAAACCATGATATGCCAAGGATTCAAAATGATATGCTCAAAGATGCTGATAGGGAAAGGAAGATGGAAGAGAAAAATGGAGAATAAGGTTTTATGTAAAGCGAGTGAGGTTGGAAGATAGGAGAAATAGGCAAGTGAGGAAAAATGATAGAAGGTAGAAGGATAATGAATTGAAGGATTGTGAAAGGGTAGATGGAAAGGAAGGAAAGATCAACATCAACACACACCTTGAAGGGTGGCGAGAGGATCGAGGAAACGTGAATGAAGGAATACATAAAGGAATATGGTGAATGGATAGCAGAGGTTGTGGTTTAGGTGCATGGAATGGAAGAATGTTTTTGGAAGAAGATGAAGTGGAAGTCTTTGGAAGATTGAATGTCAACTTCACTTGTTGCTCAACATCAAACTTTTTCAAGAGAGATTTTGGAATCCATATAGCCGTAGGCTTTTCATTTCTTTTTGATGATCTAGAGAGAATATCTTTAATGATGGATTTTGGAACTCATACTTGTCTTGTAATTTTTTTCTTAGATGTCTCTTTTGACTTCATGCCTCCATGTCGATTAGAGGAGACATGGTTATTTTCTTTTTTTGATGGATTCTTGTATTGCTTCTTTTTCTTGTATTGAACATTCAAGTTACTTTCAAAGGACTTGGGACTTGTGGAAGAAGAAGGAGGAAATGACTGGTTTAGATGGGGGGTGGATGAAAAGGATTCAAGGGTATGCATCTATGTTGATCTTGAGGAAAGATACGAGATGGAGGGACGTAGGGACCCAAGATGGATGGCGAATTAGAAGAGTTAGGAGGGGAAAGTGAAGGGACATAAGGACCCAAGATGGAAGGAAGACGTGAAGCCCTTAGTAGTGGTGGAAGAGGTCCAAGGATGGAAGTGGAAGACACAAAAGGATAATCAACAAGTTCATCAACATTTATATGACAACCAAGGACATCAGCACCTTTAGAGTGAGCATCAGGATTTTCAATAGAATAGTGGACATCTTGAATATGAGCACCTTCTTTGATAGGATTGTTCAAAGCTTGCAAAGACTTAGGAAGAGTAGAAAGTGGAAACGAACATGGAGTGGTAGAATAAGAAGATGGAAGAATTTGATCTTGACAAGGATCTTTGGATAGCATAAGCGCATAATTTTTCTCTTGATTTTCAATAGGCTTAACATTGGAAGTAACAACACCATTTTTACCAACCTTAATGGAAGTATCATCTTTGGAAATTAGAAGTGGGGTAAAGTTATTTTGATTGTCAATAATCTCAACGGTGTAAGTAGTAACTTGATCTTGCTTAGGAGAAGACTTAAGACAGGGTGGAATGAATGAGAAAGGGCTCACAGGATCAAAAGAAACATGGAACAGATAAGAGACATCATGAAAAAGATTGGATGACATGGAGGTTTCTTTATCTTGATCTTTCTTTATGTTCTTTTCTTCATCATTTTTGGAGTCCTCTTGACATGGAGCCACTTCTAAGGACAAGGAAGCATGTTGGGATTGTATGGAAGACTTTAGAAGAGATGGTGGAGAACTATCTGAAGTAGGAATTATAGCATATAAAAGCTTAGGCTCTTTAGGTTTAGCATTATTGAAAGTATTTGCAGCCAAGTGAAGGTTAGCTTGAGTTTCTTTAAGAGGTAGCCCTTGAGGATAACTATAGAAAACTGCATGAAAAGTATTAGGACCTTTGGTGGATGAAGGACTTGTGAAAGATTTGATAGGCTTGGAAGCTTTAGGAAATGTATGGGTATTGGAGGAAGTAGGGGATGGAAGGGAACCATCACAAGACAAAAGTTCATCATTAACATGATCTTTCTTGAGAGTTTAATCTTTATTTTCAGCATGAGAGTTCTTAGAGGAGAGATTCTTATAGTATTGATGTTTATAATCAGCGCAAAAATCTTTCTCTTCTTCAAGTGAAATAGATGGATCATCTAGGTATTGTGCACAGAAATCATCAAAGTCCATTTCAAAATCAGAATCATATGGATCACCATCACGATCTTTCTAATGTGACGTCCCATTTCCAGTAAGCACGAGCACACGACGAGGAGGACTCTTAGGAACAGAGGTGTCATAGGTATCACTACATTGTCCATCATCATAGTCATCATAGTCTTCAAAGATGGGTGTGTCACTCTCTGTGGAAGAGGTATCATAAGGGTTATCACGTTGCTCATTATGGTATGTCTTGAGAAGAGAAGTAAGACTCTCGGGAGAATTAGAAGAGGAACAAGATTGTGGAGAAGAGGAAGGTGAAGACTCAGTGGAGGAAGAAGATGAGGAAGAATGAAAAGACTTAGAAGATGAAAGACGTTTGGAAGAAGGAGGTCGTGACAGGATCATGCGTATGATCCTAGCAAAGGCGTCTGATTCAATCAATTTTTCCTTTATTTTTATCATAAATTTATCACTTATGGTTTTTTTGGAATAATACTCTTCGAATTAAGCAATGAGTTCGAGATCATCCATTTTCAAGAGAGGTTCCATAACAAGATAGCAAAAATTCATGGTTATGGAAGAGGAGGAATCAAGCATTGAAGTGACAGAAGAGATGAATAGAAGAAAGAAGACTAGATAATAAGAGGAAAAGAATCAAGAAGACGTGAAGAGTTTAGGAAGAAGAGAAAGGATGGAAATGGGAGACTAGGAAGACATGGGAAATGTGGAAGAAAGAAGACCAAGAGTCATTTTGTGCAACTTGATACCATTTACGTTCATTTGGATGTTGAGCAACATGTCATAGCACCTAAGATCTGACCTGGACTGACCAAGGAAGACTAGAAATGATAGGAATCAGCTCACTATTTTGACAAAACTGCAAGACAGGTCCGCGCGAGAAAAGGAAAAAGTCTGACAGTTTTGGTACAATTTTCGAGGCAGGAACAGATTTCAAGACACAGTGCTGGCTATTCTCTGATAGAATATTCACTGTAACACCAAAAAAGGATTATTTTTCTTCAGATTTTGCAAATTTTCCAGATTGTTGATTGATTTTGATGGTTGGATTTGTTCATTTTCAAATAACCAATTACATATCAAACACATAGAACAACAAGCAAGGGATTTCAAGCATGTCTAAAAACAATGAGCAAGGGACAAAGCAACCTTGCACATAAACAATCAAGTGACTTTATTATTCTAATCCCTAGAAATACTACTTGTGTATGTTCCAAAAAGTTTTTCAATAATGCACATATTCCTAGAAAATGAAAAGTTTGGCCTCGCTAGGGTTTTTAGTAATGGTCTGACTAGGCAACTTTTGTGATCTCAAAAGGGCGAACTCCAATCTAGGCGCACCGGGGTTTTGACACGGTCTGAGAAATTAATCAATCAGGAGCTGCTAGGGAGATCTGACAGCCCAACAAGAGACCACACCTGTGAAGATTTCCTCCACAAGGACATTTATATAGCGGTTGTTGCTACCACGGTGAAAATGGCTATTACCGCTTGAGGTTTCGTCCACGTGGTTGACCCAATTAAAGGAATGTCCACTACGGTTAACCCTCTCTAAAGGTGACTCACAAAAGATACCACATGGAGACTGGTTCCAAATTCAAGGATCTGAGTTTCTAATACTACCCAAAGAGGGAATAGAGCATAGTCCTCTAGCCTTTTCACTTTTAACCAAAACAAAGCAAACAGATTAATCCGACACGCTAAGACCAAGATTATCTCACAAAGATCTATGATGTCAACCGCTTATGATCTATCAACCTCTCCGGAGAGAGAATGTATCAATCAAAAGTTGAAGACACATAAATCTAGTAGAACATGAGACTCTCTCAGTAACCTCCCTACCTACAAGGGGATCCTTCGTCAAGAAGAGCTTCGCATGCATGAACAAGCGAAAGAAGCTCAATCTCTCAAGATCATCTGCAAATAGTGTTCATAGGGCCTATTTACTATGTGTAATAGATATGCAAAAAGTAAATCTATGTTCGTTTTATAGCCCAAAATGAAGTTTGTGATATGAAAGTAAGAAAAGTCACACAAGCTTGACATGTGAGAGTTTATTTTAATCCAAATCAAAATATTATCAACTTGAGGAGAATACCTTAGGTCCAAAGCTCTGCAATCCAGAATTTAGCACACATCCGAAAGTACAAAATCAAGACAAATCAACAGCAAACAATGAGCATTAGAAATCAATAATCTGAAAGTGCAAATCTGCAAATCCTGTGTCTCTGAAGCAATATCTCGCGCATGTCAAGATGTGGTCCCACGTGAGGAAGTACGGTCTTGCGCGATGAAGGATAAAATCTCGCACGAGGAAGTGCTGAAACCAGCAAAACTTCACGTGGTGCAATGAAAAATCTCGCATGGGAATCCATACAGAGAAGTGCAGATAGAAAATTAAAAATTACAGTTTTGATAGAAAAAGTGCTAAAAAAAATTTAAAATAACGTCCTACATAGAATACCAGATCTGAAAAAAAAAACTTGAAACCCTTAACTTCAAAAACTACTTCAAAAACACCAGAACGGGCAGTAGCAGGGGAGTTTTGATAGAGAAATGATAGAAGATTGATAGAATAGAAGGGAAACTCATTTCAGGGCCCCATGGTGGGCGCCAGAAATGTGTGTGTGAATTTTGTACCTAGCTGTAGACACAACACTTCAGTAAAACATTAAAGGTTAGCAAAAACTGAAATCTGCAAGTAATTGAAACTATGCTAACCAGGTGATTTACTGTCTTCTAGTAGGTGCGAGTATGATGTTCTCAAATTGGAATCGAGATCAATGACAATGCAACACCTAAACGAAGGATTTAAAATGATGAAAGCAATGAAATATGAATGCAAATTAATCTTTTCTTCTTCTTTTTTGATGCAATAGGATGAAAAACTGTATGAAATTAATCTAGAATGAAATTGAAATGATATGCATGATTTTTGTGAATTAATTATCTCTAATTTCTTGTTAACTCAAAAATCAACCTAAGTTTATCAAGAGTGATTTATGGCTTTTCTCAATACATCCTTAAGCCCTGAATTTCTATAAAAACTAGGCTCAACTCTTCACAAATATCTCTCTAAATCCCTCAAGCTTTCAATCTCACATCTCTCGAATTTGCACAATTACTCTAGCGAATTTACAACTGAAGAACAAAGATTTTGCAGCAAGCAATTTTGTAAGGTCAATTCATAGTTTTTCATAGCTTTTCATATCAATTCATATAATTCTTAGATTAATTTTCATATCACTTCAATTTCATTCTAGATTAATTTCATACAATTTTTCATCCTATTGCATCAAAAATCCAAAAAAATAGATTAATTTGCATTCATATTTCATTGCTTTCATCATTTTAAATCCTTCGTTTAGGTGTTGCATTGTCACTGATCTCGATTCCAATTTGAGAACATCATACTCACACCTACTAGAAGGCAGTAAATCGCCTAGTTAGCATAGTTTCAATTACTTGCAGATTTCGGTTTTTGCTAACCTCTAATGTTTTACTGAAGTGTTGTGTCTACAGCTAGGTACAAAATTCACACACACATTAATAAGATAACTATTAGATATAGATTTCTTATTCCTAGAATTGAAGATTTAATGGATTGTTTTAGTTCAATGTATTTTTCTAAAATAGATCTGAAAAGTAGTTACAATCATATTAGGATCAAACTTGGACACGAGTGAAAAACAGCATTCAAGACTAGTCATAGACTATAGGAATGGTTGGCAATGTCATTTGGAGTTTCTAATGCACCAACACTTTTATCAGACTTATGAATGAGGTTTTGAAACCATTTTGAGATAAATTTGTGATTGTATATCTTGATGACATTTTGGTGTTTAGCAGGGCAAAGGAGGAACATTTGGAGCACCTAAGGATGGTAATGAGAAGGTTGCATGAGGAAAAGTTGCATAACAATCTAAAGTGTGTATTTTTGCAAACCAAATTGATCTACTTGGGTTTTGTGGTGTCCAAAGATGGATTGAAAATGGATAGAGAGAAGGTTCAAGTCATTGTTGATTGACTAACACCTAGAAATGCAATGGAGGTAAGGAGTTTTCATGGCCTTGCTAGTTTTTACATGAAGTATATCAAAAGTTTCAATCATGTTGTTGCTCCCATTCTTGAAACCGGTATGGGAAATAAGAGGCAATTTGAATGGACCATAGAAGCTAAGAAGAGTTTTATATTTTAGAACAAAACGTGAGTGAACATCCTATTCTTGCTTTGCCTAATTTTGATAAGGTTTTTCAGTTCAATGTGATGCAAGTGGATTGGCTATAGGGATTGTACTTAGCCATAAAGGTAAACATATGGTATTCTTTAGTGAGAAATTGAATGAGGCTAAAAAGTACTCTAGTTATGATCTTGAATTCTATGCCTTAGTTCAATCACTGAAAAAGCAAAGGCACTACTTGCTGCCCAAAGAATTTGTGGTGTATACAGACAATCATGCTTTGCAATTCATTATTAGCCAACATAAATTAAACCAATGGCCTACAAAATGGATAGAGTATTTTCAAAACTTTAATTTTGTATTGAAGCATAAAAGTGGGCAAATGAATAAAGTTGTTGATGCTCTAAGTAGGAAGAGTTTATTGTTGCAAGAAATTCAAATTAAAATGTTGGTTTTGAAAGCTTGAAGGACCTATATGTTGATGATGCAGATTTTAAAGGTGTATGAACTATGCAGCAATCCTACGCTTAGAGATAGGAGTCCTTGGATTGACTTTATGTTGCAGGAAGGTTTGTTATTCAAAGGGAACGATGATGCATACCAAGAAACTCTATGAGAGACAATTTGTTGAAAGAAAAGCATTTAGGCAGCCTTGCTAATCATTTTGGACATGATAAAACTTATTTGCAGTTGACCACACATTATTATTGGCCAAGGATGCAAATAGATGTCAAGAGATATGTGGAGAGATGTAAATTTTGTCAATATGCAAAAGGAAGGAGTCAGAATGTTGGTTTGTATTAGCCAATACCGGTTCCATCTAGACCATGGGACTTATTAGTAAGTATGGGTGTTCTTTTGGGTTTGCCTCAAACTTAAAGAAGCAATGATTCAATCTTTGTGGTTGTGGATAAGTTTTCAAAAATGGTTCATTTTATACCATGTAAGAAGGCTAGTGATGCTACTAACATTGCAAATTTGTTTTTCAAAGAGGTGGAGAGATTGCATGGTATACCAAAAAGTATATATCTAGTTGGGATACTAAGTTTGTAGGACATTTTTGGAGGACTTGGTGGAAGAAATTGGGAACAAATCCAGGTTTCAATTTTACTTATTACCCCAATCAAATGGTCAAACAAAGGTGGTTAACGAGAGTTTGGGAAATACGTTGAAATGTCTTGTTGGGAACACACCTGAAAATTGGGATTTGGCTTTGGCACAAACTGAATTTGCATATAATAATTCTCCAAATAGGAGTACAAGTTTCAGCCCATTCTATATTTTGTATGATATGCATCCAAGGGGAGTATTCAAATTTAGAGATCTTGGAAGTATGGAGAAAAGAAGTACAGATGGAGAAGATTTTGCTACAGCTATTCATAACCTTCACGAAGAAGTGAAGATGAACATAGAAGAGAACAATCAACATTACAAAACCTTCATGAAGAAGTGAAGATGAACGTAGGAGAGAACAATCAACATTACAAGCAGTATGCTGATAAGAAGCAGAGAGAATTACATTTTCAAATAGGTGATCTTGTGATGGCTCACCTTAGGAAGGAGAGGTTTCCCAAAGGTGAATATAATAAACTGAAAATGAAGAAAGTGGGGTCCTGCAAGGTTCTTTGAAGACTCTCGGCCTATGCTTACGAAATAGCCCTACCTTCAAACTTGGGCATTTCTCCAAAATCTTTAATGCGGCAGACTTGTACCTTTACAAAGGGGATGGGAAAGAAGGTACAGCAAGGCCGAATTATCATTCTCCAAAAAGCAGCAAGGAACCACCTCACATCCGCTTGAGATAGAATGCATTCTAGATCAACAGCTATTGAAGAAGACCCTGAGACGAGATTACTTCAAGTATGTGGTCAAGTGGCTGAATTGCCTATTGGAGGATGCTTCATGGCTTACTGAACAAGAGATTAATAATTTGCGTCATTCAGTGATTGAACTCATAAGCAGGAATCTGATGCAGGAGCATTGGTTTGCTTGTTTAGTTTGTCTTTTGTAGTGTCTTCTAAGGCATCCTGACGGTCCTATCGTTGAACAGGACAACTTCCTGTCGCCCTTCAAGAAAGACAGTTTTTCGTAATCGGTAGTTGTTAGTTGTGGAAACCGGCCAGTTGGTTGTTCGATAGTTTGGGAAGTCTGATCTTTGATTAGAGTCGAAGCCTGTTCTGAGTGGGGGTTAGCAGATCCTAGAAGGCAATGATCGGAAACTGACCAACATTGGAAGAGGGAACGGTGGGAAGAGTGCAGACCGTTTGAGAGAGGAGATTGGAAATACCTTGTTGAGTCGGCAGATTGGCGTTGCCAGTGAGCGGTTGGTGTATAATTAATTGTGCAGCTTTAGCATTTGAATAAGGAAAGAAAACTTTGATACTCTGTTCTGAGTTTTGGGTTCTCAATAGAAGTAAACTGCTCTAAACATTGTATGGTGTGCGTTCATTTCTTTTGCGTCTGATCTGATTCTTGTTACTCTATGCATTGGTGACTCAATTAAGACACCTTGGCATAATCTGGAACTTTCTTCATTCATTTCCTCTTGTTTTCGATCACACTGTCCTCTGTTTTATCTGTAGCAACTGCTATTACATGGATAATTGCTTCCCTTGTGTTAAACCTTGCAAGGATATTGATTTAGTGGTAAAATAAATAATTGTGGACACTACAAACATGCAAACTGTTCTCGATGCTTATGCAATTCGGATTCCTTAATAAATACTCTTAATAATGGATGCAAGTAGGAAGTGATAGTGCTAAGATGCAAGAGATCTATATATATCTTACCTAATGATCTGAAATAAACCAAGGCTACTTTATATGCAAAATCAAGCATCAAACAAATACTTATATGCCCTGAGCCAACACATAACAGTCATAAAAGTCAGTCCCATATTTGAATTTGAGATTTAAAAATTAAGCAGTTATCTTTATGAATACATAAAGAAACAAGTTACAACTACAAAGCTGATATAAGGTAAGAAAGAGCAAGAAAGAGATAAACTAAAGATCAAGACTAATCCTAAAAAATAAATAGGAATAGAAACTAAACTTACTTGGATTGTATGCTCATTCTTGACTGAAAACATACCATTCATATATTTATTATTCACATGAAGATCTCTAACTCAGTTGACATAAAACACAACAACGTGGACATGAAATTTTCACCATTGCTATATTAAATTTACATCTGATTCAAGTATAATCTAAAAAATCTATTTACATCTGATTCATGTATTATCTAAATAATCTAATATTTTCACTTTTAAAAGTCGTTAATGGATAAAATTACTTTAAGAAATGTAACAATGTAAACATATAGATCAGTTTGAATATGGGATGACTGAATGAATGTTTTTAATATATTCACATGGCCAAACAACCCGTAAGACCCGCGAATGAAATTATAATTGTCCCAACTGAAATCTCTCTGAGTCTGTGAGACATGAGGGAACATGGTACCAAAAGAATCAAGGTTGAACTGCTTTAAGTATTAGTATGTCTGTGTAACTTCATCAATTATATTCAGATTGTGGTGAAGAACTTTGTTATGCAACTGCTCCTTGGAGGTAAGCTTTGGCTACCAGATTTGCTGCCTCTTGTTTTGGTTTTGGGCTTGATGCGAGATGACGTTTGGCTGAATGGAGTAGGAGATGGCGAGGAATTCAAAGGAGCTTTAATGTTTTGAGAATGACCTCTGCTTACAAATGTCTGGGTTGCTGTCTCCTTCATCAGTTGTGTTCCATTTGAGACTTGTAATTCTAAAACTGTACTGGCAGAAGCATTCTGTGAAACAACTTCAGGATCACCCGAGTTCATTGGAGATGGAAATTCTTTTCCATTTGTGTCCAATCGCGTGTTGGAAATTGTGTTAACGAGGGTTCCTTCAACTTGAATGTCACTTTTCTTGCACAAATGGGTGGCAGCTAAATCATGATGAGAAGCTTTCTGAGACAAGGATTTGTTATGCCCAAGAGAAACAGAATCGACTAGTTTTGATCTCTTGAAAGGATTGTTGTCTGGAACGGGAGGAAAAACCCTTTTTGGTCCTTTGACGTCCAGGACACCTGCATTGTTCTTCATTTCATTACCCTCATTATGATCAACTGCAAAGGATGCCTTATTCAAAGATGAATGTTCAGCTATTAGTCGGAGATGTGTCATCATAGCCCGATCAGAAGGGCAAGCCTCTTGGCTCTGTAACAAACAATTTGCTTCTGCATTTTCCTCGGAAATAACTTCCAACTCTTGTTCCTTGTTCACTGCACATAAAATCATCAAAAAAATGCCGTGAACACGGGAAATTAATTATTTCTTATATTTGATAAAAAATATCAAAATACATTGCTTTTAGACTATGAAACTTATTTTGTTGACTTGCCTTGTTTCCTGTGGGATACATGTATTAGGATTTGAGAACGCTTCTCTTCAGCTCCAAAAGAAGCTTCATTCTGGATCACAACCAAAAACAAAGAATTTTTCATAGTAAAAAAAAGGAAAAATTATTAATTGCTAATACAAACAATTTTGAGCCATGGAAACACATCACATATTACAACTTACAACCAATGGGGTTTTCAACGCCATCTACTCAAATGAAATCGTGCACGCTGAACAGCAATTTTCATGCTAAAAATATGTAAGTGATCGTTGAATGAATGACTTACTTTCCCAGTCTGCAATCTTGTTGACAGATTCCAGGAGGCGATATCCTCATTTGTAGAGGGTAACGGGTGTCCTTGTGAAGGAATTTGTTGGAACTCGTTAAAAGCTTCCATGGATAGTGGATCCATTCGCCCTTCAGCGATGGCTATAACCATTGAAGGAGACAAATCTCTGAATGTCTGTTATAGGAACCTTTTTCTTAAAAATGGTCTATGAAAGGCCTATGCGGGTTACTCTTAGTTGATTAGATTCTTAAGCATTTCAGTTTTTGGATTTGTTTATACATATTTAAGTTATGGAAAGTCTGAAAGAGTAATGAACACAAACCAGATCAAGGATACGGGCCAAGGAAATCAACATTGTCTTCAAATGCTTCTAAAAACCCTTCTGATAGTGGCCTCAGAAATGAGAGGCATCTCGTGTTTGCATCATATCTGTAAAAATATAAAAAAATAGCTTTGGTGTTGTACTAACACTTATGCTTTTTGACACCAATGGAAAATCAAGTAAAAATTACTCTGCAATATCAACCAAAGAAGCGCTAGAAGACTTACACTCTTGCATAACGGAAAACTGCAGTTGCCTTTTTGAATGAGTTGGCATAATCCTCGGGTATCTGATGTGTTTTATCAAATTGCAAGACAGAAAGAACCTGCATTGGAATAGTTATACATTAATCTCATTTCCCGTAAACAACCTCCATCTCCAACTTGAAATTACCAACCAATCGATTTTACTCTAAATTTATAGCAAAACATGTTCAAAGTACCAATCATAGATCAACTGCGATGTTAAATCGAAAGTAATACTAATTATTATTACCACTATATATGTCACTCATAGCAGCTTGGCAACAAGGTCTAAAATTAGAATAGGATATCAATATTGGTGCTTGTGAACAAAAGCACCACAGTTTAGATAATAACTTTTATCAGCAACAAAAACTTTTCCAGCCTTTCATTCAAGAGTAAGTTAATAAGACATACCCGATCTAAATTTTTATACTTGGATACCAAAGAATGTGCTCGCTTAATCCCTATGCCATTGATTGATGACAGAAAGTCACAACCTGCTAAGACACACATTCCTGCAAGGCAAAGAATTAAACAAATGTCACTTCATATATTTTCATTCTAAAAATTGTCAGAATCCATTCTCCAAATTTCAGGCATAAAATAAGATTGAACGTAAGGTAACCAACAAGGCACAATTTTCTTTGTCATTGAAAGTTGTATTTTTAGTCTGTCAGATCTGAAATATCCAAATGCATCATACAAAATTACTTCCTTGAAGCCCGTTGTATCAAGCAATTGTTTATATTTAAGTTTCACAAATACCTCCTTCAATAGCTATTAGTATCGCCAGCATGCCCTTTCGTTTTTCATTTTTAACCAAATAATAATGTCTAGTATATGTGCTTCAAGTATATCTTAAGCTTCAGGAACAAAAAGTTCTAACTACAAAATATGTATCAAGATCATCTCTATATGCTAGTCTGGATATTTATACACTATTCAAGTGTCGACAAACTGGCAACTACGAGGAGCATATCAAATTTTATAGAATATAAAAGGCAGGCTTCCTAATTCAACCTTTTACTCTTCCGCTTTGTATTGTATGGCTTCTCAATTTTCTCTTATCATTTACCTATTACAAACATTAGATGCATTGGCAAATTTAAGTCCAACAGAATCAGGTTGAGTGGCAACTATCAAGAGAGTGTGGTAAGTAACCTATTATTTCATTTCCCATTCTTTCCACCACATATCCTTGGTTTATATGGTATTCTCCTTTTCGTTCAAGGATTTATATAATATGATTAATAGTGAGTAGATTTCTACAATCGATGGGATAAGTTTTGTATGCTGTTTCTAGATTCGATTGTGTGAATATTTTTGCATCAACATTTTGGATCACACTCTGTGATCCGTCACCGAGATGACACAGAGCATAAGGAGAAAATACTTATCATCAGGATCCTGATGTTGAGTATTTTCTCCTTATGCTCTCTGTCATCTTGATGATGGATTTCCACAATCCATGAGATAAGTTTTGTATGCTGCTTCTGGATTAAATTGCATGAGTATTTTTGCATCAATGTTTCAGATCACACTTCGTGATCCATCATGAGGATGATAGAGAGCATAAGGAGAAAATACTCATCATCCTTATGCTCTCTATCATCCTCATGATGGATCATGGAGACATAATTGAATTTAAAAGCAGCATACAAAACTTATAATATGATTATCATATCTTCCCCGATAGGACAAATTTCTTGTTCATCGAGACCCAATCTAATGCTGCTCAATACATGAAACCTAATATTTTCCATAAATGTACAAGGGTCCAGTAGATTTCATTTTAGATGTCATGTTTTTGAGCTTTCTGTCATATGATCCCTTGAAGTAGTAGAGGAGAAAAAAGCACAACAGATTGAAATATGTGAAAGATGATTAAAGACTAGTGAGAAAACACTCTGATTAATGTTTAGGGTGCTTCCTCCCAATGAGTAATGGGACAATAAAGTGGTGAAGCCTGAGATTAAACCCCACCACAAGGAATAATCAAATTAAACATTGATTGAGCTGCTAAAGGCAATCCGATCCATACAAGTGGAAGAGGCATTTTCCGGGATGACAATTTGATCCATGCATAAAATGTATAAAAAATGACAAAGAATTGAGCTCAAGCTCAAACTATGCTCAATGGTCTGCAACTTGCTATCATTTGAGGTTGACAGAAGATGGCAATACAAGGAGATTCTCATTTTATCATCAATTCTTGAAAGATGGGTCAGTTTTCAGCTTGGAAATATAAGGCCATCGGTGAGGAAGCAAGCAAGACGGTAATTAAGGAATTTTGACAATTTTACCCTCCAGCATATCTAAAGAGAAGGTAATTAGGCTGTTGATGAATTGTAGTTTCAGTCGGATAAACACTATGAATCAATACTAGTGAAGATATGTATATATATATTTAGTATATATGAGATATATATATATATATATATATATATGTATGTATGTATGTATATATAATCATAATTGTCATTATATTAATTACATAATAATGAATAGACATACAATAAGATAGTGCTATTACATTTGCAACAATCCTAAAACTTTAATGTGGTATCAGAGCCCAGTTGCAAATGTAAGAGAGTAGTTTGTTGATAGTGAATGTGTGTCTGTCTTAGAAAATACAGTCTCAATAAGAGGACCATATCTCACAAAT
This sequence comes from Chamaecyparis obtusa, assembly GCA_027943335.1. NCBI lineage: Eukaryota > Viridiplantae > Streptophyta > Pinopsida > Cupressales > Cupressaceae > Chamaecyparis > Chamaecyparis obtusa. The sequence goes on along the minus strand of BSBK01005505.1, from coordinate 132,331 downwards.
ACACCGTTGGATTTTGCTAAATTTTGGATATGTTAGTGAAAAACAAATTTAGAAGAATCTCACAGGAGTGATTGGTGAGAAAGTTTCGGGTTAAAAAGTTATGACCGACTATGTACGGGTCTATGCAAAATCTGTAAAAGAGCGAGGTTCCTTCTTTAAAAGCCTAACCGCTTGAAGGGAGATCTAATAAGATTGAAGGTTGTAATAGTGTATAGAACCTTTGGATATTCAAGATAGATCATGTGAAGAATTCTAGTAATGTTTGAGAACGACAACATCATTTTGTGAATTTGCATGATATTTTCTATATGGGCTCACCTTACAGAATGAAATACTTGAAATTTATAAAAGATAAGTATTCCATGTTTTATTAATGCACATAATTTTTTAAGTTTGTAATTCATGTTATACTATTGGTTAGTAAAATCTTGTATGCTTCTATCATTGGCACTTTTGGTCGAGATAGTTTAGTGAGCTATTTGTAATCTCTCTCTAACATACCTTCAGGATAGACGTACAATAGAATTGCATTCAAGAGAGAAAGAACTTAATGCTTGCAAATGAATTGATGATTGAGACCAGATGCAGAGGGAGTCTGACATTTCAAAAAAAGACAAGAGGTTGATACAATAACTTAAGCTTCAGAGGGAGCAAATAGAGGATATGGTTATATCAACTTTTGATAATCTTGGTCGTATTGATTCAAAGGGAGTAGTCCATATTGAGATGGATTCTCCAGTGATCAAGAATCTATAATAGTCAGAGAATTAGGAATCACGAATGCCTTTTGGGCCCTGTGTAAATCATGAGGAAGTGATGACTTCCAAATGATTGTCACTTGTATTTGCAAAAGTTATTGGAAGGTGACGATCTTACAATAACTTAAATCATGATATACATTATTTATAATGTTGAAACAAATCATGATGGATTAAATCAACAACTGAGTGTTAGATGTCATTAAATTGGCAGTCTATGAGTTGTGTATAGATATATGATAGGTATTTGGTGAATATCATGTGTTGATATTCTGCAGGCCAGTACCTTATTGAGTACTTGGTGAATATCATATGTTGATGTTTTGATAGGCCACTACTCAGAATATTTGGTGAATGTCATGTGTTGACATTCTAATAGGCCAATACTCAAGATATCAAATGTGATATCAAATGATGGAAATCTTCTGATCTATTGCTATATTACGTTGAGGTAATATTTATTCTTGTGTTTATCTTCCCTGGCTAAGAGGGAGTGTTGATGTTTTGTAACTTCAGTCGGATAAACACTATGAGTCAATACTAGTGAAGATATATATATATATATATATATATAATATGTATATAATATGTAAATATTAGAGGAATTAATATAATACTCCAAAGATATTATATATATATATGTGTGTGTGTGTGTGTGTGTGTGTGTATAATCATAATTGTTATTATATTAATTACATAATAATGAATAGACATATCCCATGAAAGGACATGTCTCTTCTTGGCTCATTCTCATTATAAATGCAAGAGATTGTTGCATTTGGAAAACACATACAATAAGATAGTGCTATTACATTTGCAACGATCCTAAAACCTTAACAGACTCCACCATATTCTGGAGACTCTCTAAACTTTTATAGGTGGGTGACATCTCCCTTATAACCTCCCGGTGACATGGGGGAGTGATTTGTATGGCTAAGGGTTACCATTACGTTTACTGTATGGAACCTTTGCTCTAATGTGCTGGGAACCTGAACTTTCTAGAAGATGACTGAAGCTCACTCTGAAGAAATTGTTTTTCTAAAAGATACAAGGATAAATATTCCAGGGCCTTCCATTTGGGTGGTGATCGGTCTTTTTTCATGTACTTGGGCAATGAGAAATGGGGGATTATGTATCAGAAATAATTTAATTATATTATTGAGTGTAGATGTACTGTTTTCTTTTTGAAATAGGATTTAATAATAAAAAGTAACAAATAAAATTTAAATTATTAATAAAAGAGAATAAAATTAAATATAACTATAATTAAAATTTAGTTTAGATTAAAGAATGGTCAAAATATATGAGATGAAAAGTTGTGACTCTCAAATATGAGATATAAAAGAGAGAAGAGAATTTCATTTGAAATGGGAATAAGGATGGAGGAGGAAGAAAGAATGGAAGATGTGAATCTTTAATGGAAGACAAAAGAAAATATGAGATATAAAAGGAAGAAGAGAACTTCATTTGAAAAGGGAATAAGAATGGAGGAAGAAGAAAGAATGGAAGATGTGAATCTTTAATGGAAGACAAAAGAAGGATGAGAAGAAAATAAGAAATTGGTTCTTTCAATAAGAAGAAATGATAAAGGTTGTGATTATTTCAAGGCGCAGCAATGATGAAGGGTTATGACTTTCAAATAAAAAGGTTGTGACTCTCTCAAAGGGCATAAATGATGGAATGCTATGACTCTTTCGGAGGGTGGTAACTGTAAGAGGTTGTGACCCTTGCAAATGGGCAGATATGGTGAAGGGGTGTGACTCTCCCTCGCACTGGAAGATAATAAAGGGGAGAAGGTTTCATTTGAGGAGATCATCCAAGGGAGATCAATTTGGGGAATATTATATTATTCTCAATGGCAACCATGAAAAGTGATGACTCAATTCTTATGAAAGGTAGTGACCCTTTCACCAATAATGTATGAAGAAGAATTCATTTTGTGATGGAAGAGAAGGATAAGAATTCAATCAAGGAGAATTGCAGACTCAGAAGATATAAGGCAGTGAATGTATTAAGATGAAGAACAGTGAATATGTTAAGTAGAAAAGCAGCGCTTATGGGAAGAGGAGCAGCAGATATACATATAGAAACGATATTACATGCAGCAATTATAATATAGACAGCAATTACATATTGTGCAGTGATTAATAAAGAATGAGAAGATTTGGAAGGTAATAACTATGGGCTGCAATCCTTGATTTCTCTTGGGAAGGATGCACCATTTTGAAAAAGTATCTCCTCAGTTAGAGATAAGGATATTCAATGAGATTGGGAAGGATTGTGTGAGGGGGAGAAAACAAAAGAATAGCGTAAAATCTGATAAGCATTACAAATTGAACCAATTGAATACATTCAGCAGTCTATTGCATCAGATCAAGCAGCAGCAAATGGAAATAAATAAAGAAACCTGTCTTCAAATATCAGTCTCGATCATCAGGAATCAATCCAATATATTTTCAGATCTTAGCATCATCAGCAAAAAGAAAAGCAATTACGAAAATTCTAAAATCTTTTCAGATTCAGATATAAACCTTGTTCTCAGCAGCCTAAAATTCCATATTTAATTGTGGATAGACGTAATGATTTCTTTAGAACTCCAACCAACCAGTCATTCCATTGTGGAGGGGAGATATGGTACACACAAAGAGGGCAAGTAGACAAAGATCCATTTGGCTTAAGCAAGAGGTCAAATGACGGATGTGCTTCCACACCCCTAAACTCCAAAGAGTTAAGCAAGAGGTAATATGGCAGTTGTACTTCCCTACTCCTGAACTTATTGGGTAGGCTCAAAGGCGAATTGTATGATCTCCCACCAGAGCTCCATAATGGCAATGAATAATTTGGAAGGCCTCTATTTAATATCTTGAAAATTGTAACTCAATACATTATTGAATTTTATGTTTTTTGTGATACTAATCTAGTTGCAGGCTCAAGAATAAGATACTAATCCAACCATACATATTTACAAGCATAATCCAGACCCTAATTAGGGAAATTTAAGGCAAATTGAGTAAGGTTTCCGTAGGGAACTCTACAGGAGAGTGATATGTTCAAATCCTTTTGCATTCTTCCACTTTAACAGCCGGTCACATTACAGTACTGGTGAAGACTCTTAAGAATGAGGAGCATGACATGTCATTGCTACTAACCAGTAATGATGGCGTGCTTTTTATTTAATAACAGCAGATATTGTGATGAGTGGGCCGTTAGAAATAACCTGTAAATAGTTCTTGATTGAAGCCTCTGAATGAAAGTTTACCAGCAGGTACATGTGTCCAACTGAAAACCTTGTCCATCACAACTTCTTCGCCATTTCCATACTTATCCATTTTATACATAACCTATTTAAAACACCTTCAAAGAACAAGATTGTTAAATTTTTCAGAGCAGAAACTCCCGTGCGACTGTGAAAGAGTTATCATTGCAATCAGAATTTATTTTCCACATCTTGCTCAATTCTTAGAATATAGGGTCCAGCACATGAGTTTAAGAGCCACACGCACCACATTGCAGCCATATGCCATTAGATCACTGTCCTCGCTGATGACTGCTTCCAATCCTCCTTTTTTGGGGTCCAACATGGACAAATAAGCTAATTGAGCATCAGCTTCATAAGGTGCAACAACAAACTCAACACCTTCTGTTTTAAGAATCTGAAATCAAGGGTTATAAAAAAATGCTCATTAGGGACAACTTTAAAATGAGAAAGCATTCAGATAAGAACTGAAACAGGCATGAGGCACAGTTATTTCATTAAAATAGAACTACCTGGATAAGTTCATGTGCCATGAATGGTGTAATCTCCACTGCTCTCTGTAATTAGAAGTTGTTAAGAGTAAAGCAATACTTGGTAGAAAATAAAGTTAAATATGAAGTAGAAGATTTGAAGGCAATTCAAATCTAGGCATGCGACTACATAAACTAAGAGGAAATACCTGGAAAAATTCAATAGCACCATTAATATCTCCCTCTGATAACTTAGTTTGAGCATGTTCCAGGTTGACACTCCTTCTCCTGTAATGATAAAATCAAGGAATTCATTAATCCTTAAAGGTGTTAGTAATTAGTCCTCTTCTTTGCAACTTTTGGCTAAGACTTCATTCCACAAGCTTCTCAGGCAAATTTGTAACATTAAGAAGGAACACACAGTTTTCGAGTATACTATTGTTGTTTGCTGGCCCTAGTCAATAAATTATATAATGCATAGTACATATCTTGAAGCACACAGTTCCAATACATTCGACCATCGAAAATCACCTTCGGTTGGCCTAGTATACTATTCAGTCACTACTTAGGATAGGCTGCTTTCCCACAGTTAAGAAAATGGGATTCGATATTTTTGCAAGATCCTACTTCCTTGCTTAATCCCAAGGCAACTGATTGATCCCCACTGATGCGCTTCTCCAGCCGAAATGAATACACATGGAAGAAATATCCCAAGCGACAATAATGTTATAATGTGTGAAGCAAATGAAGTTGTCAACAATAAATGCCGGGTTAGTTTTCAGTCGTGTTAACCGCGCGCACGAGAGTTGTCTGCTGGTAGTTGAAGTATTTATTACAAAGCTTGTAATCACAAAGCTTCCAGATGTTGGCACCCAATTTGGTTTTTTAAATTACCTTTTGGCATCCTATTTCATTACTCTTGTATTTTAGATATCCAATATGTCTCTTGTAAAGTTGTAATGTTGTAGATGATTGTAATGAAGTAAAAAATATAATCATTTTCTGGAGTGGGTTCTGTGTATTCTCAGATAGTTTGTTGTTTGTTTCTTCTACGCTCTATTTTTACTCTTGCTCTGCTTTTGCTCTTCCATTATGTGTTTTACTTCTCAGTATTGTGCATACATCACACACTCCATAGCTGCCTATTCATTGTTCTAACAATTGGTATCAGAGCTATTATTTTTCTTAACAACTGGTATCAGAGCACAAGGTTGAAGATCTTGGAAAGCTGAGGGTTTTGCAGCTGTGAGAACTTGTTGCAGGCAAAGTGAGGAGAGCTAAGTCGAGTCAGACTGAAGGAGATTGAAAGTTTTGGGTGAACCAGTCAGCTTCGTATCCTACAGAGACAGAAAGAGAACCACTCGTGTTCGTATCCTGCAAAGATAGAAAGAGGACCAATCGTGTTTAACCTGAAGTAACAAAAGCAAGCAAACGTGGAGTGCTACTAGAGAGCAGTTCAAGTAATAGGTACCCAGAAGCTGATGAAGAGTTTGTTGAAGGGTTTTGTTGAGTGGAATGGAGACAGCAACAGTTAGTGATATGGAGAAGCTAAACAGGGCTAATTTTGCCCTATGGAAATCCTAGATGGAGGATATACTGATTTTGAAGGATCAGTATTTGCCAATTGAGGGAAAATCAAAGAAACCCACAACAATGTCGGATGAAGATTGGAAAAAGTTGGATAGAAAGGCTATTGCAACCATCTATCAATACCTGGCCAAAAAATGTGTATTTTAATGTTGCTAGATAGAAGACATCAAAAGGGTTATGGAAAAAGTTACATGATTTGTATGAAAAGAATACAACTTCAAATGAGGTTTTCCTAATGAAGAAATTATATAACCTCACGATGAAGGAGGATGCTTCAGTAGCAAAGCACTTAAATAAGTTCAACATAATCACTTGCCAACTTGCCTCTGTTAAAATTGCTCTGGATAATGAGATTAGAGCCATCCTACTAATGTGCTCTGTGTCAGACAGCTGGGAGAACTTGTTTGTAGCCATAAGCACTTTTGCACTAGCAGGAACCCTGAAGTTTGATGATGTTGGCAGCAGCTTAATTAATGAGGAGCTGCAACGAAAATCAATCATGGAAAACTAGGGAGGAGAAGCCTTAACTACAGCTGACGGTGTTAGAAGAATTGATCGAAACCATCAAGGGCATTCAAGGTCAAGAGGCAGATCAAAATCAAAAAGAGGGAGGCTGACTTGTTATCATTGTAGAAAGCCAAGACACGTGAAAAAGGAATGTCAAATCTTGAAGTAAGAACAAAAGGATCAAAAATTGGCCAATGCAAATAAGAAATCAACCAGCACAAATGAAGGTGAGACTACAGTTGTAGTTTCTGATAATGAGGTTTTATTTACTATTTCAATTGAAGATGCATGTTTATATACCTCCAACTATAGCATTGATTGGATCCTTGACTCTGGGCCATCTCACCATGTGACCCCAAATAAAGATAATTTTGTTGTGTATAATCCTAGTAATTATGGTAGAGTGCATTTGGGAGACAATCATTTTTGTAATATTGTTGGAGTGGGAGATGTCCAAATCAAGACAAAGGATGGACAAAATATTTTACTGAGACAAGTTAGGCATGTTCCAAAGATGTGTACGAGTCTAATCTCTATGGGACGTTTGGATGATGAAGGCTACTCCACAAGTTTTGGAAAAAGTGGCTGGAAAATTTGTAAAGGGGCATTGCTCATGGCTAGAGGATCCAAGACAAGAACATTGTATACATTAATTACAATAGAAGAGAAGTCAAATGTTGTTGCTACAAAAGAAGAAATTCCAGCAGATTTGTGGCATAAGCGCTTGGGTCATATGAGTGAGAAGGCCCTAAAAATCCTCATGGACAAAGATTTGCTGCCAAGTTTGAAATCCTATAATCTTGATCTTTGTGAGCATTGTATTTATGGTAGGCAACGAAGGGTTTCATTTCTTAGAGGTGGTCATGAGAGGAAAACAAATTTGTTAGAATTGATATATTATAATGTATTTGGGCTAGTAAACATTAGATCATTAGGAGGAGCCTCATATTTTGTCACAATCATAGATGATGCAACTAGGAAAGTTTGGGCCTACCCTATGAAAAGTAAAGATGAGGTATTCAAGATATTTAAAAGTTTCATGTTGTTGAAAGAGAGACTAATAAATTGCTCAAGTGTTTGAGAACAAACAATGGTGGAGAATATTGTTCTAATGAATTCAAAGAGTATTGTAATAGGTTTGGCATGAAGCATGAGAAAATAGTACCCCTTACTCCTCAACAAAACGGGACTGCAAAAAGAATGAATCGCACTATCATGGAGAAGGTGAGGAGTATCTTCTCTAACTCTGGATTGGAAAAACATTTTTGGGTAGAAGCATTAAGGACAGCTTGCTACCTCATAAATCAATCTCCTACTCCAACCTTGGACAGTGGCATCCCTAAAGAAGTCTGGACTGGTAAGAAGGTAAATTATTCTCACTTGAAAATCTTTGGATGTGAAGCATTTGTGCATATTCCCAAAGAGAATAGAACTAAGTTAGATGATAAATCCATGAAATGCATTTTCTTGGGATATGCGGATGGTTAATTTGGATATCGTTTATGGGATCCAATCAAACATAAGATCATTAGAAGCAGGGATGTTATATTTAATGAGTCAGAGATATTCAAGAGGACAACAAGAAATTTGGAGGTAAAGAAAGTTGTTGATAAGATTGAAGAACAGCAAGAAAATATCCCACAAATGCAAGAAAATGGGCAGCAAGAACAAGAGTATGATGGACAACTAGAGGAGAATGAGTTACAAGCAATTCAACCTGAACAACAGTTGCTACACAGATCTGCTATGCCTCATAAGCCTTCACAAAACTATATGCCCTTAGACTATATCTCGTTAACTGATGAAGGTGAACCTGCTAGTTTTTAAGAAGCTTGTGAAGATGAGCATAGTAAAGAATAGAAGAAAGCAATGGAGGAAGAAATGGAATCCTTGCTGAAAAATAGAACTTGAGAGTTGGTAATGCTTCCAAAAGGAAGAAGAGTTCTAGAAAACAAATGGGTATACAAGATCAAGCGTGAGGGTGACGAGAAAAAAGAAAGATACAAAGCAAGGTTGGTGGTGAAAGGTTTTGCTCAAAAAGAAGGTATAGACTTTACTAAAATTTTGTCACCTATTGTTAAAATGTCATCCATTAGAATTATTCTTGGTCTGCTACTACTCTAAATTTGGAATGTGAACAATTAATTGTAAAGACAACCTTTCTTCATGGTGAATTGGAGGAAGAGATTTATATGGAGCAGCCAAGAGGTTGCAAAGTAGAAGGTAAAGATAATCTAGTTTGCAAGTTGAAGAAGAGTTTATGGTTTGAAACAAGCACCTCGACAGTGATATAAGAATTTTTTATTCATCCATGTTGATCATTGTGTCTATGTCAAGAGGTATGACCAAGTAAAGTACATTGTATTATTGTTGCATGTAGATGATATGCTCCTTGTTGGACATGATAAAATATGATTAATCAATTGAAGAAGGATTTGAGTAAACAATTTGCAATGAAAGATTTGGGTCCAACACAACATATATTGGGCATGAAGATCATATGTGATAGGAAGAAGAAAAGAATATGGCTGCCACAAGGAAAATATATTGAGAGGGTTCTTGAAAGATTTAATATGAAAGATGCTAAGCCAGTTGGTACACCTCTTGCATCTCATTTTAAATTGAGTGCAGATTCATGTCCTTGTGATGATAAAGAAAAGATTGAAATGAGTAAAATTCCTTATGCTATTGTTGGCAGCCTAATGTATGCTATGGTAAGTACGCGACCAGACATTGCACATTCACTGTTGGAGTAGTGAGCAAGTTTCTTGCAAATCTAGGCAAACATTGGGAGGAAGTAAAGTGGATTTTGAGGTATCTTAAGGGTACTAGTCATTATTGTTTATGCTTTAGTAATAATGATGTTGTACTTAAAGGTTACACAGATGCAGATATGGCTGGAGATGTGGACACTAAAAAGTCCACCACTGGTTATTTATACACTTTTGCAGGTGGTGCAATATTTTCAATGTCTAGACTACAGAAAGTTGTAACCCTTTCAACGACGGAGGCAAAATACGTAGCTGCAACAGAAGCTTGCAAAGAGATGTTGTGGATACAACAATTCCTTGGAGAGCTAAGAGTAAAACAAGACAAGTATGTGTTGTACTGCGACAAACAAAGTGTCATTCATTTGGCGAAAAATCCAACATTCCATTCACGAACCAAGCACATTGACCTAAGATGCCATTGGATCAGGCAGGTGTTGGAGGAAGGACAAACACTTGGAAAAGATCCATATAGACGAAAACCCTACTGATACGCTCACAAAAATTTTGCCAAGAGCAAAGCATGAGCTCTGTAGAGATTTAGTAGGCATGGGGTGATTTGATGACTACATTTCTATTTGACACCCTTCATTAGCTTCAAGTGGGAGAATGTTATAATGTGTGAAGCAAATGAAGTTGTCAATAGTAAACATCAAGTTAGTTTTCAATCATGTTTACCGTGCGCATGAGAGTTGTCCGCCGGTAATTGAAGTATTTATTATGAAGTTTATAATCATGAAGCTTCCAAATGTTGGTACCCAATTTGGTTTTTCAAATTAGCTTTTGGCATCCTATTTCATTACTCTCATGTTTTAGATATCCAATATGTCTCTTGTAAAGTTGTAATGTTGTAGATGATTTTAATGAAGTAAAAAAATATAATCATTTTCTAGAGTGAGTTATGTGTATTCTCAAATAGTTTGCTGTTTGCTTCTTCCATGCTCTATTTTTACTCTTGCTCTATTTTTGCTCTGCCATTCTATGTTTTACTTCTCAATATTGTGCATACATCACACATTCCATAGCTGCCTGTTCATTGTTCTAACAACTGGTATCAAACCTATCATTTTCTTAACAAATAATATCTCACTAACAAGTCGGAAAAAACCTGGGCATATTTGATATTACGTTTAACAAATCTGGTAGAAATTTCAGTGCTTGAAGCCAATCCAAAAAACGTTGGTTACAAATGGCATGTGGTAAATACTAAAACCTATGACCCCAGCTTTTTATTTCTTCCTCCCTGTTCATATGGTTTTCATCTTATGGACATAATCATAAAAGATGTGTGTGACAAAAAGTGTATTCACATCTATCTGTGCAGAGAGGATTTCAATCTTTTTAACATTTTACCTAAACAATAAAAGACAATAAACAAAATAATCGTCTACATAGTAAATTTACAGTCAGGTACAACATATGTAAAGAAAAGCAAGAGGAAAACTTGATAAATATTGTTGATATTCAGAAAAACTCGAGAAATAGCTCTAAGCCATAATCAAAACAATCACAAAGACGTCAAAAAGGTAGAAGAAACCATTATTAAGGCATATCTGACCAGGGTTTCTGTGGAACTGCACCGATAGCTTCATATAGCTCATCTATGCCAGAAATCAAGAAAAGCTAATGTTGGAATGGGTTTGGATTTCATGCATACATATATACACCCATTGCATACATGAATTAAGTACTTGTCGCTGCAAAGATTGACATAGGGGAAATGACTGCCATGACTTAGGGCTCTATCCATATTGAAACTTAGAAACCTAAATACTTCAACACATATTTCCTGCTCTTGTAGAATAGCTTGCAAAGAACATAAAAAAATAGGAGAACGATTCGGGTGTTGCTTTTCTCCCATCACCATATATGAGTTAAAATGTGTCACAAAACTATGCTCCGTCCATATAGTTTTTAGGTCCTAATTCTTCTCACAGCAGTTGTCAATTCTGAAAAAAATGCATGTACAATGAGGGAAAATTAATTCATTTCAATGCGGATGATCAAATGTCAAAGTCGGGCTAGGATAATACATCAATAATAATGCCTACCCAAGATCCTGCAAGTTATGGTCCAATGCTGAGGCAGAACAATTGCACTAAAGATTTCCCTAGCTCAAACCCCGATAGGCATGATCCTCATGTTAAAACAGCTCTAATATAATGCCGAACTGATGCTGGGCAAATGATATTCTAAGCTTGGTTGTGCAATGAACATGGCTTCTAAACTCCATGACATGGTTCAAAACTCTGACTCTACAAAATTGGGCAGGCCCAACTTTTGGCAAAAGCGGGCAAATTTTTTAAAAAAACGTTTAACGTACCTTGTTTCATTAACAAAGTCGAATGGCTTGAAATAGCTAACAAAGAATAAGTATTCTTCAGTTAAAGGCTTGTCATTCTTAGAGCATGAGGCTGGGACAGTGTCTAAGAGATTTGACAGAATGAATACTCTGTAAATATTAACTCTTGATTGATGCGACACAAAAATAGCATTCAAATATGCTTCATATCCTCAAACAAAAAATAATAAATATGTATCAAATTAAAGGAAAAAAGAGTTACTAAATCCATTAACACAAAAAACTCAGAGCAGGCGAGTACATGGAGTTACTTCGCTGCAATATTTTCTTGCTAGCTCTCACCTCAAATAATAAGCAAGCTTTCAAACTATATATTCTGATCTTGATATTCACAGCACTAACCGAAGTATTGTCAAAGACGCGAGTTTCAAGCCAAATGGCGTTCTAAGCTTGGTGGTACAATGAACATAGCTTCTAACCTCTATGCTATTGCAATCTTGACAGTGTGAGGTCGTGAATTCAAAAGGGGTCATTGAAATCATTGGGGCAATGACAAGACATACAGCATTCACTTCCAAATGAAATGAAGAAGCTGTCCCACTTGGTATAACGTTTGAGAGTGAACAAACCTCTGACGTTCTTCTTCTGTGGCTGCTTTTGATGGAAGTCTACCACCATCAAAAACGACTACCGGAATGACATTGTAGTATCTAAGCATGTTGATCCTGTTCATGCAATACTGCAAATAGGGAAGCTTAGGATTGCTTGCATTAGTACCACTCTGGCAAATCTCCATGCTGCAGGAATAGGCTGATTCAATACAAAGTCAGCTCATCTGAAAGCCAAAAATTCTTAGCTTATAAATGATTTACAACAAACGAATTAAATAGGATTGTACCCCCTTTATGAAGCCATGAATATGCATCAATGCCCACCTGTTGGAGAACAGCCAACAAGTTATCAGGGTAAGAAAATATAATACGCATTGCATCCAACAATAGAGCATTGTACAAGGCAATTAATCAGCCTACTATTCTAACAGACGCATGGAGAGACTGAAATAAATATTTTAGAATACGCCCGAGTTTACAATTCTTCAGAACAAGCAAACGATGGCAGTGATAGTGAGGATGGTATTGATTACCCTTTTCCCTGCATATTTTTTGATATGCGCGGTCTGAATGTAAGGCTTCATTTGCTTCAGAAGATCCTTCACCCCCATGATTTTTGCTTCACAGTTGGGAGAGGAAAGGCCCAGGCTGCGTATGCTTTGCTCTCTCTCTCTCTATGCCTGCGACATCAAATGTTCAATAATTTGGCGGGAAATTTTGGCCGCGGAAGCAAAAGAATGATCCCTTTCACTCGCATTTTTAAATTTCGTTTCTACTCTTCCTACCTACGTATTTAATGAAGTATGTATAACGTTTTGGAGCACCGCAATTGCCCAATTGGGAATTATACATATTTGCTTCCAATACTTTTCCCACCGTTGATGGAGAATGCATTGGAGCATAGAAAATGTGAGAGAGTTTGAGATAGACAATGAAAATTAAAAAGGTTCATACAAAAAATTTGTGGGAAAAAATTTAATAATAATTAAAAGTATATTAATAAGTTTTATATATTAATAGTCAAATATTTTTTTATTTTTTTGTTCATAAATGGTCTATTTGTGCATTACTATTGGGACATTTGTTCATAAATAGTGGTAATTTTGAGTGCACAATTATTGGGGCATCTTTAAGTAGATATTGGGTGACACTTTGAAATGATCACCATTTGATCCTTCGATGCTTAGTGAATACTATAAGGAGCATCGTTACTAGGGAAAGCATACCAATAGTTGTAGCTAACTTTGCATACAAATAGAGCCTAAACTATATATTGGATTTTGATGAATTTTTTTTGGGTTATCTTTGCATGCAACTTAGCTACTTAAAAAATACTTTTTGGCCTCTGGATATTAATGAAATTCCTTGTAGAATCCATTAAGCGTCAAAAGGTCAAAAAGTGGTCATTTCAAAATGTCACTGATACCTACTTAAAGATGCATCAATAACTGTGCACTTCAAATTGTTAATACTTATGGACAAGTGCCCCATTAGTGTTACACAAATGGGCCAATAATGAACCAAAAAAGCTAAAAAAATGATTGGCTATTGGTACATGTGAAACTCATTAATGGACTTTTAGTTATCATTTTGTTGACTCCTTTATAATTAGTAATTGGGGGGTTGGATGCACAAGGAGTGCATGGCTATTGGAATGCGCTCAGCTATTGGTGATCTTCCCCTACCCAAAAGCTGTAAAATATTTGTTAAATACTTAAGTCACATACGTAGACAACCAAATAATAATAATCAAAATTTGATGTATAGTTTAGGCTTTGTGGGCATGTGAAGTTAACTATAACGGCTATTGGTATGCTTCCCCTAAGATTTTTCTTTTTAATATGGTTAAAAAAAATTAAGAGTGTAGTAAAAGATAATAGAATTCACTTATAGATCTTTAATGTTTAGAATATGTAATATAAGTAGGTTCGCAATAAAGACATTCTCTTATAATCAATACAACTTAGTTCTTTTTCACAAAGGATATCAATCAAGACATAAGGATTATAGATAGTTGTTAAGTGCAAGACATAGATGTGTTATAAGAAAAATATATAAAATGGTGAATAGAGGTTCTCATGCCACATATCAAAAACATTTTAAATGTGTCATTTAAGAAGTCTTCCCAATAAAATGGATGACTGGAGTTGTTATCCCTCTTCAAAAGAGATATAGTAATAATTCAGTGAACCACCTCACTATTATGGTCAAACCTTTTCTTGAAATAAAATGTAAGGACATGGTAAAATGTGTAATTAGAAATTGGGCAAAAAAGAGGGAAAGGGGGACAAAAGGGAAAGCAAGTTTCAAACTAAGATGCTGCACTATTGACCACTACATCATCCTTAGGGACTTGATTGAAAAAAGTGGGTCACCCAAGGAGAATAAGATTTATATTGGTTGTAAAATTTTAAGAAGCATTTGACATAATGCTTAGAGATAAAGATTGGAATAGGATGAACTCGTGAATTTAGATGAGTGTAGAGTGAGAAATCATAAACTTTAGGAGTGAGTCAAGGCTAAAATCAAAATAAATGGAGAAATGTTAGAATGTTTTGAAAGCAACATTATCATTGACTAGGGTTAATTGTTCTCCTTCACACTATTTGGGCTCTACATTGACCAATTAGAAGACTGGATAAATAATTTTGGTCGATGAAGTCCTCAACTTTTTGGATACATGGTAAAGTGGCTCTTATATATAAATAATTGTATCCTAATTGCAAGAATAACTCACAGTCTAATAGAATGGCTTGGAGCTTTATTGCTCTTCTACCAAGAGGTAGTGATGCACTCGTGAACACCAATAAAACCAAATCCATGATCATTTCATTGCAAATAAAAAAGAAACAAATAAATTTCCTATATGAAGGAACCTTGATAGAAATTATGAAAAAATACATGTTCCTTGGGCTCAATTATTACAACAAAAGCTCAAGTGGGAGACATGAAAGGAAAGGGGAGTAAAAGGTGTGGAGGTCTTGGCACTCACTAAAAAAAGATGTGAGTACATATAATCATAGAACTAGAAAACTAAAAGAACCTTTTTGAAATTGTATGTTTCACCTCTAGTCCTTTAAGGAAAGAAGTCTATGACAGTTCACCAAGATTAGAATTGGAGGCAAATAAAAATAATACAAAAATATATAACCATAAGTAAAATTAAATTAAACTTTAGTTTTGTACAAGAAAGCTATTAGTTATAACAAGTAATTTCTTATCAAGCTTGTGTTAGCAATGGCTCATATTTAAGCTATTTTAAAAATACTCAAAATATGGAGAACCATCATTGACCTAGAATGGTGGAGGAAGAGGAAGAGCTAAACTAAAGGAAGAACATGCTGATGAAATAAGAGAGGAAATGGATGAGTAAATGAGACATTAATTTGTAAAATTATGTGGAACTCTAATGAGGAAAAAAATAAAAAGTGTGAGAGATTGGAAAAAATTGTTAGTATTATAAGGTCCAACATTATTGAGCAGGGGGGTGAAACAGTAATCTACCAATTCCAAAATTTTCATTAACCATTCAACAACATTCATCTACTAATAACTTGTACAACAATAAACAATGAAATAAGTAAAACCATCCAAACATACAATGCAAGAACACCAGCATTTTCTCACGGAAACCCTTGGTTAGAGGGAAAAACCACAATGGGAATTAGTAGCCACAAATATTTGCACTCTTTTGAAGTACACATTGTTAAAGGCTTAGCCCTATTAGGAGCTTTACAAATGGTCTGTTAGAAGAAAGACCATGTTAGGAGTCACCCAGTTAAGGGATTTACCTCTGGCCTCGTTAGGAGCTTTACCCTGTTAGGAGTAACCCAGTTAAGGGATTTAAAACCCTAATTAAAGAGCCACCTAGTTAGAGGATTTCAATTCAAGACCTATTAGGATCTACCTAGTTAATGGATTTTCTTGGAGAACCTATTAGGATTGAACAAGTACAATAATCTGAGAATAGTACTCCTCCTTTGCCAGTACAGATCCAATTAAGCTCAAAATTTTGTTTCTTGTAGACTATCTTCACCCTTCTCTTGACTGCACCATGACATTCATGATCTACAAATTTACAATTCATCAATCTGAATATAAATATATTTTTCACTCACTAGGATGGTCACTACCTTAAACAAAATATATAATATTTAAATTTCACCATTTGAATCTTTTGTGTTGTTGGTTCTCAAATCAATAGATTGGAAATCCTATGAGCTTGTCTAACTCAATGCTTGGACTTTCCAACTGACTTGTCTAACGAACAGAAATGATCGATTATGATCATCTTCCCCTGCACTTTAGGCTCTGCAAGACCAAGACAGGTGTACCTATTCCTTAACCTAAACTCTGGGCTTAAGGCTTTTTATAGAATATATGTAGTTGTACTTTGAAATAGGGTGATCTCTCAAGATGGAAATTACGTCTTGAGGGAGATCGAATTGTATCATTTACAATTTATAAATCACTAAACTTATATTTTTATTGTTGTGTTAATAATATGTTGAATGCTTTTATGTAGTGATATCTTGTTTATTTTTAGTATGCATTACTACTTCCTACTTTTAATATTTCCAACAATGACTTTTAAAAGATGATAGACCAATGCCTTCTTCAATTCAACTATAGAGACAGTCTCTTCTTAATCTGATGTACAACTTGTGTGAGACAAGAAGTAAAATGTTCCTATCAATTGCTTTCTTTTGATGCTTTTAATTATTTTTTCATTCCACAATCAGTCTTATTGAATTTAACCCAAACTTAATGAGGCCAATAAGATAGAGGTAATAATGTTGGCATTAAGCAGAATTGCCACTAGTGACAACACTTATTTGCATTCTGAGTACAAACCGAGCAGAACAGTGCAAACCGAGCAGAACAGTGCAAACCGAGCAAGACAGTGCAAACCGAGCAAGACAGTACAAACCGAGCAAGACAGTGCAAACCGAACAAGATAGTGCAAACCGAGTAGGACAGTGTAAACCGAGTAACATTATGTCTACCGAGTCACCAGTATTTACCGAGTTCAAAACCGACCGAGTGGTTAGTATGAACCGTGCCTTCACTTCTACCGAGTGCATGATGATGCCGAGTAATGCAGTGGACGTCGAGTATCAGAAAGTCACCGAGTTAGTTTGCAGGAACCGTGTAACCATACTTGGGCCGACTTAGTGGCACTTATGTTTATTTGTCAAGCCGACTTTGTAATTGTAATTAATTATTTAGACTTGTATATAAACAATGATTGTAAAAATGTCAAAATGAAATAAAATGAGTATGAATGTGAAAAAGAAAGAAAAGCAGAGATAAGCGAATTACAAAGGGCTACAGCAGTATAGGGAACAGCAAAGACAAATTCATCACAGAAGATGATCAGTACATCAGCGAATCTCAATCAGCAATCCAGTTGCAAAGCAAGAGATCTACTGTTTCATCCTAATAGGTGAATCAATACTAAAATCCTTTAACCAGGTAGACTTAACAGTCTTTTGTAAAATCTCTTTACCAAGTGCATACTTCATTGTATGTTTGTAAATCCTTTAACAGGGTGGATTTAGCAATCCTTATTGCTCCTAGCAGGGCAGATCATCAGAAGTGATCAAATTGTAAGCCTTAACCGGCCAACTTTATTCTGCAGTACTAAAGCTTTGTGGGTTTCATCCCCACCCCAGTTTTACTTTCTTTTTGGAAGGTTTCTGGGTAACCAAATCTATGTGTCATTGTTGTGAATGCTTTTAAGTTTCATGCTTTCTATATGCATAAGGAAAAAGTGAGCTATAGATTAATACATCTGTAATTGAAAGAAAATTTGGAGTTACTGATTCACCCCTCCCCTCTTAGTAACTCGGTTAATTCCTGAATATTTCCAACAAATAATGCTTATTAAATCTAATGATCAAGTTGCATAATAATATAAATAATCTCAACACACAAAGATTGAAAGAAGATTTACCTTTTGGAAGTATAATCACAAAGGACTAATTAATCCAAAATGATCAGATGCACAACTTCAAAATGAAAGAACTTGCTGATATATAATAATAAAGAAAAGTCTTCATTATTTATAAAAATAACTTGCGGGAATGTAATATATATAAAGTAGTATTCAGATATAATTGTTTGTCTCTCTTTACATTTTACACCATATATATATATATATATATATATATATATATATATATATATATATATATATATATATATATATATATATATATATATATATATATATATATATATATATATATATATATATATATATATATATATATATATATATATATATATATATGGTTGAATAGTTTTCATGCCCCTTTGGGTGAAAAGGCACCACCCTTTTGAATAAAAATAATTCCAAATCTTGAAATTGTCTTAGTTTATGCAATTAATTACCATTTAACAAGTTGTTAGGGCGTATTAGAGGTATATTAAGGCTATTTTAGGGGTGTATGATGGATAAATGGTCCAAAAATTATGTAAATACCCTCTTTGGTGCTTCATAGTCCATTTGTCATGCTCATCATTGTATTTGTGTTCTAGATTCACATTCTTCCACCTGGATAACACATATTACTTATACCTCTTGCTCCTCTATTTTATCTTTTTTCTCTTTTGAATCTCTTCTCTTTGTTGGCCTCTTCCTTCCTAATGCACTAGAAGCCTCCATTTGAGAAATTTTATTTTCAAAATTATCTTACGAGCAATGGCATCTATGAACTCTATTTTTGCATATTCCATTGTGCTAATTCCCCGTGATTTTGGTATGAATGGTTATGCGTATTAATTTTACCAAATCCTTAAGCAATACAATGATTACAGTGCCTCATGCAAGTCATTTAATTCATCTAATCTATCAAGTTTTCTTTTACATGTCATCGATATAACTCACCATTTACCATCCTGATAGAGCTATGTATTCCTGATCATCGGTATAGGCTATACTACTTCACCCATTGGTCATCGGTGTGACTTTTATTTTGTTATTCCATAATGTAAAACTATATCGATGAAGTCACAAGCATGACTCTCCCTAATCACACTTCACCTGGTCAACTGCAACTTGACTACCACATGGCAACCTCTGATTGGCTTGCTAGTCCAGTTTTGCACCACCTAGACACCATATCGGCTCCACCTCTGCATCTTGTCACATCATCACACATTGTTCAACCTTGCCACATGGAATCACCTTGCGATCCTATGTTGACATCACCATTATGCCTATTAAGATGGTAGGATCATGAAATTTTTCCATTTGTCCTCCTTGGCCTGCCATCCATCTCCTTTGCCTGTGCCACGCGGTGCCTTTTCATGATCCCAAAAACTTTCCCTTTCCTTGTCATCCTAGATCACAGAATCATAAGCGTTCGACACCTTTCACCATTGATGAAGGGTGCTCCCCTTAATACCACAAACACATAACAGAAATAGAGAAACAACAACAATATGCAAGAACAAAAAATTGGCTTCTTATTATCTCCACAAATGTGGAATTACAAACTTTTAGAATTACAATATGCAAAGCCACATGGGCATTCCCTTACAATATTCTGTAGGACAAAGCCTCAAACTATTACCCAGATCTACTACCCAGAACTATTATGAACTGCCTAAGACAATAATACAGCCTTCCTTATATAGGCAATTTTTCCACCACCTGGGAAGGTTCCAGAATTTTAGCCAATAAGGCCGACCAAACTTAGAATTATTTTATT
This sequence comes from Chamaecyparis obtusa, assembly GCA_027943335.1. Classification (NCBI taxonomy): domain Eukaryota; kingdom Viridiplantae; phylum Streptophyta; class Pinopsida; order Cupressales; family Cupressaceae; genus Chamaecyparis; species Chamaecyparis obtusa. The sequence continues at coordinate 112,351 of BSBK01005505.1, read as the reverse complement.
TTACATTTTATTACATCATATTCGGCTCAAGATAACCTTTGAAACCCGAATAGAAATTTTGAAAAAAATTATTTTCTGCCATTTCGGGTGGCCCAACTTTCGAAGACCATAAGTCATCACCAGTTGACCTGATCAGCTATTATAACCCCATTTCAGAAATGCCACGAAGCGCTCTACAGGCTTGACCCGCGCAAGCGCCCGTCACCCAAATTTTTGACCTCATCCAGGGCCTCTAAAGCCTTCAAAACTGAGTCCAAAGTTTCTGTACCCTGCTGCCAATACCAAAAATCTTCAATATCTTTCAACATACACTTGATTTGGAAATGAAACTTTATTGGCAGACTTATATGACCAAAATGAACCTCCAAGAAAGAAATTAGATCATTCCGAGCACAGACAAAAATTACCAAAAATAGTAACTTTCCATAAATAGCAGCTCTGCACAGGATAGCCCTTATTGAATTCAAAAACAAAAATATTTTTGGGTGATGCAAGATTGCTCTTACACCCAGGATGCTCCTGCATCAAACACCCAGGGTAATTTGAGAAGTGACCCTGTCACGACTCAGGTGTGTAGAGGAAAACCAAGACGGCTAACCTCCTCCTTTGTCAGCCATGATAAATCTTCAACAGGTCATCCTTTCCCCTTGACCATATATTCTTCATATGTCATGTTCCTTGTGCTTCTACCAACACGACTGTCCAGTATATCTTCGATCTCCTTAGTGTCTGAACTAGTTGCTGGAATACTCCACTATGCTGCTGCAACCTCATCTTCAACACCTCCTTCGTGATACTCTGTCAAATCTGAAATGTTAAACACTGGTGAAATATTTAGCTCACTAGGAAATTCTACCTCATATGCATTTCCTGAATCATGCTTCTTCAATATCTTACATGGCCCAAACTTCTTCATTTTCAGCTTGTTATATGTACCAACTGAAAATCGCTCCTTCCGCAAATGAACCATGACTTCATCACCAACCTAAAATTCCTTATACCTCCTTTTCTCATCTGCCTTAGCCTTATACTGTGCATTCATCTTGGTAATATGCTTCCTCACCTCCTCATGGATGTTCTTCAAGTGTTCTGCAAAATCCTCAGCTTCAGCACTACTTATTTATCCTTTATCTATCTTTCTCAATTCAGATGCATTTCTTGGACTACTTCCATATACAATCTGGAATGGTGATTTACCAATGCTCCTATTGATAGAATTATTGTATGCAAATTCTGCTTGTGGTAAAATCAAATCCCATCCTATTGGCTTATCTCCAACCAAGCATCTCAGCAGATTTCCCAAACTTCTATTCACCACCTCTGTCTGTCCATCGGTCTGTGGATGATGTGATGAGCTGAACTTCAAATCTGTCTTCAACTTCTTCCACAATGTCCGCCAAAAATATCCAACAAACTTAGTATCTTGATCTGAAACTATGGTCTTTGGCAAGCCATGTAGTCTCACCACTTCTCTAAAAAATAATTCTGCTACATGAACATCATCATTAGTCTTCTTACAGGGAATGAAATGTGTCATCTTCAAAAATCTGTCAACAACCACAAAAATTGAATCATGTCCCCGCTCCTCGGTAAACCAAGAACAAAGTCCATACTGATATCCTCCCAAGGCTTCTCTAGTACAGGTAATGGCTGATACAACCCTGTATTCTGCTTCACTCCTTTCGCCATCTGACATACTCTGCAACTCTGTACAAAATTCTTAACATCTTGTTGCAATTGTGGCCAATAATAATTTTCACTAACCAAAGTAAGGGTTTTATCACGACCAAAATGTCCAGTCAATCCTCCGCTATGCTTCTCCTTGATGAGATTCTCCCTCATAGAGCTTCGTGGAATGCACAACTGACTCCTTCTCAATAGCATATCATCTTGGATGATAAAATCCAGCCATTTCATCCTGTCTAGAGTAATAGGTTCTGTACAAGCTGTCCAAGCTTCACCAAAATCAGGATCCTCTGGATATAAATTCTTGAGTTCCTTGAACCCAACCACTTCAATCTGCATCTCTGTCAGCAATAGTTGCCTTCTGCTAAGAGCATCCACAACCCTATTAGACTTTCCACTCCTGTGTTTCAAAACAAATGTATAACTCTACAAAAACTCAACCCATTTCAAATGCCTCTAATTCAACTTTCCTTGACTATTCAAATATTGCAAAGCTTGATGATCAGTATACAAAACAAACTCCTTAGGAAGTAGATAATGTCTCCACTTCTTTAATGCCTGAACTATAGCATAAAATTCCTGATCATAAACAAAATACTTCCTCTTGGCATCATTTAACTTCTCACTGAAATAAGTAATAGGTTTACCTTCTTGGCTCATAACAGCTCCTATTGCAGTACCACTAGCATCACAATCTACTTGAAACACCTTATTAAAATCTGGAAGTGCTAAAATAGGTTGTTCTGTAACTTTTTGTTTCAACAATTGAAAACTCTTTTCTGCCCCTTTAGTCCACTTAAACTCTTTTCTATCCCCTCTCATTGTCTCAGTCAAGGGACCACAAATACTGCTAAAATTTCTGATAAACTTTCTGTAAAAGCTAGCTAGACCATGAAAAGATCTTACCTCAGTAGCACTCCTTGGAGTAGGCCATTCTAGGATAGCCTGTACCTTCTCTGGGTCTATTTTTAGACCTTCTGCTGAGACTACAAATCCTAAATACACTAACTCTTTCTTCACAAAACTGCACTTCTTCAAGTTAATCAACAATTTCTCATATCTCAACTTCTCAAACACCATACGAATATGCATCATATGTTCCTCCAATGTCTTGCTAAAAATCAAAATATCATCTAGGTAAACAATGACAAACTTACCCAAAAATTCTTTCAGAACCTCGTTCATGAGCCGCATGAAAGTGCTCGGTGCATTGGTTAGCCCAAAAGGCATAACTAACCACTCATATAGTCCTTCCTTTGTCTTGAAGGCAGTCTTCCATTCATCTCCTTCTCTGATCTGAATCTGATGATATCCACACTTCAAATCTATCTTTGAGAAATACACAGCTCCACTCAAACAGTCCATAATATCATCCATTCATGGCAATGGAAACCTGTATTTGATTGTGATCTTGTTTATTGCCCTAGAATCTGTACACATCCTCCACTCTCCATTCTTCTTTGGTGCTAATACCGCTGGTACAGCACAGGGACTCAGACTCTCACGGATCAATCCTTTCTGTAACAGTTCATGTACTTGTCTGTTCAACTCCTCACTTTCTGTAGGTGTCATTCTGTGTGCTGCCTTATTTGGCAAACTCACTCCTGGGATCAAGTCCATCTGATGACTGATCTTTCTTACTGGTGGTAATCCATCAGGCACGTTATTGGATACAATATCTTGAAACTCATTCAACAAATCTGCAACTTCTACAGGAACATCTTCTACTTCCTCTTTACCAGCTTTTGGAATTAAAGCAAAACATACATGCTCATGCCTCATACCATCTAGGAAATTTCTTCCATCAACAAAAGTTATCCTTGCATTACCACATACCTTTTCTTCAGTCTCCTTCAATGGTTTTAGCTTATGTTGCACTCCATCCTTTGTCAGGGAATAGGTATTCGCACGACCATCATGTACAGCACATCTGTCAAACTGTCATGGTCTACCCAACAACATATGACATGCATCCATAGATATGATATCACACAATACCTCATCTTGGTATCCACCAATCTTGAACTTCACCAGGCATTGTTCATTGACCGTGACCTTATGGTCATCCTGTACCCAGGTAATCCGATATGGATGTGGGTGTTTCTATCTCTTGAGCTTCAACTTTGTCACCATCTCTTCTGACACAAAATTGTTAGTGCTTCCACTATCAATGATCACATCACAACATTTACCTTCACACTTGCACCTGGTGCGAAACAGACTCCTCCTTTGCTCAGGTTCATTCTCACCACTCAACATGACTCTTCTGTTAATCAGTGTTTCTCCTCTTTCAGCATCTTCAGAATTTGATGATTTGGCATCTTCATCTACATGTGCAACTCTGGCCTAGCCTTCATTTCTCCTGTCTGTTCTGCCTTGGCGCTGAGGACATTCAAATGCCCTATGACCTTCTTCTCCATAGTGAAAACATGTTCCACAGAAGCCTCCTCTTCCAGATCCTTGTCCTCTTCCTCTTCCTCTCTGATCTCTATTACTCTGATCCTGAAAATGATTGGAATTATTTCCTCTCTGATTCTGACTGCTACTGGCCTCATCCTTCTTTTTCGGATCTTCATTTCAGCCACCATATGACCGTCCGCCAGATCTTCCACCACGACCTCTTCCATTTTGTCTGCTCTCAAACTTCTTGTTCAGCTTTTCCTCTACTTTTAGGGCAAACTGGTATGCCTCCTCAATACTATTCATTCGAACCAAATTCAACTCCTCCTGAATGCTTGGCCTTAACCCATTAAGGTATCGGGCAACTTTCTCCTTATCAGCTTCTGCATGGCCTGTTCTGATGAGGAGTCGATAGAACTCCTCTATATACTCCTGAACAGATCTTCCTGCTTGCTTCAAACTTTGCATTTTCTTTAGTAGGTCAAGTTCATAATCAACAGGAATGAACTGTTGCTTCAATTTATCCACCATCCAATCCCATCTTGTGATTTTATCTTTCCCTTTTCTATTTTGCTCCAATTGAATTTCTTGCCACCAGATCTTCGCATGACCTTTCAGTCTGGCCTTCGCAAATTTGACCCTATCAGGATCCTCAACATCTTCATACTCAAAATACTCCTCACATTCATTGATCCAGTCGATCAATTCTTCTGGGTTAAGATTTCCAAAAAATGTAGGAACCTCAATCTTAGGTCTTTTCCCAATCTTGGAAATCGCCCGAAAAAGTCTTTCTTCCTCCTGGTTCACAATTTCAGCTTCTCCTTCTTGATATTCTTCTTCGGCTTCATCCTCGCTTTCATCTCTGACATTAAGATTCATTCCTCTACGAATCTCTTCTTGCAATGCTCGCACTTGTCTCTGCAGCTCTCTAACTTCAGGTGTTACAACACCAACTCTTCCGCCACATTCCCTTCGTGGAGGCATTTTCACAATGCACGCTGAAACCCTAGCCACGGTCCTGATGCAAACTGCCTCACAATCGGCGATCTGTTTACACACTCAAGAACTCCTGCTCTGATACCACTTGATGAAGGGTGCTCCCCTTAATACCACAAACACATAACAGAAATAGAGAAACAACAACAATATGCAAGAACAGAAAATTGGCTTCTTATTATCTCCACAAATGTGGAATTATAAACTTTTAGAATTACAATATGCAAAGCCACATGGGCATTCCCTTACAATATTTTGTAGGACAAAGCCTCGAACTATTACTCAGATCTACTACCCAGAACTATTTTGAACTACCTAAGACAATAATACAGCCTTCCTTATATAGGCAATTTTTCCACCACCTGGGAAGGTTCCAGAATTTTAGCCAATAAGGCCGACCAAACTTAGAATTATTTTATTTTACATTTTATTACATCATAGTCAACTCAAGATAACCTTTGAAACTCGAACAGAAATTTTGAAGAAAATTATTTTTCGCCATTTCGGGTGGCCCAACTTTCGAAGACCATAAGTCATCACCAGTTGACCTGATCGGCTATTATAACCCCATTTTAAAAATGCCATGAAGCGCTCTACATGCTTGACCCATGCAAGCGCCCGTCACCCAGATTTTTGACCTCATCCGGGGCCTCTAAAGCCTTCAAAACTGAGTCCAAAGTTTTTGTACCCTGCTGCCAATATCAAAAATCTTCAATATCTTCCAACATACACTTGATCTGGAAATGAAACTTTACTGGCAGACTTATATGACCAAAATGAACCTCCAAGAAAGAAATTAGATCATTCTGAGCACAGACAAAAATTACCAAAAATAGTAACTTTCCATAAATAGCAGCTCTGCACAGGATAGCCCTTATTGAATTCAAAAACAAAAATATTTTTGGGTGATGCAAGATTGCTCTTACACCCAGGATGCTCCTGCATCAACCATATCCCTCAAGACCCATCACTGATCCACATCAACTTACCTTCCATGTGTTGCAATCTTGTGATCCTAGGCACTTTCTCTTTCCTTGCCATTCCACACCACAAGATCACAAGCATTTGACACTTGTTACCATATCCCCCTGGACCCATCACCAATCCACACCAACTGACCTACCATGTGTTGCAATCTCACGATCTTGGGAACTTTCTCTCTCTACATCATTCAGGGTCGTACGATTATAGGATGACGCCATGTGTTATACCATACCCACCACCTCATCTTGGAATGTGTTGTTTCCCTCTAATTCACCCTTAGACTACCAACTCATCGCCCAGTTGTTTATCATGTCATCTATAGAGTCATCACGAGCCCACAAAATATTGTTAATTCATCTGTCAAGTCCAAGCTATCTTTGTGTACGAGTCCTTCTTTCCAAAAGGCGGCATGCCTTAGGAAATTTAATACCAATACATTGATATATAAAATGACAAGTTCAACACACCACCCATCCAATGTGGGATAAATCCCCCAAAGGCCCCCCGCATAAAATTGCCACCCCTATTCTATGCACGTGTGTCATAGGCCAAGTTTGGATTGGTATGAAGATTTTTTTATTGTCCCTAAGTACAAAAAATCTAAAGGCAATAATAAATATATACTTCACATCCACATGGATCCATAATTATGAAATTTTTTACAAGGAGACTCTTATAGCTTCAATCTTTTCAGAAGGATATCAAATACAAACATTTGGTGACAACTCGTGTGCAACAAATTTGAAGGCTTATTTCATGGGAATGGAATTACAAAATGAGTGAATTTTGGGGTCTAACAGTGGCTCTTTCTAGGGACGTATGCCCCCCATGGACATAGTGAGAATCGAGTTATGTCTAATAGAAGCAAACCAAGTGCTAAAAAATCATTTCATACATTGGTTCAAAAATCACATCACAACTCTGTTTGGTAGTCATCATCCCCAAAACTTACATTTTCCTCTGTCTAAAATCTTATTTTCATCACTCTCCAATAGCATCAATCTGAAAATGGTACTAAGATATGTTTGATAAAGCATGTTGATATCTTTCCTTAAGCTACTATGCCCAATATTATTAAATATCTCAAAACTAGGTCTAAAAATATCCATGCTTTTTTCATGACCATATATGACTTTCTCTTGTATTTGTGAATTTTTTTTCCCTGTGGTATATATGCATTAGTTTTTTATTTAGAATCTTCAACGGAAAGCCCATCTAAATTTGGTAATGCGTTTACAAAATCATCTACAATTGTATTTCCTTGACTGGTAGTACTGTTGCATTTTGAAAACTCTTCATGTATGTTATTGCACTTATCACACCCTACTTCCTTCTAGTCATAAAGGTTTTCATTACTATTGGAACCTGGTTGTGTTGAGTATGAAAACTTATAACTATCCTCACATATGTGCTTATGATACTTAACTTGTTTACTAGCTAACAAACACACTTCTCTAACTGCCTCACAATTATAACTCGAAGAAAAATTTGATGCATTATCTAGCATATCTTTCTCTAAATAATTATCTTTTCCTATTTCTTGTGAATGTTGATCATAAGGCATGTTTCCCACAATCTTATCCAAACATTGTTCGGTGTGGCCAATATGTTGTTTATCTTAATACAATATCTCCTTGGGATGCATGAAGATTTCTTTTGGTTCTTGTTCATCACAATACTTTGGTTCATAATCAAAATATGAATCTATGTCCATGTCCTCATCATATGAAAAACTATGTGTAGTATCATCATTCTCCATATTAGCAAGAAAGTGATGGTCATTGTCATCATTTCTTTCAACGGGAATCAATCCTATAACATGCTTATCAAGTGTATTCACATAAACTCCATATGATTTGTCATAATAGGATGACTTAATGTTTTGGTTATTTGCAAACCTATTTTTCTCCTCATATAGCGGATTAGAGAACTTATAAAAAGCATCTTTCAATATTCCTTGATAGAGCATTATTTGATCTTCCTCAATGTATTCATCATAGGGTGAGTTTGAAATTTTTTAGAGTTATTCTTGAATACACTCTCTTATATATCCTCTTCAAACAATGGATTTGAAAATATAGAGGTTTTAGGCATACCTCCCTAGAAGCCTTCCAATGGTTTATCACACAAGAGATCATCCAATGCATCACAATGCATACCTTCACTAAATGGATCCTCTTGAGAATCATCATGTGCTTCATCAATAGGATAGATACTTTCATTAATGTTATCTACTAAAATTTCCTCATGTACATGTGTTGATTCATTGATCTATTTATTCTCGTGAATTATAAAAAAAAATTATACCATTTTTATCAACATGCTTATGATATTCCCTATCCAACAAATCTAAAATTTCCTTTGAACTGAGAAGATATTTTTCTTCATTATTACATTGACTGATATATGTTTCCATACAAGTCTCATCATGATCAGATTCTTCTTCAATTTGATCCAAAATTCATTCACTTAAATTTGAAACAACATTGTTTCACGTTCTACTTCTGTACATTTTTCCCTATATTCATCTTCTTCTAAATTTTGAATTTTTTTTTCCAAATTAGAGTAACCTAAGATTCCCAACTCATGAATTTTATTTATAAATTGTTTGCATGTAGGCATGATGTCTAAAGGTATTTCTTGATAGAATTTTTACATCCTTATGAATGAATGTCTTGCAGATTCACCTTCATATATTTCCAAATTAAAAAATGCATCCAAGGGAGACATGTAAAACTTTGATTCCATAATGTGATTCTGGTTTTTTTTTTTTTTTCTGCTCATTGTACATGTTACCTTCCTCCTCGCTTGCATCATGAAACATATCAAGAAACCATCGCTCAAATTCTCTCCATGACAAGATGCTCTATGTAGGTAGTGATTCATATGCATCTCTAGCACTATATTTCAATGTCCTAACAAATAGCTTCATGACCTGATCCTCTACACAAAGCTCATGATCCTCTATGAATGTATAAAATGCATCCAAATGATCAAGTGTTGATTCGTAATACTCTCCATGAAACTTTTGTACAAGTTGTGAAAGCTTAGGGAATAACTTATTTGGAACACATTGAAACCTTATAATATCCAATAGTGTAATGTCATCTGGAATAAATGGTTTTCTCTGAAATGGTTATTTATTTTGATACATTATAAACTAAATTATTTTCAATGAAATAGATACCTCTTTTAAAGAGGGAAATTTTCATCTACTTCTAGATTTTCTCCCTCGGTAGAGTCACTAATTGAAATTCTTTTTTGAATAGAGTCACCACCTCTCTTCGAGGAAAATACTATTTTTGGTATTCTAAGTTCTTTTCTCCAATAGAGTGTCTTCCAGAGTTTTGAGAAAAATGTTTTTTAATAATTCCCCAACAAAGTTGCCAATCTTTTAGTTTTCAAATCAATATATTAGAAATCCTATTAGCTTTCCTAACTCAATTCTTGGACTTTCCAAGTGACTTGGCCAACGAATGGGAATGATCGATTATGATCCTCATACCCCACACTTTAGGCTCTGCAGGACCAAGGTGGGTGTACCTATTTCTTAACCTAAACTCTGGGCTTAAGGATTTTTATAGAAGATCCATAGCTATATTTTGAAATAGGGTTATCTCTCAAGATGACAAGTGTGTCTTAAGGGAGATCAAATTGTATCTTTTACAATTTATAAATCACTAAACTTATCTTTTGATTGTTGTGTTGAGAACATTTTGAATGCTTTTACGTAGTGATATCTTTTTTATTTTAAATATGTATTGCTACATCATGCTTGTAATATTTCAAACAATGACTTTTAAAATATGATAGACTAGTGCCTTCTTCAATTGGGCTGTAGAGAAAGTCTCTTCTTAATCCTATGTACAACTTATGTGAGACGGGAAGTAAAATGTTCCTATCAAGTACTTTCTTTTGATGCTTTTAATTACTTTTTCATTCCATAATTAGTCTTATTGAATTTAACCCAAACTTAATGAGACCAATAAGATAGAGATAATAATGCTTATTAATTTTAATGATCAAGTTGTAGAATAATATAAATAATCTCCACACACAAAGATTGAAAGTAGCTTTACCTTTTGGAAGTAAAATAAAAAAGGATTGATTAATCCAAAATGGTCAGATCCACAACTTCAAATTGAAAGAGCTTGTTGATATATATTAGTAATAAAAAGTCGTCATTGTTCATAAAAATAACTTGTAGGAATGTAGTATATATAAAGTAGTATTCAGATATGATTGTCTGTCTCTCTTTACATTTTCACCCCACATATATATGTGGTTGAATAGTTTTCATACCCCTTTGGGTGAAAATGCACCACCCTTTTGAATAACAATAATTCCAAATCCTGAAATTGCCTTAGTTTATGCAATTAATTACCATTTTACAAGTTGTTAAGGCATATTAGAGGTATATTAAGGCAATTTCATGGGTATATGATCGATAAATGGTCCAAAAATGATACAAATACCCTCTCCAATGCTTCATAGTCTATTCATCATGATCATCGTTATAATTGCATTCTAGTTTCGCATTCTTCCACATGGATAACACGTATTACTTATACCTATTGTTCCTTTATTCTACCTTTTTTCTCTTTTGAATCTCTTCTCTTGGTTTGTCTTGTCCTTCCTGATGCACTAAAAGCCTCCATTTGAGAAATTTTATTTTCAAATGATCTTACAAGCAACAATATATGTGAACTTTGTTTCTACATATTCTCTTGTGCTAGTTCCCCACGATTTTGGTATGAATGTTGTGTGTATTGATTTTACCAAATCCTTAAGCAATCCAATGATTACAATGCCATGTTTGAGTCCTTTAATTAATTTGATCTATCAATTTTTCTTTTACACTCCATCGGTATAAGTCACCATTTACCATCTTGATAGAACTATGTATTCTTGATCATCGATATAGGCCATACTGCTTCACCCATCAGTCGTCAGTGTGAGTTTCATTTTGTTATTTTGTAATACAAAACTATACTGATGAAGTCATAGGCATGACTCTTCCCTATCATGCTTCACCTAGTCAACCACACTTTGATTACCACATGGAAGCCTCTGATTGGCTTGCTAGTCCACATGTGCACCACCTAGATACCATATTAGCTCCACCTATGCATCTTGCCACATCATCACACATTAGTCAACATTTCCATGTGGCATCACCTCACAATCCTATACTGATGTCACCATTGTACCTACTAATATGGTGGGATCACAAAATTTCACCATTTGTCCTCCCTAGACCGCCATCCATCTCCTTTGCCCATGCCATGTGGTACCTTTTTGCAATCCTTGGCACTTTCTCTTTCCTTGTCACCCCACACCATAGGATCATGAACACTTGACATCTATCACCATATCCCTCGAGGCTCATCATCGATCCACATTAGCTGACCTTCCATGTTTCAAAATCTCACTATCTTGATCACTTTCTCTTTCCTTGTCATCCCAAACTACAAGATCACGAGCGTCTGACACCTATCACTATATCCCCTAAGACCCATCACCGATCTAGACTAGCTGACCTACCATGTGTCATAATCTCATGATTTTGGGCACTTTCTCTCTCTACGTTAGTCAAGATCATGGTATTATGGGATGATGCCATGTGTCATCCTTGACCCATCACCTTGCCTTGGAATGTGTGCCACTTGTCACCATTTAATTCACCCCTAGACTTCCAACTCACCACCCAGTTATCTACCACATCATCTACTGAGTCATCATGAGCCCACAAAATATTGTTAAGTCATCTACCAAGTCCAAGTTGTCTTCGCACGTGAGCCCTTCTTGCCAAAATATAACATGCCTTAAGAAATTCAATACCAATGTGTTAAAATATAAAAAGACAAGTTTGGCACACCCCACAGCCAATGTGGGATAAATCCCCCAGAGGCCCTTTGCATAAATTTACCACCCCTGTTCTATGTGTGTGCATCATAGGCAAAGTTTTGATTGGTATGAAGAATTTTGATTCTCCTTACATACAAAAAATCTAAAGGCAGTAACAAATATACTTCACATCCACATGGAGCCATGATTATGAATTTTTTTACAAGGAGACTCTTATAGCTTCAACCTTTTCATAAGGATATCAAATATAAAAGTTTGGTGATGACCCATGTCCAACAAATTTGAAGGCTTCTTTCATGGAAATGGAATACAAAATGAGTGAATTTTTGGGGTCTAACACGTGCTTTGCCCTAGGCCACCAAAATGTATTACCAAATAATAAAATACATTTACAAATCCGTGTTGGCATCCAAATTCACCCACACATCGATTTGATCAAGAATAGTCAAACTCCTTGACTTTTCCAACACACTTTCAAAATCTTGATAAATTTGATCACCTTGAACAATGTGAGATCATCTCATCATTTTAAATCAAATCTACCACATCACCATGACACCTAAACACAAAAATATTTAACACAATCAATCACATCGTCACCAATTGAGGATCTAACACCAACTATTCCAAAAATTTTGCCATCTTGCACGAAGCAATCTTTTGGTTATTAAAACTATGCCTTGCAGTACTCCAATCATCTTCTAATTGTGATATTAATTTCATAGCTTAGTTAAGATAATTTTGACTGAACCACAACACATGAATCCACATTGATTTAATAGAACACTCAAATTATTCATCGTCTATCACTGATTGTTCTATTGGATGCTCTGTTAGCCTTCATTTGATCATAACTCTCTCCATTCATGTTTCCAACCACTTCAATCCAACATAGAACATCTTGAGATATCTCTAAGTCTCTCATAGGAACTGTACACTCTAATTCCTTCCACAATATTGGATACTTAGTAGCACATGAGGAACATTATCAACCAACAAAACACTAAGTTGACATCAATGAAAATGCAATAATTGATCTTCTTATCATCAAACTAGTACCACACAATACTCAACAATATCTACACTCAACAATCTTTACATCAGTTATGCCAACAATCTCCCCCTTTGGCATTGATGATAAAACCATAATATAACCATGGAAACATCACAAACTTCCTGATAAAAATTACTCTCCCTTAGCTGATGCTTTTATCTTAACAACTCTTTGTCTTCTTCTCCCCTTTAATCTTCTTTTGGTAGTCATCTCCTGGGTCTTCTCCCCCCTTGACAATAGTTCCAAAGGCACCACACAACATACCTATCACCTTCTGCTACAACAATTTTCTTCTTCTCTGACTGCTCCCCCTAAGGAGTAGTCCCCTTAACATCAATCCACAATAAAAAAATATTCAATGAAACCATGGGATTGATGCTATAACAACATCTTAATTTTATTCAGGTAGGGGTATAACCCCTAGCTTACCTCTTAAATACTCAAAAGTGTCCTTGGGTAGTGGCTTAGTAAATATGTCTACTATATGTTCCTTGGTTGGTACATCTTCTAACTTAACTTCTTTCTCCTGCAATTTCTCTCTCTGAAAATGATACTTGATTGAAATGTGTTTTGTCTTAGAATGCATCATTGAATTCTTTGAAATGTTAATTGCACTTGTATTATCATAGTAAATAGCTATTGGCTTATTTACCTTCTCTTTGATTCCTTCTATGATATGCTTCATCCATACAATCTGTGTAGAGTTGATAGCAACTGCCACATTCTCAACTTTTGTAATAGATTGGAAAATACAATTTTTCCTTTTTCTTGTCCATGATACAAGTCTACCTCCTGAGAAGAATGCTCCTCCACTTGTAATTTTTTTGTCATCAATGTTTCCTGCTCAATTAACATCAATAAACACACTCAAGGAGAAATCACCTTTATGTACATACCATAAACCATAGTCTGTAGTCCCTTTAAAGTACCTAAATTTTCTCTTTATCGCCACCATATTGGATTCCTTTAGATTTTCTTGAAATATATCCACTATCCCAACTTCTTGAACAATGCCTGGTCTGCTATGAACAACATATTGCAACTTTCCTATCATATACATGTATAGGGTTGCATCCACTACACTTGACTCATCATCCTTAGACAACTTACATCCAGTCACCATGGGGATTTCAATTGGCTTGGAGTCTTCCATTTCAAAGGTTTTGAGCACTTCCTTTATATACTTAGACCGACTGACATAAATACCATCCTTTAGATTTGAATTTTGTAATCCAATGAAGAACTTAATTTCTCCAATGATTGACATTTCAAATTCTTTCTTCATCTCTTCTACAAGTTCCAAACTCATTTCATCATTTCCAACAAAGATTATATCATCCAAAAATACTTCAACTAATATTAACTTGTCACCTTCAACCTTCAAGTATTCATTTCTATCTTCATTTGTTCTTCTAAAACCAATATTAACAAGATAAGAGTGCAGCCTTTCATATCATGCTCCAGGTGCTTATTTTAGTCCATACAATGCCTTTTGTATCTTGCACACCATATCCTTGTTCTTTGCCAATACAAACCCATTCGGTTATTTTATGTATATATCTTCTTCAAGAATTCCATTTAGAAAAGCATATTTAACATCCATTTGGAAAACCTTAAACCTTTTGTAAGCTGCATAAGCAAGTATGATTCTTACCCATTTTGCACCAATCACATTCTTGTTTTCTGGTCCAGGAACAAGTATCCACATGTCATTCTTTTTAATTTTATCAAGTTCCTCTTCCATGAATTTTATCTAATCATCATTCTTCAAAGCTACAGACATGGTCTTAGGCTCAAACTTTGAAATTAGACATGTACTTTCCCTAGTTTTTTTTGTTGTTTGCACGTCTACTTCTTTATCACCTATAATTTTATTAGAAGAATGATTTAACTTTGCATACCTTGTAATAATTGGTTCAGGTCTAGGAGCCTCTTCTTCCAGTTGAACCACTTCTTCATCATTGTTTTGTTCAACTGTATCTTGCACTTCAGGTTGCACATACATAATCTCCTGGAAATTCTTTGATTCCTTCTTATTAGATTCATCTTTCAGGATATGCATCCACCTTTATATTTCTTCTTTCAATTATCTTATTTTTCCTTTTTTTGAAACACTTGTAGGCCTTACTTTTAGTATATTATCCCAATAAAATACCTTCATCACTCTTAAGATTAAAGTTTTCCTGTGAACTCATCTCTCCTGATATAACATCTACTACCAAAGACTTTGAAATACTTAACACTAGGTGTATGACCATACCATAATTCATAAGGTGTCTTATCAGTTCCTTTCTTCACTTATATGCAATTCAATGTGTATACTACACTGTTAATGGCTTCTTGCTAATACATCTTAGGTACATCACCTTGAATCATCATTGTCCTAGATACATATACTATAGTACTATTCCTCCTTTTTGCAATACCATTCTGTTGTGGATTTCTTGGGACTAACATCTATCTTTTGATTTTATTCTCACAACATTCAATAAAATCCCATAAAGTAAACTCTCCTCCTTTGTCTAACCTTAAGAACTTCAAGCTTTTGCATGTTTCATTCTTAACACACTACAACATTTGGGGCCAAATTTTGATAGAAACTTCTAACGGATAATTCTATTTTTTTTATAAATTTGGTATTTTTTTTTGTAATAGTCCTCAATGGTGTCGGTATTCTAATGGGTTTTAAATAGACCATTAGAATTCTGACAATTTTGGGGTATAGATGAAAAAAAAAGTGAAATGGCCAAATCATTTTTATTTTGATTACAGAGAAAAGGAGCAGGTGAAAGCTGAGCGCGAGAGAAGGTATGTGATTTCTTCATCTTTGATTGGTATCTTTGACAGGTAACATCTTTCGAGCCTCTGGCATCATATTCAACCACAAATTTCAAATGCATTTTATTTTATTTGATCATGAATGCTCACTTACATGACCATATTCTACTAGTGTTGTGCCCTAGCCCTTGCTTTATCTCCATTATTTGATGTTATTGGTGCTTGTGCTCAAGGTTATCGATTCACTATTTTGAAATGTTTGGATTCATATTTGTTGATATTACTGGCACGACCATTGTATATTGCTAAGACTCTCACTAAAAAGACCACATTCTACTGGTGTCGTGCCCTAGCCCGTGCTTTATCTCCATTATTTGATGTTATTGGTGCTTGTGCTTAAGGATATTGATTCACTATTTTGAAATGTTTAGATTCATGTTTGTTGATATTACTGGCATGACCATTGTATATTGCTGAGATGCTCTCTGAAATGACCACATTCTACTGGTGCCATGCCCTAGCCCATGCTTTATCTCCATTATTTAATGTTATTGGTGCTTGTACTCAAGGATATCGATTCACTGTTTTGAAATGTTTGGATTCACATTTGTTGATATTACTAGCACGACCATTGTATATTGCTGAGATGCTCTCTGAAATGACCACATTATACTAGTGTCATGCCCTAGCCCGTGCTTTATCTCCATTATTTGATGTTATTGGTGCTTGTGCTCAAGGATATCGATTCACTATTTTGAAGTGTTGATTGTGGTTATCAAATGGACAACCCATGAGCTTCTAGCTAGGCACCATTTGTATTGATAGCTTAGGGCATCAAATGTATTGTATCATTGATAGTTGAGACATTGTTAAAAGGAAATAGGACAAAGAACAATTTTGATTTATTTTCTCTATTTTGATCCCTAAGTGGCCGCCACCATGATTTTTATTTTTAGTGCAATTTTGATAGAATTTTAGTTGGGATTTTCACTAGGGTTTTCAATATATTGAGCTACAACAAAACACGATTATTTTTGGTGCTTTTTTCCCCCATATTCAGTAGATAAAAATCATGGTGGCAACCACTTAGCCATCTTTTTGATGTTCCATTTATTTTACAAAGATACAGGTATATGGATTTATCATTTAGTTGCTTGCAGTTATTGGTCAAATGTAAATATTTTGTCAAGTTGAAAGGGCAAGAAATCAATTTGGTGTTTTTGGTTTATGTTAAAAGTTGATTTGGTAAAATCCTCAGAAAACACATTACATGTTCTAAAATGTAAAGAAGTTGAATGTTAAATGTAAGATATATATCTCATCCATAGTAATCAAAAGAAAGGATATGAAACTAAGGAGATTTACCAATCCAAAAATATAAGCGAATAGAAAACATGATTGGTACCTTATGAATTGGTTTTTGAGGTGCATGGTCTTCATCAATCTCCTCAAAAGAAGACCCCTCCTCACTGCTACTACTTTCTTGTTTAACAAATGGTTTAGAAAAATGCATTTAACACAAAAGAAAAATTACAAAATTGAACCAATGGCATGTTTACAACAAAGAAATAGAATGATAATAATATGCTAAAAATTCTATTCTGTTTAATACATGCCAAAGGACCAGTCCCAACAATTCTTAAACATACTTTATCTGATATGATGAATTGTTAATAAAGGTCTAATTCTATAGACTGCTAGCATGAAGGAAGATTTGACCTAGCCAAATCTTCCTTGTACCACACAAAAAATTGCGATAACTATGTCTACTCCAACCTTAATTATTTAAGAATTCATCATATCAGATAAAGTATGTTTAAGAATTATTGGGAGTTCTATTACACCTTTGTTGTAAACATGTCATTGGTTCAATTTTGTAAATTTATTTTTTTGTGTTAAATGCATTTAAATGGAACATTAAGCATAGTAATAATATGCTTAAACTATTAGTAATTGGTAGATTAAATGTAGATAACACCTTTATCAGTTTAGCATGTTGTTATAAGATACTAAAGAAGACCTGCTATTTTTTAGACAAATCTTCATTGTCTACCACAGTGAAGACAATGAAGATTGACCTCCTGCCCCACAACAAAGAATATTGTAATAAGACCTTTTAATCCTAGTGAAAATAACATAGAAGCATTCTAACTCATTTGTAAAGAAAATAAGCTTTCTATAAAATGAAAGGTTCAACCTAATTAATACTAGCACTTGCACTCAAAGGATAGTGATATGGCTAAAAGACTTAAGAGAGACTTTGACCTAAGAGCTTCATCATCAAGCTCTACAACCTCTTGTAGCTATCTTCATAACAACAAGAGTCATTGGATACGTCAAATTTCTTGGAAGTTTGTACTTAATGTGTAGGTTGACTTTGTACAAAGTAGATTGTAATTGAAAATTTAAAATCTATTTGCATCTAGTCATTATTCATGCACTATGAAATATGCATTGTGCAACGCAATGAAATAAAAAATGTGTATAGAAATGATAAAAACTATATTCCACAATTCTTGGGCTAAACTCTAAATTTATTTTCTTTTTTATATCTCTATTCTATTGAGACCACTTCCATTTTATTAAACAAAATTTTTCCCAATTAAAAATCTCAATTAGAATAAGATATAATATAGTGTTAGAATAAACTTTGTACAAAGACATGTAATGCTTATGTTAATGATCAAACACACATATGGATTCACTGTTCCACGAGACAATGGATTACCAGAGTTGCAAAGAATTTAATCTTTTATTGATATTCCTCTTCTTTGTTTCATACATCTTGATGCAGAGCCCTCTACTATCACCTTAAGGAGACCAACTCAACTTGAGGATTCAACAAGTAACTTGGAATCCACTCAAGGAATTAGCCTCAACTCAAGGATTAAGTAGAGCTCCCTAACTTTGTTAATCACTTCCACAACCATGCATATGTGGTAAAAATTCATGAGATACTAAAGAAGACCTATTATTTGTCAAACAAATCTTCATTATCCCCCACAAAAAACTAAGTAATAACTACTCTACCCTTAATTTGTTTAACAATGCACCATATTAGATAAAGTAGGTTCTATCACACATGGCATGAACTCTCTTCAAACTCACAATACATTTCATGTGTAGTAAAAAACTCATGAGATTATAAAGAAGGCATCACTCTTAATTAGCCAAATCATCCTTGTTCCAAACAAAAAATTGTGTGATAACTATGTCTACTCCAACCTTAATTGTTTAAGAATTCATCATATCAGATAAAGTATGTTTAAGAATTGTTGGGACTGGTCCTTTGGCATGTATTAAACAAAATAGAATTTTTAGCATATTATTATCATTCTATTTCTTTGTTGTAAACATGACATTGGTTCAATTTTGTAAAAAAAAAAATTGTGTTAAATGCATTTAAAATAAAGGTCTAATTCTATAGATTGCTAGCATGAAGGAAGATTTGACCTAGCAGTCTACAAAATTAGACCTCTATCTGTAGCTTTGTCTAATGCTGTAGACTGCTAGGTGTGCTGTAATTTGAAGATTTATCTGAAAAATAACAGGTCTTCTTTAGTATCTTATAATAACATGCTAAACTGATAAAGGTGTTATCTACATTTAATCTGCCAATTACTAATAGATTAAGCATATTATTACTATGCTTAATGTTTCATTTAAGTGCATTTAACACAATTTTATTTTTTTTACAAAATTGAACAAATGACATGTTTTTTGTGTGGTATAAGGAAGATTTGGCTAGGTCAAATCTTCCTTCATGCTAGCTAATGAGGCATATTAATGTCTTGATTTTAATATAAGTTTTTATAATGTGGACACACTCTTTGTGCTTTGATAAAACATTCATGAACACTTGTTGTAATTATCTTGTGAACTTGTGCCAGAAACAGCTAGAACCTACTAAACCTATGGGTAGTGTGTATGAAATGTTTTGCTTAATACTATACATAGAATGCAGTATTTCATATAATTGTTTTAACCTATGCTCTAATATTTGAGTAAAAGTAGGAATGTTATCTTGCATGTATATTTCAGATGTTGCTAACTTTTTAGGAGAATGAGGAGCGATGCAAGGAGTGGTGATTACTACATTCAAGGAGGAAGACAATGAAGACTGATCATGGCAGAGAAAGCACAGTTCAGTTCCGTTGAATAAGTTGCGCCTGCAAAGGAGTTCCAGAGAATATAGGGGATACAACTTGCTATATTTCTTGCAAGTTGTTATTATGTTACTTGGCAGTAAATGTGTTATGTCATGGTTGTTCTTCTGCCTTCTTTTCTGGCGATGTTTGCTTAAGACTTTTATGAATGTTTTTAATAAGAATCCAATCCTATATATATATATATATATATATATATATATATATATATATATATATATATATATATATATATATATATATATATATATATTGGATCTTGGATTATCCTAGGAAGCGAATGAGAAAATAGATAATGTTGATTTAGACTCAGAAGTTACTTTCTTGTTCTTCATGGATTGTTCAGTTTCTATGTAATCAAAAAAGGATTTTAATGGAAGAAGGATTTTGAAGCATTTGTTGTGTTCATAGTTAATTGAAACCGACCAAGGGGGCCCACTTGGGAGGTGTAATAGAATTAGGTAGAATAGATTCATTTCCTACAATTTCCTATTTTCAGATAGATTTACTGTATTAGTCCTGCAACATTGTTACTGTGAAGTTCCTGCAGCACTTGCAGAAAATGATCACAGTGGATGTTCTGAGTTGTTAATTAGTTTAAGATCATTCTTGAAGCTTCCTACAATTATCTATTGTTAGCCAAGGTGTGTTTACTGTTCTGTAGTAGTAGCATAGATTCTTCCAATGCATTTTTACTTTCCTACAGCATAGGTGTTATGACTCCTAAAGGAACTTAGTGCACAAACTGTGCTGGCCCATTTCAAGTCCTATGTCCCTGGGTTGACAATTCAAGTATATTTCATGATGGAATAGATAATCTTTAGAATATATATATTATCTTTGAAGGATAAAAAATGGCGTGATTATCTCCATCTATTGTGAAAACATACATTTTTGGCGCCGTTGTCGGGGATGGTGTCAAGCTAGGAACCTTCATGAGTCATTTATTTTCAGATTAGTTTGTTAGTTAGGAACTGCAAGTTGTGAGCTTGATTAATGAGTCACCAATTTCTTGCATGCATCAAAGAAGGAGGGATGTCCATGGTAGATTCCTTCCTAAGGAGCCTATGAAATCAAAAGAGGAATTTGAAGAACCTAAACTGCCATTTCTAGACACAAGCCCATAGTTTACTGCATCATTATCTTCAATAGAAGAAGACATCCAAAAAACATTTGACCTCCATCCATTTGAGGAAATATTGGCCAGCTTCCATGCTAACTCCACTTCAGGACCACCTATCATTCAGAATCCTCCAACAATTACCAATTTTTAGCCACAGTTTCAATATCCCATAACTCTAGCTATGGTAGCTCCCACATTTCCATTTCCAATACCAAGTCTTGTCAATAATCCCAATCTCAAAAATATACTTGCATCAGCATTACCAAAGTTTTATGGTCTTGTCACAGAGGATCCTGATACTTTCCTATTTGAATTTGATATCCTGTGCCAGAGCTTTGACTATAATAATGATAGTCACAAGCTAAAATTATCCTAGCCACACTAAAAGAGTCAGCTTTAAAATGGTTTATGGGCTTGGGGGCCAATGCAGTAGCAAATTGGGATGATATGAGATGCCTGTTTCTTACCAAATATAAGGAATATTGTAGGGGAAATGATTCAAAAGGTGATGACATTTTTAGAATGTCACAACGGGAAGATGAAACATTAGAAGATTATATATCTTGCTTCCTGTTCAATTTACAAAAGAACCCACAACACACCTTGCAGGAGGAGTCCCAGAAGCTGATTTTTCTTAGAGGAGTAAATGAGAACTATCTTGAAGCATTAGATTTGATGGTAGGAGGAGATATATCCCAATCTTCATGGGATGACCTTCAAAAGATTTGTCAAAACTACTCTAGGTCAGCAGTGAAGAAAGGAAGGGGATTTTCTTTAGCAATAGCCAAAGGAAGTAGCTCTGGTATTTCAAAGATGGAAATTTCAAATTTGTTGTCTGATTTCAAATGAGACATCATCAATGATGTCGCCACACATTTGGATACAATGGATGCTAAGAAGAAACATGCGGAAGCTAAGGAGCAGTTAGCTGAGTACTGTCCACACTATCGGAAATAAAAGAAAGATTGTCATTGCAAATTGGTCGCTAATGTGGAAAACCAGCATCTCCCAACTAAGTGCCTAAAGATAGAAGGAGAAGATGAGCAAGTATTCTTCATTGCTCAATGTCGGCCATGGGCCCCATGTCAAGGTATTCCATAAGAACCTTTACAAAATTCAAATCCATATAGTAATCAATGGCAAAACAGTAGTGTTCAAGGTCCTCCACAATATAATCAACCTAGTTGGAATAATTCTTGGCAAAATAATCCAAAAAGTCAATGGTATCCTCAAAAATTCCAAAACAAATGGCAACCACCCCAAGGGAATTGGCAGTCTACAAACCAATGGAGAGGACCTCAGCAATGGTCTAACAATATTGGATACCCACCTTTACCACCTCTAGCAAATACACATGCAATAATGCCACCTCCTGCAATTTTTGGACCTCAAAAATAGACTCAGTTGCTTGCACAACCTCAGCCAAATCCAAATAACCAACAACCACAATAACCAATGTATGCTGCTGATGCTCAATAGTATCTTGCTTATGCTCTAAATGTTGCAGATATACATTTGAGATCTGGTACAATCTTACCAGCACCTAAACCACCTTTAATAACTGAAATACCAAATCCTCCTGTAGCATCAACACCAGAAACTTCTCTACCACAAGTGGTTGACCCAACAAATGTAACTAGTACAGTTCAAACTCAAACTGTAGTTGAACCTCCTTTTCCACAAAATCTTATACAAAGTAAACCTGCACAAATAGAGGAGCAATCCTTTAACATTATTGACCAGTTGAAGAACATGCATGTCCAAATTCCTTTGTTCCAAGCTATTAAAGATGTTCCTCTTTATGGCAAAGCAATCAGAGAAGCTTGTCTTAAAAAGCTTGGGAGGAAGAAAAAGGACCCAACCACAGTCCATGTTATAGGACAATTGGCTAACATTATGTTAGGAAAATTGGTTATCCTTAAATATTCTGATCCAGGAAGCCCAATTGTGAATGTGATTATAAATGGTCAATCAGTCAAAAATACCTTGATTGATCTTGGTGTTGCTATAAATGTAATGACCAAGGATACTATGAAAAAGCTGAACATAGAAGGAATACGGGCTACCCCAACAATTCTGCAACTTGCTGATAGTTCTACTGTCACTCCTGATGGAATGATAGAAGACATAGTAGTAGCCCTAGATTCTCTAGAGTACCCTACAGATTTTATGATTCTATCTCCAAAAGTCAACTTAGCTGGTTATCCTGTCATTTTAGGATGACCATGGTTAGCTACAGCTAATGCAAATATAAGTTGTAGGTCAGGAAATATGACCATATTAGATGGACAAGCAACAAAGAAATTTGTCCTGTATCCTCTAGCACAACCCCAACCAAATTTAAGCACACCTGTGTGGCCAGATTTAGGAGATGGAGAGGAAGAGTTAAACTCTATAGTATAGCTTATGATGTTACATAGATAGTCCTTTCTCAAGCTGCAGGAGGAAGATTCAATAATTCAGAGTATTCTTAATAATACTTGTGCGGTAGAAAAGGATATATCTGATAGCTCTGTGTTGGAACTAACTACATATGAGGAACATACTGAGAATTGTTTTATGCCTAAGGAACCAAATATTATCCATCAGCTTTTACCATGTGAACTACATATAAGTCTCATCTCTGAAGTTGCTATGGTTAATCTCACAACTACTATTGAGTTGTCAAAAGGTCATAATCTCCATGTCAATAACAAAATGCTTCCCAAACAGCTGGAACAATTAACAGAACTTCTCCAAAAACATGAAAAGGATTTTGCATGGGATTATGGAGATATGAAAGGATTAAGCCCCACATTATGCACTCATAGAATATATATCAATGAAGGGTGCCTACCACTCCGTCAACCCTAGAGGCAGATTAATCCAACACTCAGGGAAATAGTTAAAACTGAACTACAAAAATTGCTTGATGTTGGTTTCATATACCCCATATCTAATAGTCGGTGGGTCTCCCCTCTGGTTATAGTACCTGAAAAGGGAGGGAAATGGCAGATTTGTGTAGATTACAGAGAATTGAATAAGGCAACAAAGAAGGATCATTTTCCTTTACCATTTATTGATCAAGTTATGGATACTCTGGCTGGTAAGAAATATTTTTCTTTTCTTGATGGATACAGTGGTTATAATCAAATAAGTATAGCTCCAGAGGATCATGATAAAACTACATTTACATTCCCATGGGGTACTTTTGCATACTCTATGTTGCCATTTGGCCTGTGTAATGCTCTAGCAACATTTCAAAGAGCTGTAATAAGTATTTTTGCTAACATCTCACATGACTGCATGGAAATATACATGGACGATTTTATAATATTTGGAGTAACCTTTGAGGAGGCCTTGAAGAATCTTGAAAGGGTTCTTGTCCGATGCAAAGAACATAATCTATCACTTAATAGTGAGAAATGTTTCATGCTCATGCAGGAAGGAGTAGTGCTTGGTCATTTTATATTAGCAGTAGGGATACAAGTGGACCTAGCCAAGATAGAGGTAATCCTAACATTGCCCATACCTACTAAACTAAAGGATGTAAGATCTTTTTTAGGTCATGTTGGCTATTATAGGTGTTTCATTCAAAATTTTAGTCAAATAGCTAGTCCTTTGTATATGCTGTTGACTAAAGAAGCTGAATTCATTTGGACACCAGCATGTAATGAATCCTTCCTACAGCTTAAGAAATTCCTCACCACAACACCAGTTCTTAAGGGACCAGATTTGTCTATTCCATTCCATATTCATACTGATGCATCAGACTATGTTGTAGGTTCTATATTAGGATAAAAGCTTGCTAACCTTGAATATGTAATCTACTATATTAGTAAAAGTCTCCATGGTCCTGAACTAAACTACACAGGAACTAAGAAGGAACTTTTAGCTGTAGTTTATGCATTGAATAAATTCAGGCACTATGTAACTGGCTATCCTATTTTTTTTCATACTGACCACTTAGCTATAAAGTACTTGATGAACAAACCTAATGTAACTGGTTGATTGGCAAGATGGCTACTGTTATTGTAGGAGTTTGATATCACCATTGTTGATAAGCCTGGAAAGGCCAATGTAGTTGCTGACTATTTGTCTAGACTTTAACTTGCTGATGAAGATCCAAATCCAATTGAAGATACATTTCCAGATAAGCATTTATTCCATATAGAAACCCATACACCATGGTATGTAGATATAGAAAATTATCTTGCTACAAATAAAATGCCCCCACACTTCTCCCAAAAAGACAGGAAGAAGCTTGCAGAGAAAAGTTTTCATTATTCATGGATTAACAACAATCTCTTCTATACTGGACTAGATCAAATCATGAGGAGATGTGTCGACGAAGATGAAATATATGACATACTACATGCCTGCCATGATGAACCATGTGGAGGCCATTTTGCAAGAAAAAGAACAACATTAAAGATACTTACCACTGGATATTACTGGCCAACACTACACAAGGATGCCGCAACTTATACAACTAAGTGTGACAAATGCCAGAGAATGGGCTGGCCAACAAGATCAAATGAAATGCCACTCAATCCATAGGTTGTTGTAACACCCTTTGACAAGTGGGGTATGGACTTCATAGGACCAATTGACCCACCATCAAATGGTAAATCCTACATCTTAGTATGTACAGATTATTTAACAAAATGGGTAGAAGTTAGGGCGATGAAAAATGTTAGAGATGAGAAAGTAGCTAAATTCTTATATGAAGAAATATTCACACACTACAGAGTTCCCAGAGAACTTGTCACAGATCAAGGAGCATAGTTCACATCAAATTTGATAATTGAACTTATGAAAGAATACAACATAAGGCACCGAAAATCTAGCCCTTATCACCCTTAGGAAAATGGGCAAGCAGAAGTCACCAACAGAGAAATTGAGGCCATTCTAACCAAGACAATGCAAATACATAGAAGGGATTGGAGCAGTAGACTAATTAAAGCCGTTTGGGCTTATAGAACAACATGGAAGACAACAATTGGATTTACCCCATTTGAACTTGTGTATGGCACAGTAGTAATGTTGCCCATTGAATTTGAACATAAAACATTACACACTACTCTGGAATTAAACATCAATCTTCTTGCAGCACAAGAAGAGAGACTTCTCCACTTGAACTCATTGGATGAGATGAGAAAGATAGCTTTGGAAAGAATAGAGATCATCTAGAAACAAAGAAAGAAATGGCATGATGTACATATCAAGAATAAACAATTCCAAGTAGGATATTGGGCTCTACTGTATGATTCTCGATACAAAGAGACACTAGGAAAATTGCAGACTCAGTGGCTAGGGCCTTATGAAATTCAACATGTATTTGATAATGGAGTCATTCAGCTGACAACCATTGATCTAGTCTAGTTCAAGCTACTTGTAAATGGCCACCGATTGTGACTCTATCATAAACCACAGACCAAGGATGAGTTCCTGCAGCAGTTCCACCCAAGAAATTTACCAACTCTAATGGACACAGTTCCTGCAGTAGAAGGTACAAGCCTTCTTCCTACAGTTGTACCATAGCAAGCCTACGATGAAAAACACATAATAAAACCTCATTCCACATGAGGTCCATTCTTTCACTCACTTTTCATTTTCTTCTTATCAATTCATCTCATTTCTTTGTCTACCATCCACTCACCCTCCACATCACCCACAAATTCTGCTTTTAATGCTTTCAATAACACATGCCATCAACACCTTTTCAGTGATCACCAGACTTCGCCAACTCATCAACTTGCATGCGGATGCATGATTTAATAGTTTGAGGTACACATTTTTACTTTCTTCTCATTTTTAGCACATAGGTTTCCATAATTATATATAATACTGCATTAAATGTATGGTATAAGCCTAAAGCCAGTTTCCCAATCCTGTGCAAAAATTTTTAAGTGTGGACACTTGTCAAAATTTCATGGGGGGCAAGGAAAGTGTATTTATTTCCAAGTGTCATCTCCATGTCACCCTAGTCATGTCCACATTATGTGTTGTACTTTGGTTGTGGTTTATTTTAATTTTTAAATCTTTATTGAATCTATCATACCTTGTTATTCTGATTTGGGAAAGATCTCCTCAGTTTGACATGACTTAAAAGGACTATCATTTATGCAAAGAACACTCCCAGTTAAAACATTAATGTCCTTCATAATTATTTTACATGCCAAACATAAAGGAGCTATGTTAAGAGAATATGGTATCGACATTCCTCAGAAAAATCATTTTGAATTATGAGAAGGTATTTGCAAAGTGTTATCAGGGTGGTGGAAATAGAGAAATTTAAAACTAGGCATTTTGAGGATGGGAGGACAATTACAAAGACATGAGCTAGTTGTCCATGGTATTCTACTAGCAGATGTGGAAGCAATCCATACTTTCAAAGCCTTTGGATGGCTGGGCTACTTCCTGCAGTTAACAAGATATAATGATGAAATAGCAATGGAGTTTATGAGGACATTTGATGAAGGAAAAGCCATAGTATGGGGATTGAAAGTGGTTGCTATTGAGGAGTAGATAGCAGAAGTCATAGGACTACCATTTAGTAGAGAGCATTACCCAAATGAACATGATGTCAGGTTGTCACGGGCACAGTTTTCTTGACTGAGTGACCCTCCATTGGAAATCTCAAAGCAAGGGTGTAAGAGACTCTCTCTCCCATCGCTGTATCCAGAATTGGCAAACCATATCATCAGGTATTTAACCTGTGAAGGTAGATTTTCAAACTTACACACTCATCATTTTAAGCTTCTCAGTTATGTAAGGCATAACATTCAAGTTAATGTCCCAAATTTCCTTTACAATATGTTGTGTATAAGTGCTGAGAAAACTCAAAAAGGAAATGAAAACTCTATTTCTCATCATGCCCTAGTTAAAATTTTAGTTGAAAGGTCTCTTTGGGATTCTTCCCCTATATCATGGGCAGAATTTGTTGAATTCAAAACCTTACAGCCTCAAGCCAACCCTGTCCAGCAAAATTTAGGGAATGAGGAAGAAGTTGAGGGGCCTAGTCAGAATCCAACTGAAATAGAGAAAGAACCGGTATTACCTCCTACTGATAAAATTGTTGAGCCTATTTTAGAAGGTGATATACCTAGCTCTACCATAGATAAAGAAAAACATAAGGTTGATGAAGAGAGCCCTAATTCTAAAAGGAAAGCCCAAAACCCTACTATTCAAGTGACAAAGAGAAAGAGGTCTATTCCTGCAGCAACTAATCCTGCAGCGTCTACCCTAGTATCATCTAGACCGAAACAGACCCGCAAAACAATAGAGGTTAAAGAGGTTCATGTATGTCAAAGCCCTCATATGCGAGGTCAAGTATAAAAACCTCATATAGAACATCATGTCAAGAATATTCCAGATGACTCTCCTGAACAATTGGAACCCCAAAATGTGGAAACATGTGAAAATAAGCCTGATAGTGAAATACCACAGGGTGATCAAAAAATGTGTGAGCCAATTCCTGCTGTAGTTCTAGAAAATGCCCCTGAAAGTGTTCAACCTACTTCTCCACTAGGCCTTGTATACACTAATGTTTCTATCATCCCTTATAAATCTTCTTGGTACACCCATTATTTCCAGCAAGTTGCTAAGGAGCAAAAGAAGAAAGCCATGGCTCAAGAATTTTCTCCGTCTACAATTCAATCTATATTATTTGGTTTGTATAATCACTTCATCTTTCAAAAGACCTTGTGGAAACAAGAAAAAGACCAGATGTAGAAAGTAATATCTGATAAAGATGAGGAAATTGAATCCCTCAAGGAACAACTTGAAAAATAGAAACAAAAGATGAATAAGGCTCTGAAGATAACTGGCCAAGTCATGACCTGTAGATCACCACCAAGGGTGTATTCTATTTGTCTGAAGGAACAGTTTCTGTTATTTCAATTAATGATGACAATCAGGGATATTGACTATGAATTTAAGATTGCTCAAGATTTCTATAATGTGTATTAGACTCTACCCACATGGTAGAAGAATTTGTTGTGTGAACTCTATTTGCATAATTTCATAATTCCACATGAAATAGAGTGAAATCCTCTGCTTTACATAGGAGATGTTCACCTTAGGGCTTTAATGTCTTGGATGCACAATGAGACAAACTATGACCAATAGTTAAATGCCTACAGGGATCTTGAAAAGTCTGAACCTTTGCCACTACGGGCTGAATCACATAAGCTTGATGATCTTTTAAGAGATTGGTTCAGATTAACCTATGGGAAGCCAAAACCAGAGATCATGGCTAAAGTGTTTGTAGAAAGAGAAAAGGTTTATAGAGATTATCAGACACTTCCAAATTTCACATAGCAAAGAGCTCTATCAGGGATTAGGAACAGGTGGAGCTGACTGCCAAATGCCTTTAGAAAGGCAAAACCACATAGTCCTATCAATTATGAGGCAGCTGTTCACAGGGTGGCTAAATATGTACAATTGGGATGATAGATTAGAAAGGAAATATGGATGCCCTTATCCTTTCAGCCTCCTACTCTTCTTTGGCCTCTTTATGATAATAGTGCTACTAAACTAGACCTACTAGTTGAGGAGCACATAGGTGATCACTAGGAGTGCAGTAGAGAATTCTACTACACCTTCAAAAGTGGGAAAAAGGGGAGAACCTCAGTCAGAGACTTCAGAGCAATGGAAAAGAAGTATAATGCTTAAGGACAAGCATTTGGAGAGTGGGGGGTAGATGATGAGGCATATTAATGTCTTGATTTTAATATAAGTTTTTATAATGTGGACACACTCTTTGTGCTTTGATAAAACATTCCTAAACACTTGTTGTAATTATCTTGTGAACTTATGTTAGAAACATCTAGAACCTACTAAACCTATGGGTAGTGTGTATGACATGTTTTGCTTAATATTATACATAGAATGCAGTATTTCATATAATTGTTTTAAGCTATGCTCTAATATTTGAGTAAAAGTAGGAATGTTATCTTGCATGTATATTCCAGATGTTACTAACTTTTTAGGAGAATGAGGAGTGAT
The DNA here is from genome assembly GCA_027943335.1 of Chamaecyparis obtusa. NCBI lineage: Eukaryota > Viridiplantae > Streptophyta > Pinopsida > Cupressales > Cupressaceae > Chamaecyparis > Chamaecyparis obtusa. The sequence continues at coordinate 82,305 of BSBK01005505.1, read as the reverse complement.
GCAAGAGGTGGTGATTACTGCATTCAAGGAGGAAGACAATGAAGATTGATCATGGTAGAGAAAGTGCAGTTCAATTTCATTGAATAAGCCGCGCCTGCAAAGGAGTTTTAAAGAATATAGGGGATACAACTTGCTATATTTCTTGCAAGTTGTTATTATGTTGCTTGGTAGTAAATGTGTTATGTCATGGTTGTTCTTCTACCTTCTTTTCTAGTGATGTTTTCTTAAGACTTTTATGAATGTTTTTAACAAGAATCCAATCCTATATATATATTGGATCTTGGATTATCCTAGGAAGCGAATGAGAAAATAGATAATATTGATTTAGACTCAGAAGTTACTTTCCTGTTCTTCATGGATTGTTTAGTTTCTATGTAATCAAAGAAGGATTTTAATGGAAGAAGGATTTTGAAGCATTTTTTGTGTTCATAGTTAATTGAAACCGACCAAGGGGACCCACTTGGGAGGTGGAATAGACTTAGGTAGAATAGATCCATTTCCTGCAGTTTCCTATTTTTAGATAGATTTACTATATTAGTCCTACAACATTGTTACTGTGAATTCCTGCAACACTTGTAGAAAATGATCATAGTGGATGTTCTGAGTTGTTAATTAGTTTAAGTTCATTCTTGAAGCTTCCTGCAATTATCTATTGTTAGCCAAGGTGTGTTTACTGTTCTATAGTAGTAGCATAGATTCTTCCAATGCATTTTTACTTTCCTGTAGCATAGGTGTTATGACTCCTAAAGGAACTTAGTGCACAAACTGTGCTAGCCCATTTCAAGTCCTACGTCCCTGGGTTGATAATTAAAGTGTATTTCATGATGGAATAGATAATCTTTAGAATAGATATATTATCTTTGAAGGAGAAATAGTGGAACGATTATCTCCATCTATTGTGAAACTGTACATTAGCAGTCTACAAAATTAGACCTTTATTAAAAATTCATCATATCAGATAAAGTATGTTTAAGAATTGTTAGGACTAGTCCTTTGGTGTACTAGATTTAATTCATAAATGGATTTAATTTTATTTTGTATGTGAAATTTTGGGAGTTGCATGAGAAGTTTTAGTGTCTAAACACTCAACTAATCCCTCTAACCAATTAGGAGTGGTTGGGGAAGTTGAGAGGAAAGTTTTCAAACATTCATATTCACTTATTGAATGCTTTGGTGACTACTAGTTTGATTGTCCATGCATTACTAGTGACTGAGATTCATTAAAGGATACAAAACCTTAGATTCATTAACAATGAGATTAATTAATGATGAGAATAGAGGTGGGGTCCAGACACTTTTACTGCCCAACCATGGAGTGGTCAGCTCCAGAAGTGATGAGCTTCCCCGAGGTTCTTCCTGACATGAAGAACACCCCATCCTTGCACGAGAGGCCTAGCTTCTCACTACTGGTAGATTCAGATGGTCTTAGTGCAACCGTGTAACTTAACCTACAACACATATGCCTATAGTAGGTTCTATACAACAGATGTAGCAAGGGGTGAATTTTTAACCATGCATAATCAATGAGAACATATGCAGTTTAATACTTTGGCCAAAGTAAATTTTATTCCAGATTTGAACTGGCAGGCAAACTAACATTTACCCTCCCTTGTTCTCTACATTAGGCACAACTTCCATCTTAGTTGATACATTCCCGTTTTCCACATGAATCAACAAAATGACAGCACACAAAAATGGATTCAATAATGCAACAATCATAGCATGGTGTTTTCACTATCCATTCAATATTCTAATTAAAGACACTGAACAAAAATAGTAAGATATCAGGTTTTTTTTTTAGAGTCCACAACCTTCTGGAATTGGAATTGCGAAACAACTATGTTCCAGGAATGTTCTAAAGATTGTAATCAAAATGAGATTGTGAAGATTGTTGTAGGAAATCAAATCTTTGTATAATATGTAGTCACACCCAATGAAGATCAAAAACACAAGCTGGAACAAAAACATGTTACTTTGCCTATACTATAATATTCAAAGTTAAAATCTGTGAGAACTTAGTAGTCCTTGTATGCCCATAAGAACAGTCACCTATAGCTACTCAGTGATCATAAAAAAAAAAGAACTAGCAATAGCCAAAAGGAAGTCTCATCAATCTTTCTCAATAGAACAACACTAGAATATAATAAATGTAATTATTCAATGCCAGACAGGATATTTGTCTCCTCTATCCACCTCATTTATACTAAGAACAAGAGCCTTGATATAAAAACAATAAGATAGTTTTGTTCTGTGTTTAAACATATTGCAATAAACATGTCAAACACTCAAACACACGATAATAAATTTATGTTCTATAATTATGCAATCAAAACTTTATAAACTATTCAGAGCACCACCTTTGCACATATCCTCTTTATTTATGATAGCAAGAGGACTTTTCCATAGTGTTTGGGCTACCTTCAAAGCATAATGAAAGAAATTTTGTAGATATTATGGTTGGAAAAAGCTGTTGAAAACTCTGCAGATTCTTTGTAGATTTACATCAATTTATAATTGTCTTGCACATTTTTTTTTCTGTCAAGTTTCCCCAGCACAAGCTTCGAGCAATATGGGCATGGCACTTCAGCTTGCTAGTATAAGAGTTAATATGTTTCTATTTATTTTAGGAACTTCCAATATTACTGTATCTGCCTAAATAATGTCCAATCTCCACTACAAATAGAAATAAAAATTATTCGAATAGCATTTTGTCTCTTTAATTTGCTCCATAAATAAAACTCTTGCCTATTGAAAAGTTCTACTGCGTTGCTCAATATTTAGCATGCACTTGCCTCTAACACGCAGAGCAGAGGTTTATACTCTTGTAGCACAAAGGATCTACTGGTGTCTATGCAGATATGTGCAAAAAGGTTTTAAAGAAATGAGAATCTAGTAGGGGGGGGGGGGGTTTAGCTGTTATACACAAATTGAAAAATTTTGCAATCATTTTCTATCTTGATCGCTGTAGGTTCCAACGCCCATTCAAACAATTAAATTGGGATAGAATTATAAATGTAAGTAGTAGTTTGTCCAGCAAGAATTTTTCATTCCATTACTGAACTTGGACTTATATGCACAATTTGCGCTTTCCCTACTATAGAAGAAATCTGAGCATTACAAGTGGGGTTTTTCTCCCCAGACATGACTGCCCAATATGCTTCCCCTCTAGTCAATGAATAAATGCTTACTATAGAGAAACCCAAAGAGAGGAAAAAAATAGATTTTGACTTAGTTCGATGATAAGAACATTACCAAGAACCTCTAATAATATAGATTTGGGCATTTACAAGAAAACTAAGAACATGTAACGTGAGGAGGTGTCAGTTAAAGCTAAAAGAAAATAGGAAATTACAGAGCACAAATGCACTCCTTCCCACTCTCGGCCGTACAAATACTAACTTCTAGAGAATTATTTGAAATCCAACATGACACCAGGCAACTTTAACAATCTCAGACTTAATTCATGTTGCAAAAAAAAAAAAATCACATCTAAAATTGCTTTCATATGCATTTATCTTAAGCAAGATGAACATTCAGAGGACAAAAGAACCATGCCTGGTATCGATGGATAGATTGTTGGAGTTTGGTCATGCTCTCTAGTGTTTCTGACTCTATTGAGACTCTTTCCCAATCCTTACGTCTGTTGCTGTATGCCCAATCTTGTTCGTAGTGCAAGGTCATTCTTTAGAAATTAACCACAACTCCCAGTAACCCCAAAGAAAACCCCGTTTTCCCCAAATTATTTGCAGTGACTTCCCGTACATGTCAAGAAGATGTGTCCTCTTGATTGTAGAGGTTTTTCGACATTTAATCATCATTGCCAAAAATAACCATTTCTTGTTTTCACTTTCCGCTATTAAAGAAGGTAAATGAAAGGAGTTAAAGCACACACACTTTAGAAAAAACTATTTAATCAATTTCCATTCCATTTATAACTAGACATTTAAAAACAATATCTTCCTATATAGCAATTACCTAACAATTATATAATCCAATTCATATTCCCATTTAGATGAAATAATAAAATAAACAAACAAAAAAAATAGATAAATAAATAAATAATTATAGATAGTCATTTTAAATCATTGAACATTAACCACTCAAAGCGAAACTAATAAATAATCATATGGTGGTGTGTGTGTGTGGCACTACTACATCCGAATCTGACACTAGGCAGGGAGCTAGACCTCTCTCCTCGACCACACCCCTGTCCTCTGACTTGCAACCACTCAAAACACTCGATAAGAAAAACCATCATCAGTAATTCATATGATAAACATACCTCCAAAATGAAATAATCATTTAAAAATTACAACACTTGCAAATTTCCATCTCATTTAATACAAATTTACCATTTCTCATAGTTACCCAAAATGTCGATTTATCCAAGTCATCATAAGTTGACTAAATGATTTGCATACTAAGGAGGTCGCAAAACCGGTTGTGACATCCCTCCCCACTTGGAAGAGACATCGTCCTGATGTCATGTTAGCATCAATAACATAAACATATTCATAATCATTTGCAATGTAAGCAAAACATGATATGATTTTCTCATCAATAATTTTGAAACCAAATTAAAAGTATCATAAGCAATATCTCATAACATAGAGCAGAACAGTGTATATAAGTGTCTCCAACATGATAGTCCAAACAACAACTGAAGTATAACAATATCCAAGACATCAAAGACAAGCATCACACCAAAAACTCACTGTAGCATGAGTAGAATGTCACATCAAAGGTCTAAGATCTATCAAACACAAATAACATCTAACTGAAAAGATGAGGAAAGGAACGACGCATGTCGTCTGCATCCTCTCATGTAGCACTATCAGCTAAAAATTGATCCCATTGGACCCTATACTGGAGCACATTAGCATTTTAGGTTATTGTGTGTGCATTCAAATGTAGGTTTTATTTGGTTACTATTTAGAAGAGATCAATAAAGTATTTAAAGTCAATCTTACATGTTTGGAGAGGTTTGAGAGGCACTTATCATGACTGTACCCTCACAAATAGCGGCATAGACTGGTTTTACTAAGTTTCATTTCTCTGTTGCAGGGGTACAATTAGAGGGTTCATTGAAAAAATGATCCTTTGAATGGTTACTATGAATATGTATGATTTGATATAGCATATTTCTCATTTTACTTGAAGTTTGGAATAGCTTGTGCAAGGGTGAAAGTACTTTTGATCATTTTGGTCGTGACTGTTCCTCTACACAGTCAGGAAATGTAACTGTCTAACGATTATATGTAATGTTGAATGGATTAAATACTTTACTCTTGGTACAAGTGAATATAAGGAATAGTGTTGGTGTTAGGTTTCATTTATTTTTGAATTCAATGGTTTTCAAGATGTGTTGAGGAGTTGCTCCTTGTTTAATGTTAACTGTTCCTACACAATCCACTCATACAATAGTGAAATGCTATGTGGAAGGGATGATTGATAATGGTCCTTGAGGGAAGGGGTATTGTGAAAGAATTTTTATCATTTTATTATGTATTTCCAATATGTTTGGATGCAGGGAAGACTAGGAGAATGAAGGATCACTCACTGATTGCATGATAACCTGATTTTGAAGGGTCACTAGTTGAGGGGACAGTCAAGGTTGGATGATTGGGCCATTGGAGGACCATATTTCTTCATATTAATGATCATGATATGGTCATAATAAGGTTTTTGATCCATTAGAAGGACCTAGGAAGGTGTGGAGGTGGATGTTTGGGAAAGCCCTAGGTTATTAGGCCTTAAAGGGAGGGTTTTGTGAATGAAACCTTAAAAATTGTTGATGGTTCTTACAAATGTGAAAATCCTTGGTTTGGGATGGTATAGGAACTTTTTATATGGTGGATAAGTTCTAGTTGGGTAAGGATTTAGTGGTTTCTTTGGAAAGGGAGGCATAACAGAGGGCTAGCCACAATGCACCAGTCTTAGTTCGGGAAGTTGGTCCAAAAGAGTAATACCTAAATTTCAACTATGTTTCAAAACCCTAAAAAGGGTATCCAAATATGTATTTTTTTCCCTGAGTCCTTTGGGAAAGTTTGGCAAGAACCTTAGAAAACCAGTCGGGAAGGCTACTAGGGAACTAAGCCTAGTGAGTACTCGGTTGTGAGGTATTGAGTTGATGGTATTGTTGAGATGAATCCACTGATTAGATGGAGGAATAATGGTGATGTTGATAATATTTAGAGCCTCTAGTGGCACGAAACATAGTGTGCACTCTGATAAGGTTTAGTGTTGATAGGATCAATGAGAAGGATCCTCATGAAGATGCTTGGTTGGTCTTGTAGAAACATTCGTGAAGTCCCTCGTAACATGACTGATTGCAAGTCCACCTAGGGCCTCTACAACAAGTTGTCAAATTTGACAATATTATACCCATAATACCTTTATATCATTGATATAACCTTTTTAGAGTCATTTGGCATTGTGGGAAATAGCTCATTTGTAAACCAAATTTGAGTAACTTATCTTTTCTACCAGTCCACCACCCTTTCCTCTGCATCAAGGGCTTAACTAAGGATCCAAGAAACTAAACTTCTCAAGACCACTACAAACATCATGACTACTGCTTGTTGCAAGTGGGTCCCTACCTATTTTGTTTTCTAATTGAGTGATCAAATTTGGGGAAGAATTAGCGCAAACAAAGAGAAAGAGAGAAAAAATGGTGCAGTATAATTTTAGGAACAAGTTGGCCCTTGGCCAGATCAATACTACTCACAATCTCATTGCCAAAGTGGCTAAAGACTATGTTAGCCTGATAAAATATGGGGATTCTCTTTACCCTAATGTTGGCAAGAGTTCTTTTATTAATAAGATTACTAGGGCGGATGTGGATGTGCAACCTTATGCTTTTACTACTAAGTCTCTATTTGTCAGGCATACTAATTATAAGTACTTGAGGTATCGAGTTATTGATACCCTTGGTATTTTGGACCACCCCTTGGAGGACAGGAACAACATCGAGATACTCAATATTATTGCCTTGGCTCATTTGAAGGTGGTTGTTTTGTTTTTCCTTGATGTTTCAGGGTCTTGTGGTTATAGTATTGCACAGAAGGTAGCTCTGTTTCATAGCACAAAATCTTTGTTTTCCAATAAGCCTCTTATTTTAGTTTGTAATAAGATTGATTTGCAACCACTAGAGACACTACCGAAGGAGGATTCAAAATTGGTTACAGAGATGAGATCTAAGGCTGGGAAAAATATGGGTGTAGATTTGCAACCACTAGATGCTACTCTCTATGAGTGCTTTAAAGGAAGAAGGGGTGATTGTGGTGAAGAATGTGGCATGCGAGAGGTTGTAGAGTGGAAATTAAGATGAAGTCAAAGAAGATTAGTAGTTGTCCCAATAGGATTCATGTGACAATGCCCAAGTTGGGAGATGGGAAAGAGAGGCCCCCTTGTAGGATTCATGTTGCAATGCCCAAGTGAGTTTCAATGACCAAGGAAGTTTGAAAAGAACAAGGAATATGGCTTAAACAGAATGGTAAGACATCTTTCTAGCATGGGCCTGGATCCTTCGACAATTAGCTTCCTAATAAATGAAGTATATGAGAGCTGAGCAATTAGCTTCCCAAGAAAAATATCATAAATGAACTATGTGTACCCCAATTCATGTGCCCTTTATGCATACCTAAATGATATATTTGAAAAAACAAGGGTAAGGCTTAAAGAAGATAATTTTCCATCACAATTTATAGTTGTTGCAACAACAAAGCATCAGGTACCACCTTCAGCACAATATGATGGCACCTGATGCTCTGTTGCTGCAACAACTACAGAATGTGATGTAAAATTAACTTCTTTAAGCTTTACCCTTATTGTTTCAAATATATCATTTAGGTACACACATAGGGTACAAGAATTGGGGTACACATAGTTCATTTATGATATTTTTTCTTGGGAAGCTAATTGCTCAGCTCTCATCTACTTCATTTATTATCAAGCTAATTGTTGAAGGATCTAGGCCCAGGCTAGAAAGATGTCCTCTCGTTCTATTGTGGATAGGTGTTTCATAAAACATACATACCTATTGCACATGCATTCTTGATTCAGAGTGGGAAAACCTTATTTTGGATGTGAGGGAGAGAAGCCAAACACATAAAGAACATGCACATAAACATGACAATTGAGAAACATAAATGTAGATATCACAACAGATGAGAAACATAAATGTAGGCATCATGGTCACATTTTTTGGAGACACAACATAATTGAATGGTATACCCAGATGATGCAACACAACCACTACTCCTCCGGTTCCAAGTTGACACTACGGGATCCAAAAACCATAGTTAAGGAATAAATTTAGAGAGCAGAGGGCCGTAATGACCAAAATAATAGAGGGTCCCTATATTATTTTAGTCATTATGGCCCTCCTCCACTCTCTAAATTTATTCCTTATCTATAGTTTTTGGATCCTGCAGTGCCAACTTGGAATTGGAGGAGTAGTGGTTGTGTTGCATCATCTAGGTATACCATTCAATTATGTTGTGTCTCCAAAAAATTGTGACCATGATGCCTACATTTATGTTTCTCAGCTATTATGTCCCAGGACCCCTTATGACCTTTTACGATCCCTAAGAATACATCTTAGAGGTCTTAAAATGTTGTAAAGGGTCATAAGAGGCTCCCAGGAGGGGTTAGATGAGCTTCCACCTTCACGTGGTTGGCCTTGTTAAGTAGATAATGTAAAACTATTCTTGAAACAAAGAGAAGCTCAATAATTTAAGGTCTCAATCCATGGAGATGCTGAAAAAATGATGGGAATCAATGATGGAGAGTTTTTAGATTCTGAGAAGACGTATATGCAGTGGAGGCCAAAAGGGATTTTTGTGGAGATTTGATAGATGTGGAGATTTTCTAGAGAGGGTTTCTAGATTGAGTACTAGTGCAAAGATGATGATTCAGTAACCTACATCTATAAAACCTTCACAAATATCCCTTTTTTGGCCTCCACTCATACCTCTTCTCAGTATCTAGAAACTTTGGATATTGTTTCTCATCCATGCACTAAATGTGCTAGTGATTGTATAAAATTACTTTTGTGAGACTGGGATCAATTATGAGAAGGTAAAAAACAAGATAATATTATTGTATCTTTCATTTCTTTTATCCATTCATATTTTTTTCCTTCTCTTAAATTGGATACTGTGCAGTGTACATAAAGGCAAGGTGGTGATTATTCTTGACGATTGACAAGTATAAGTCTTCCAGGCCTTACCTAGTAGCTAGGACTAAAGATAGCAGAGCTCAAGAGACCATCATAGTTGGTCTCTATCTTTGGTCCATATACTGAAAAAACATTTTACATTTCATTAGCTCATCAAATGCGGCGATTTGAAAAAATTTAATAGATGATATTTTCATGTATAATGTACATTATTTTAGTTTGACACTGAACAAATTTATCTACTTCACGCACTTGTAGACATTGATCACATCCATAAAGAAGCATCATCTCCCATGGCTTGAGTAATGTAGGCCATGGGAGGAGATGCTTCTTTATCACTGTGCTCGTAGTCTACAAGTGCACGGAGTCGATAAATTCATGCAACGTCAACTTAAATAATATATGTTATCATGAAAATATTCAATTAAATTCTTTCAAATCCCCTCATTTGATGAGCTAACAAAAGGTAAAATGTTTTTTCAATATATGGACCAAAGACAGAGACCAACTATGATGGTCTCTTGAGCTTTGCTATCTTTAATGTGAGTATCCATCACTTTTTAGACATAACTTATATTTATTTTGACAACAGTGCTATACTTCCGATGACTTTTCCTATCAGAGAGTCACTGCCTATTTGTCACACTTCTGACCATTATAATGTCAGAGGGCGTCCCTTTTCGATAGATATTTGTGATGACAATGCTATATCTTCGACGGTTATACCTATCAGAGAGTCATTGCCTATCCGTCGCACTTTCGACAAAATTTTTGACAAATGTTTGTCAGAGTTCCAATAGATATACTGTATGAAATACCATAGTAAAGTTGCTAATAATGCAGCCAGTTCTGATGGAAAATCCTATCGGAATACCAACGGGTATCACTTTTGTTGTAATTTGCAACGCAAAAAATTTGACGGACATATCTGTTGAAGTGTCGATAAATAGGTGTTGCAAATTTGATAGATAGCCATCAGAATATGACCCCAAATGTAGTAGTGACAAGTTCCCTAAACACTTTGAACTTGTAGAAAGCTTCAAATTTATCCTTTAATAAAGTCACCCACATCATCCTTGAATAATCATCAATAAATAGCATGAAATATTTATGACCATGATAAATCTTTGTTCTCATAGGACCATTGAGATTAGTATGTACCAAATCCAATATATTTTTCAGATGACAATGCCTTACTACTAAAAGTAGAACCTATTAATTTACCTAATTGACATTCTTTACACATTACATTGTCTAGCTTAACTAGTTGTGGCAATCCCCTAATTGCATTTGAATTACTAACTTTGATCAAGCTATCAAAATTCACATGACAAAACCTTCTATGCCACAACCAACTATCTTTAACTCTAGCAACCAAACAACTATTAACAATAGTATTCAGATGGAATAAACTACCTTTAGTTTGCCTCCCGATAGTAATCAAATCTTCTGAGCTTCCAAGTATCCTACATATACCTCCTTTGAACTCTAGGTGATAACCTTTGTCATGAAACTAACTAATACTCAACAAGTTATGTATGAGAACTTCTACCAAATAGACACCATCAACATTGTTTTTTCTATTCAAAGAAATTGAAGCTTTACCTTTTACCAAGCAGGGTGTGTTGTTTCATAACCTGATCAGACTACCATCATATTCTTCTAGCTTTATGAACTTGCTTCTATCACCGATCATGTGATGTGAGCACCTACTATCAATAACCTACTTAGTACTATGTTTCATGTGCCATACTAGTACCTTTTTACCCTTTGAGGTGTCTTCTTTTACTACAAAAAATACTATTTCTTCATCTTCATTATCTTCAGACTCTTCATTAGTTACACCTTCATCCACTGCAATATTGTTTCTTTCCTTTTTCCTTGAATCTTATGATATTTTCCTCTTGCTCACCATGAGGACACCTAGCAACAATATGTCCTGTCTTGTTGCATGAGAAACACTTCAAAGGTAACTTGCCTTTGTTCTTCCTGGTACCACTAGGAAGTCTCTTTGCAAGTAATGCTTCAAGTTCTTCTTACTTTCTTTCTTCATTCAAAATGGATTCAAGTTCCCTAGTATAACTTGACATACTGGCTTATTCATGACTTATATCTTTACCCTTCTTCACTGAAGCTATAGACAAAGAGACCTTGAAAGTTGCTTCAACTTTAGGAATACTATTGTCATAATTACTCAATTAAAAGGTAGTTAGCTTACCAATCCATCCATCAATAAAGACATTATCTATTGTTCTCAACTCTTGAATGGCATACACTAGTAATAAGGTTCTCAACATTATAATTACCACATCCTCTTATTTAATGTTACCTCCAACACTTTTGATAGAACCAACTACTTACTTTATCCTTTAGCCATACTGAACAATGTTCTCGCCTTCCACCATTTTCATGTCATCATATTTACCCTTCAGACTATCTACTCTGGTTTTTGCACATGTTTGTCTCCACCATAGATTAATATCATCTTTTCCTAAACCTCATAAATAGTCTCTAGTCCATGTATATCAATGTATTCAGTATCAGATAGAGTACTTACAATAGCTTCCAATGCTTGTATATTATCATCCCGCTCCTTCAATTTATATGTAGTAAGATTTCCAACAAGGATTACATATTTATGCTCAACATGATTCTAGAATTGTTTCACCACACCTTTTAGAAAAATATTCATTCGGTCTCTCCATATGGTGTAGTTATCTCTTATGAACTTAGGACCTCCTTGTTCGTCATTAGATCTTTTCCCCCAAGTTGTTAAGCTTACCACAAAGAGGATCAAAGATATGATACCAATTTTTAGTATTATAAGGTCCAAGACTACTAAGAGGGGGGGGGGGGGGGGGGGTGAATTAGTAATCTACCAATTCCAAATGTTTCATAAACTATTTAACAATATTCATTTGCTAATAACTTGTGTAGAAATAAATAATGAAACAAGTGAAACCATCCAAATAGGCAACACAAGAACACTAGTATTTTTCTCATGGAAACCCTTGGTTAGAGGTAAAAACCATGATGGGAATTAGTACCCACAAATATTTTTACTCTTCTAAAGTACACCCTTTTAAAGGGTTAGACCTGTTAGGAGCTTTACAAATGCCTAGTTATGAGCAAGACCCTGTTAGGAGTCACCCAATTAAGGGATTTACCTCTAGCCTTGTTATGATATTTACCCTATTAGGAGTAACTTGATTAATGGATTTAGAACCATAATTAAAGATCCACCTGGTTAGAGGATTTAAATTTAAAACCTATTAGGATCTACCTAGATAAGGGATTTTCTTGGAGAACCTGTTAGGATTCAACAAGTATAATGATGCGAGAATAACACTCCTCCTTTACCAATACAGATCCAATTAAGCTCAAAATTTTGCTTCTTGTAGGCTATCTTCACCCTTCTTTCGACCACTCCATGATATTCATGATCTACAGCTTCACAACTCATCAATCTAAATATAAATATATTTTTCACTCACTAGAATAGTCACCACCTTAAAAAAATGTATTACATTTAATTTTTACTATTTGAATCTTTCATGCTTCACCCTAGTCCAAAAAAATGTATTACCAAACAATAAAATGCATTTACAAATCTGTGTCAACCTCCAAATGCACCTTCACATCAATTTGATTAAGAACAATCAAACTCCTTGAATTTTCCAACGCGCTTTCAAAAGCTTGATAAATTTGATCACCTTGTACAATGCGAGATCATCTCATCATTACAAATCAAATCTACCACATCACCATGACACCTAGAACATGAAAATATTTATCGTAACCAACCACATCATCACCAATTGAGGATCTAACATCAATTGTTCTACATAGATAGAGTGATATTATAGTTATTAAAACTATGTCTTGCAATACTCCAATCATCTTGTGGTTGTGATATCAATCTCATAGATTAGTTAAGATAATTTTGACTGAACCACAACACCCAAATCCACATCGATTTGATAGAACACTCAAATCATTCATCATCTATCATTGTCTATTCTTATGGCTTCTCTATCAACCTTCAATTGATCATAACTCTCTCCATTTGTGTTTCCAACCTCTACGATCCAACATACAACATCTAGATACAACTCTAAGTCTTCTATAAAAACTGCACACTCCAATTACTTTTGCAATATTGGATACTTAGCAACACATCAAGAACACTTCCAACCAACACAACACTAAGTTGACATCAATGACAACACAATAACACATCTTATTTTCATCAAACCTATACCACACAACACACAACAATCTCTACACTCAATAATATTTGCATTAGTTACGCCAACAAAAATCAAGATTATCATTTCCACAAAGTAAATTGGCCAACATCAAACATAGGTCATATCAAAGAGTTTAACCTTGAAGGGTACCATGATACAAAAATCATGCATGGAAGAAATAATTAAGTTAAAGGTAAGGAAATTGGTGACTTAGTTAAGGATTGGACAACATCATCCTGAAATTGAGATTAGCAAGTGAACAATGTCTAAGGAGACATGAAAAAAGAGCAAATGCATATTTTTCAATGAGGTGGTGTGGTGGGAAAAAAATAGTAATGCATGATGGAGTGTGAAACCTATAGTGACATCCATATAAAGTACAAAGACAACACGAGAATGGATAGCCTAATTACATTGTTTAAGGAGACAAGATTAGAAAAAACAACCATTTTATGGAGTACTACAAAATAAAATCTAACATAAAAAAGGGTTCAAAAATTTCACAAGGCTATTATTGTCCCTTGTGACTTATGATCATATTTTCTATATTTTCTCTTTTGTTTATACTTTGGTACCATAGATTGATGATCTTTTGTGCTATTACATTTGTTTATTTAGTTGGGTTTGCTTCCCATATTTCTTAAATGTGCAACTTTATTATTATTTATCTATGTTAGTGTAAATGATAAAAGTGCACTCCTTGTCATAGTATTAGATTTTGTTTCACACACACTTTTGATGTTGTAAATGTAATGCCTCATCAAGAAGCCCTTAGACAACAAGCCAATTAAGCATTGATATAAAGACAATTATTATTTGTTTATTCACTAACACCATGTATATTAAGCATGTATCATATATCATTAAATGACATAATCCAATAGTAACATTAACACACACACACACACACACATATATATATATTAATAAGTAGAAAACACTAGGGTGCATACCCCTTATAGTTGTATAGCTTGAGTGCGTACAGTCACAACATACTAATAGAAGAAAAACATTGTTGTAGGGTTGTCAAAAGATCAAAAAATATAAAAAAGGTGTTGGTTGTTATATGTTAAGGCCATAATAAGCACCTTATCAATAAATTTGCCCATGTTTCTTAAATAGGCCTCTTAAAGGATAAAGGACCATGATTGGCCACATGTAGTACAAAGGCTAAAAGATACCAATAACAGTAGACAAATAACACCCAATCAAGTGGGACAAAATAACATAGGGATTTTCAAAGGACACCCAAGCCTTCACAATGAATAACACTCATCCAACCAAAGAATTGCTCCCCTTATGAAAAATTCCTTTCCATAGTAACAAACAAGGAGCCCACCTGAATAGGATCAGAATAGGAAGTGATTATCAAACTGGAGAGCCAACCATGAATCTATCCCATGTCCAAGTAACTATTGAAAAAAGAAGACTATCCAAAGTGAAAAAAACTTCCTCCATCATAGAGAAAGTCCCCACTTCTATAGGAGACTCTTCCACCTCTATACGAACCACAAAAGAGGAAAAAACATAGTGTGCCAAGTCCTCACCAAGGGCACCAAGCAATATCCCACCACAACAGGGTTCAACATAGCCTGGATATTAGCTACCAACCACAACCAAAAATAACCAAAGACCATAATGAGCCCTTGAAGACTATTAGCAATTGATTGTCCACCAAAAAAAATACAACTGTCCATACCAACTAAAAGGGAAAGTATAAACAAAAAAACACACAAAAAAAGAAGAAACATGGTATTAACACCAGTATACATCACAAAAAAACTAAAAATAGAAAAGAAACTCAACCCCAGAAACTGGAGTAGGCACCCTCATCAAGCTCGTGACATGGAAGAGTGAAGAAGACATGTAAGCATCTCAAAACCTCATAGGATAACTACACAAAGATGGGAGACCAAAAAGGGGGTATAAGATGCCAAATTTTTTCCCTAAAATTAGTAAACTTTGAACTTCGATGAGATATTGAAGATACTTACACTCAAAATTTGAATATGCAACAAGAACAAGAGTCATAGTACTCTAAAGCTAGTTTCTAAACTACTAATTTATTTTAAAAATGGTGAAGATTAAAGCCCTAAAAAAAGAGACATTTGAAAATATAAAATTTTTGAGTGCACCCTCTAGAAATCATTGAAAACTAATTGAAAATCAAAACTATTTTTTTAAGTGTGTAGAATGGAGTCTAGTTTCTAAAAAAATAACTTATTTTAAATTTGATGAACGATCCAAAATCTATGCCCAAAATAGTGCTCATTATTTTTTTTTATAAAAAATGGACATACTTACAAAAGAAATTAGAGATTAAAAGCTTAACATAATCAGAATTCAAAAAAAAAAAATGGATAGCTAGCTAATAGAGAGTTCTATAACATCTTGTTATTTGATTTTGTCATTGTTGAACCACGTGCAAACTTGACAAGGAGCACAAACAAAACAAAAAACATTTTTTTGTATGTTTTCTAGAAAACATGCCTCGGGCTTGTTTGAATTTGTTCAAGCCTTTGGGTTGGATTCCTAAGGAAAATCCAAGCCTTAGGCTTGGTGTTTCCCAATGTAGTTAAAAAGGTGCATGCCATATATGGCACACACATGCCATATGTAGAAAATGCTCTACATATGGTACACACCATATATGGTGTACGCCAAATCTTAAATATGCAACAAAGTATTATGACTCTCTCTCTCTCTCTCTCTCTCTCTCTCTCTCTCTCTCCCCCCCCCATAAATGGGAGAGGGAGAGAGAGGATGAGAAGGGGAGAGGGAGAGAGAGAGAGGGTGAGAAGGGAAGAGAGAGGGGGGGCTATGGCATGCACTATATGTAAAGAACCATGGATGGACACAAGCATTGCAAGTTTTTTTTTTGTATTGTATATGACATGCACCATATTCAACATACTAAAAATAGTAAAAAATCCAAGGAACCCATGATTGAGGCCCATATTTTCTATTTCATATCTGGTTTATGTGCATTATTCGACAAGTAAACTATTTTCATGGTGTTGACTCTCACAAAAAAATGGGTGCAATTAGAATATTATATCAACTTGTCACCACCTTTTTGTTCAAAATTCAATGTAGAAGTGGGAAAGAAGATCATTTTTTAACAAACTTTATCATTTGAGGTAATTTTTTCATTTTTTTAGAAGTGAGATGTGAATAAAGAGTTTTTTATTTACCATTGATTTAATATGGACTTGTTATTTTAATAATTTTACTTATAGATTTTTTTACAATTTAAGTTTGAATTACAAAGATGTGTGAAAACTCAAAGTTTTATAGAGTTTCAAACTAATTTGGGAATTATAATGAACAATTTTAATTGGGAAGTTGTATTGTATATAAATAGAATTTTCCAACTAATCTTTGTCTTACTTATACAAACATATATAATTAATCATGCCAAGGAAATGAACAAAGATTCTAACATCGGAAGAGCATGAAGTGGAGAAAGATAAGAAAAGGGAAAGAATGAGACAACTTTGTGAACAAAGAAAATTGCATACCGTATAAGAAGATTTTTCTTTGGAAGAGGAACATGAAAAATCAATTCAAAGTAAGAGAGGATTAGAATTGGAAACAAAAATGCAATAGATGATAAACTTACGTGCAACAAGAAAATTGAATTATGAAGTTACGAGCATGTCATCTATGAGATCTTAAGTTGAAGGGACACCATCATCCCATGTTGGATGCACACCATGCTATATATCTCATAGTGAAGGCACACCATCATATCATGTTTAAATCACACTATTCCTCTACATCCCAAGGTGTAGGCACACCATCATATCATGTTGTATGCATGAGAGTTACAATGTCAGAAGTTGAAGGCTCACCATTAACATATAAAGTTGGTGAGGTTCCATCTTTCACATCTCAATTTCAAGGAACATCATCTTTAGTTGAAGATACACAATTCATCGCTAATATTGTTGATGTTCGTAGTATTGAGCCCATTCAATAGTTGAGAACACCTCCTAGAATTATGTATAGAAAGCCAAAATATTTGATTGATATTGATACTAATATTTGGAAACCAATGCCTAGTAATATTCCCTAGCATACTTGTTAAAGATATGCTAACTACATTTGGAGATTATTTTTTGAGAACTTAAATGTGACAAGAAGATATCGACTATTTGTTTAAATGATGAGAAATCTAAAATTTAGACCCATCATGAAAATTATTAGGCTAATAATGATGGACCAGTTAAGTGAAAAATCTATTGTAAAGAATATAATGACTGCATATGAGAGTGTGGTTTTTACATCACACATGAAAGATAGTTATGTCACATGAAATGTACTTACATCAACAATATCAAGCACTCAAATGAAGAAATATTGATTCATTAGAAAGATAAGTAGAGCATTGAAAATAAGTATAAATTATTTAATGAGACTTGTGGGATGGCTTCAAAGGGTGGAGGATCCAAATAGCAATGAGTTATGGCCATTCTCTGGTAGACTATTGTCAAATGATAAAGCAATTGTTGAAGATTTGAAATCATCGATTGAACTTTTTTGGAAGAATAACACATGTGTATCTCCTAATAAAAGATATGTTGTAAGAAGGAGGATTGGTATTTGAATCTGCGTTCCACATCAGAAACATTTTTTTGATTTAATTCAGACATAATTCTTTGCTAAATTTATAGAAATGTATCCTCAAATTAAAATTAGTCAAAGATATTTTGAAATGGCTAAACCTTTTCATGTCAAGATAAATCACACATGCAAAACTTATTATTGTAAGGTACATATTGAATTTTCTAACCATTATAATTTTTATCGACATATGTGGGTAGAATTGCATTCTAACATTATTTTGCAGGAGTGTAACATAAAGGATCCACCTAGACCTTAAAGGGATTTAATATCTACCATTTTATGTGAAAGGGTGGATGGTCAACAATTTTACAAGCTCTCATGCTTGGATGGGACACACATTAATGGTAGTGGCTTGCAACATTTACCAATTTTTCAACATATGGAGAATACACATGCAATTGATAATGAAATAGTAAAATTTTAAAAAATATAAGACTGTGGAATACAATCTAAAGGATGGAAAAGAGGCAAAATGATGTTATTTGGTAATTGAAAATATTCTAGCATATTAGTTCATGTACATTTTTTGTGAAAAAATTATTCATGCATATGCAAGGCATATACACAGAGCTCAATGGTTTTATTTGCAATTCAAGTTGTGTAAGGACACATTCCCACTTGATACTGGATCATTTTAGTTGTGGAATTCATAGAGAACTAGACACTACAACCACAAAATAAGGTTCAAGCCAAGTATTAAATCTCTCAATAGGTTTCTATATTTGTTCATATAGCATCCATGCATTCACTTGATAGTACAGAGGAGAACATGAAGATATTGAGGGAGTATCATGTTTACATCAGTGATGATCACTTACATTCTAAAAATTTTGTACATTGTTGATTTCATCTATTTTATGGCTATTGGGCTACCAAGGGCATATTATATCGTCAACACAATATATGGTTAGACAATTGTACATTACAATTAAAGAATTATTGGATGTTTTATCGATTAAGTAGGATGCATAAGATCACTGGTATTCAATATATGTGAAATTTCTTGGAGGTCGAGCATGGAAAGGGGTAGCATGATGGTGCAAATGCATGTATCAAAAGAGCCTTAGCATGTGAAGAATTAAAGTACAAAGAGAAAGCAACATTGTCAAATGTGAAATGTATCATCTAGTGGTGTAATGTTACAAGAGGTCTAGGTAATGAAGGTGAGTCTATGGTTCATAGATTTTTTTGGTTGAGAGATGAAACTAACATTGTACCATATGAGGATTTTTGTACACTAACAAGATCGATTGAGCTACACTCTTTTAGAAGCTCTAATGTAGGTTCATGGAGTATCCAAACATGACATATGGAATTATTTTTTCATCATGTACAATAAATATTGGGATGAGTGTGAGTCAAAGGAGTAGGTTGATGAATGGTGTACACAAGATTTGACTCTTCTTGAGACATATTATCCCCCAGTAACATTGCAACTGATAGAAATGGAATCATCAATTGACTTTTATTAGTTGTCTAATCTAGTGCAGCTAGGTAAATTTTCCACATATAAATAATCTCAAATTTAGTACTTTATACTAACTACTCACTAAATTAATCTTTTCATTATGATTGTATCATTGCATACCATGTTTTTTCTATTATTACACCTAAAGACAATGAAGTAACAAATTATTACTTCTCTTGTTGTGTGGTGGAAAAAAAGAAATTGGATTTATTTGTTATAGATGGTGAAGAATTAGAATACCCTATAGGAGAAGTGGTTGTTACTGGTACATGACTCAGATGATATCTTATGAACCCTAGGTTGTGGTCATTGTTCAAGAATTGCGAGACACACAAGAAGATTATACATTATTCCAACCTTATTGTTGCATCAAATGTCCAATTGATTAGATATGGAGGTAAAACACATAATAAAACTCTTGGGAAGGTTCATGAGTTGGACATACTTGAGAAAATAAAGAGTAGGGAAGATCTAGCTGGTTCATTGGACTAAATGTGAATACAAAAAGTTGTAATGAAAAATTTATTTGAATGCATGTACATATAAAATCTATATTTGTACAAATTAAAGTTAGATTAATATAATTAATATACAAACATGAATATTTGTGTGTCTGATTTTATCTCACATTAATCTCTCTATAAATAAGATTTTATATTACATTAATATCATTAATATAAAAAGATGAATATTATTGAAGATAATAAATTGCGTACAAATGAAAACTTGGCATACACCAACAAAGATTATGATAGAATAAATGAAGTTTTCAATAGGGGAAAAATTGTCTTCAAAAAATTTCTTTAATTAACTTGTATGTGTCTTCCATTTATGATCTTTGTGTGTACTCAAAGGGTAAATTTGGAACAACAAAGGCAAATTTTTTTAAAGGATTTTAATTTTTGTTTAATAAAGAAAATTGGTATGACAATCTCTAGTTGTTGCAGCAACATTAGGTGCCACCTTCATCAAAATTTTTAATTGTGCCATATCTTAAGCAACCAAGGAAAATGTTAACTAGGTCTTCTCAATTTTTTGCATAACATAGCGTATGTCATACTAGAGATTATTTAGGGGTTAAGGCTATAGACTTACTTCACTAGGTCACAATAAGGTTTTCACACTCTATGCCCCAAAAATTCATACAAATGGCTCAAAAAAGTCCCAAATGGTCTTCCCAAACATTTACAACTATCACAAATCATTTCCCAAGAGCTTTTCACCAAACTTCAAACTTCTATGCACTTTCAATGCCAAAAACATGAAGGTTTTAGTCTAGTGCATTAACAAATCTTCATTCCTCGCTCATGTAAAACATGTAACATGAAAGGTAACATAAAAATAAACCTTCCCACCCATTTTAGGATTTTTTCAATGGTGGGAAGTGAAATTATACATTTGTTTTCCTCTAGGCAAACCCTAGGTAGGGTTTTTGACTAGACATTATAAAAATGATGACAACTTTGTTAAAACTCAATGAATTTAAAAAAAACCAAAGAAATTTTTTAGAGGATTCACCTCCCTTTCACATCTTATAGGTTTTAGATGAAATCAAGAAGGATCTCAAGGTGAAATAATAGTGTGATTAGAATACATGTTTATAATGCACAAAACCCTTCATTTCATTACGCATAAGTCTCCAAAAACCACACCCAACCATTTGTTGGAAATCTAATATGGGAAAGTGAGATATTGAGAGGGGGGTGAATCAATTATCATAATACTTATATACTTTGAAACTAATTTCACATGCATACCATAAACATAGATTTCAATACTGAAATGAAACTAACATTCTAATCTCATCCATCAAATGAAACACATAACACATAAATTTGGTAACCCAGAAACCCTTGAAAGGTAAAACTGGGGTGGGGATGACACCCACAAATCTTCACTATTGCATTATTAAAGTGTTCCTATTAGGGCTACAATGTTTGATCACTTCAGATGATCTACCCTGTGAGGGGTCTACCATGTTAAGAGCTTACAGACTTATACAATCTACCTTGACTAAAGGATTTAAAACTTATAGCTAAGTAAGCACCTGGTTAAGATATTTATGAAGGCCTGTTAGGACCACTCTATTAAGAGATTTACCATGATTCACCTGCTAAAATGTATCAGTACCCGATCCTTCAGTTTTCACTATAAATGATGATTATAGATCTTCTCTTTCCAATAGTTATCTGATCTCAAAATCAAATGTAGCTCTGTTCTATCCTTCACTACTTTGCTCAGTCACTTTGCCTGATCTATGCATCTAACAATCAAAATACTGCTATGCTCTACATACAAGAGATCTTCTCTTTTTCTACTTCATTTTAGGGTTTTGATATCACCTTATATAAACATCTGATCAAGCTTGTAGATCAAGATCAACGATCTAGATTCATCACTTATGTCACTTAAGCATTCCTTTTTTTCTGATAGGTTACATGGCTTGCATAGGGATTAATGATAAGAAATAAAAAGTGTAATAATCTCCTTGATTCTTTCCTTAATCATTAAACCTCATATAAAAGTTGGCCAAAATGGTTTACCTAGGTGTTTGTGCCATTAAAAATACATATGTCAAAACTGGCTTGCTCGGCACATGGAGCCTTTGATGCTCAGTCAAAACTATTCTTCATATACTGGTGCTCGACACTGACTCTTCTATACAACTTGGCATAAAATGCTCGGTAACTACTGAAGTACTCGATGACCTCTGACTTGCTTGGTAGTAACTACTACTTGGTAACTATATAGAATACAAGTCTATACATGACTCAACCTTAATAAGATGGCTCAGTCACAGTGGTGACCGACCAACATTGCCTTGAAAATGACTAAGTGTTAGACACTAATAGACAACATAACATAGGGATCAACACCATTGGATGGTCTGTAACAATACTATTTATTACTATCCAAGTGGTTTACAATAAAAAACCACCAAAAAACTAATTTGCAACCACATTTTGAAAAATTTGTAAAAGTTTTCATGACAATAATGAAAACTTTTACATTTGTCTTTCCCAATGCACCCAAAACTTTCCCAATTATGTCTAAATTTATCATAGTAACCTCAAATATCCTTATTTACATGAAATAACACAAAGTAAATAAAATACATAAATTTTGGCCTTGTTGGCCACACCTAGGCCTCTAGGGTGCTCCTGCACCACTCATTAAAGTCATACCAAATTGATCCCAAGGCCACCATCTTGGCCTCAAACCATCTACTCCAACATCTCTGGTTGGGGATTTAAATGCCAAGAATTTCCCTTTTCAATTCCCCAACTCGCTCGAACATCTGAGACTACTTTGTACCTATGTGTCCCCTAAGGTCATAAAGTATGATTTTGGGTCCAAATTTTATGGGGAATTTATGGGGGCATGTGCGATGTAGGATCAATCTATCTAATGATACAAGATTATGTTACCATTGCCCAAAAAAACCTCTCCTAATTTTAGAGGGTTCAACTCCATTAAAAAGTGTCGATAACTTTCCATTTGTTGCACAAAGTTGCAATGTCGCTCAATTGTAAGGTGCAACATTGTGTATCTTTAGAACCACTCATTATGTGATCAAATTTTTATCTCTAACAACTCTAATTGGGTAAGTAAATGCCAGTAATTCCCTTTGTTAACTCCCCAAATCTCTTAAACATTCAGACCACTCCATACTGGTGTGTCCCATAAAGTCATAAAGTACAATTTTGGGTCAAACTTTGATGGACCATTTCTAGAAGATAGTGTAATGTATCAATGATCTATTAGTTTCTACATGATCATGTTTCCACTTCCCACAAAAGTCTCTCTCTCTTTTTGGATATTTGACTTCGTTCAAAATTGGTGACACAATCTCTGTCATTGCTAAATCTTGCAATGTATCTCAGTTGAAAGTTATAATTGTGCGTATCTTTGAAATGACTCATTATGGCCTCAAAATGTCAATTCCAATAGATTTTTTTAGGAAGGTAAACTCTAGGGACAACCTTGTTCAACTCCCCAACTCACTTGAACATTACAAATCACTTAGGAGCAGTGCAACCCTTAAGATACATAGAGTGCAAAAATTGTTAAACTTTTTTTGATTGTTTATTGCAGCTCATGTGACATATTAAAAATACATCTGATGCTACAGGATCTTGTTATAAGTACCCAAAAAATCCTCTCACTTTTGGGAGATTCAACCTCATTCAAAATTGGTGACCAAATCTCAGTTGTTGCCAAATCTTGCAATGTGTCCCAGTTGAAAGTTACAATATTATGTATATTTTAAATAGCTCATCATGGCATCAAACTATCTATTCTAAAAACTTTGTCTAGGTAGGTAATCCCCATGAACAACATTGATCATCTCCCCAACTTGCTTGAACATTCCAGACCACTTTGGAGAGGTGTGACCATTAAGGTGCATAGAGTGAAAATTATCAAAATTTTGTAGGTCATTTCTTAGAGCTTGTGGGATGTATCAATGATTTATTTGATGCTACAATATCATGTTATTAGTTCCCACAAAACAATCTCTCACTTTTGGGAGATTCAACCCCATTCAAAATTGGTGACCCAATCTCAGTCGTTGCCAAATCTTGCAATGTGCCTCAGTTGAAAGTTGCAACATTGTGTATTTGTGAAATGGATTGTTATGACCTTGAATAATCTACACCAACAGCTCTATTTGGTTGGGTAAACACTGAGAACAACCTTGTTTGAGTCCCCAACTTGCTTGAACATTCTAGACCACTTTGGATTAGTGCGACCCTTAAGGTGGATAAAGTGCAAAAATTGTCAAACTTTTTTGAGTCATTTATTTGAGCTTGTGATATGTATAAAAAATAAATCTAATGTTATGGGATCATATTACTAATTCTCACAAAATTATCTCTCGCTTTTGGGAGATTTGAACCCATTCAAAATTGGCGACCCAATCTCGGTTGTTGCCAAATCTTGCAATGTGCCTTGGTTGAAAGTTGCAACATTGTATATATTTGAAATGGCCCATCATGGTTTGAAAAAATATATTAAAAAATCTCTAGTTAGAAACATAAACCATAGGAATAACCTCATCGAACTCCCCAGTTTTGTCGTATGTTCTAGACCACTCCATAGCAATGCAACTCTTAAGGTGCATAGAGTGCAAAAATTACCAAACTTTGTCAGGATATTTCTTGGAGCTCATCCAATGTATCAATGATCTATTTGATGCTATGTGATCATGTTACCAGTGCCCAAAAAATCCTCTCTCTCACTTTTGGGAGATTCAACCCCACTCAAAACTGACAACCCAATCTCAGTCATTGTCAAATCTTACACTATCACTCAATTAAAAGTTGCAACATTGTGTATCTTTGAAATAGATCATTGTGGCCTCAAAACGTCTATTCAAAAAGCTTCACTTGGTTATTTAAACTCTAGGAACAACCTTTTTTGGCTCCCCAACTAGCTCAAATATTCCAAGTACTTTGTAGTAGTGTGACCCTTAAGGTACACAGTGTGAAAAAATTGTCAAACTTTGTCAAGTTGTTTCTCAAATCTCATGAAATAGATCAATGATCCATCAAGTGTTGTTATATTGTGTTGTTGATTCCCAAAAAATCCTCTCTCAATTTTGGGAGATTCAACCCCATTCAAAATTGGTGACCCAATCTCAATCGAGTCAAATCTTGCAATGTGCCTCGATTGAAAGTTGCAACATTGCATATCTTTGAAACAAATTTTCATGGCCTCACACCATCCAGGCCAATATATATTTTTGGGTGGGTAAATTATAATAACAACCTCATTTGGCTCTCCAACTCACTCAAACATTCTAGACCACTCCATACTGGTATGACCCTTAAGGCACGCATAGAGTACAAAAATTGTCAAACTTTGTTGGGTCATTTCTTGGATCTCGTGTAGTGTATCAATGATCCATCTAATGCTATAGGATTGTGTTACCAATTCCCATAAATTCTTCACTCACTTTCATGATATTTGACCTTGTTCAATAGTGGTGACCCAATCTCAGTCATTGACAAATCTTACAATGTCACTCAATTTAAAGTTGTAACATTGCATATCTTTGAAATGACTCATCATGAATTTGAGCCATCTATGTAAACACCTTTTTTTGGGTGATTAAATGCCAAAGAAAACCTCATTTAGCTTTACAACTTGCTTGACCATTCCATACCACTCTGTACCAGTGTGTCCCTTAAGGTGCATAAAGTGTAAAAATTGTTAAACTTTGACAAAGAATTTCTCATAACTCGTGCAATGTATCAATTATCTGTATGATGATACAATATCATGTTAACAAAACCCACAAAATTCTATCTCATTTTTATAATATTCGACCCCATTCAAAAGTACCAACCACATCTTAGTTCTTGCCAAAGCTTGCAATGTCACTCAGTTGAAAGTTGCAACATTGTGTATCTTTGAAACATCTCATTGTATCCTCAAACCATCTATGCCAAAACTTCTATCAGGGTGATTAAATTCTAGGAACAACCTTTTTTGGCTTCACAACTCACTCAAACATTCTGGACCACTCTGTACCAGTGCATCCCTTAAGGTGCATAGAGTACAAAAATGATCAAAATTTGATTGAGCATTTCTCAAAGTTCATGCAAGGTATCAATAATTTGATTGATGCTAATGGATCATGTTACTGATGCCCAAAAAAGTGTCTCTCACTTTCATGAGATTAAACCCCATTCAAAAGTGGCCACCACATCTCGGTTCTTGCTAAATCTTGCAATGTTACTCACTTTAAAGTTACAATATTGCATGTCTTTGAAAGGGATCATCATGGCCTTGAACCATCTATGTCAACACCTCTTCTTAAGTCATAAAATTATAGGAACAACCTTGTTTGGCTTTAAAACTCACTCAAATGTCCTAGACCACTCTATACTGGTGCGTCCCTTAAGGTGCATGTTACACATTTCCCCCCTCTAGGTCATAATAATCCACCTAGGTTCTAGTTTGTATAAAGGCTTGTGTTTTAAAGGTTAATTTCATGTCCTTTATGATTGAAAAGTTTATTAAATTTATTCTTCAAATAGGGGGTTCTCTTTAATAGTTCAAATTTTTAAAATGGGGCCTTTTCGATAAACATTTATTGTCCAAGCATATTCATTCACTGTTCAAGCATGGATTTTTTGCTGATTTTATTGAATAATTGACTATTTTGTCACATACAACCATTTTTATAGTATATATTTTAATTTTCCATTGATATTAGGTTTTCCTTCAGTATGTATGCATTGTCTAGATGAGAGACATTAATTGCTTTATGGAGGGACATCCAATATTTTATAAATGCATCCAATATCATGTGCTATAAATTTAAAAACAATGATGATCACATATGGAAGGAAGCAAATGAAAAGATGAAACAAATATTTAATGGCCATTAGGAAGGACACTACACTTCATATAATATAAAAACAATAATTCATCAATGGCATCTTAAGAATTATGGTTGTGTCTCCATAGAAGATAAAAACCTTTATTCATCAAAGGCATGTTAAAAATCATTGTGCCTTCAATGACTATTATGGAACTAGATTAACCACAATATTTTCCAACCATTTTTTAATAAATAATCAACTAAAAAGCCAACAAAGAATAGCATATTATGTTACGTACTCATATATTGATGTACATCATCACCTTCTGCATAAAATAATTTAGCTTAAAGTAGTGGAACTAAAGATGTATGGAATAAAACATACATGTTTCCATAAAGAATGAATCATACAATAATAATATACATATATACATGCAAGAGTAACTATATGTAAGGCATGAACAATCTACAAAGCATAAGACATCCAGATAAACATGAAGTAGTATACGTCAATACACATGAGACTTGAACTGCATACATAAAATATGACCTATAAATACTCATATGACATGAAGCCACACACACACACACACACACACACACACACACATATATATATATATAGACACACACACACACACACATATATATATACCTATATATAGGTATATATCTACATATATACATACATATAGGTATATATGTATATATATCCCTATATATATGTATATATACTTATATATACATACATACATACATACATACATACACACACACACACACACATATATATATGTATGTATATATATATATATATATGTATGTATATATATATATCTGTATATATATAGATATGTATATATATATATATATATATATATATATATATATATATATATATATATATATATATATATATATATATATATATATATATATATATATATATATCTAGTAATGTCATTCATAGAATATATCCAATACGGTTAGCAAACTTCTTGAAAGACAAATGGATGTGGAATGTCACATATATAATATACAAAAATATGTCCAAAAATTCCACATAGGCATACAATATGTTGGTTCCCAAAACCGCAGATTGGAAATCCAAGAGCTTTTCCAATTCTCTTAAAGGATTGCTTCAATCAATCTTGGCCAACAAATGAGAATAATCTAATTCCCCTACACTTTAGGTTTTGCTAGACCTAGGTGGGTAAACCCTCACCCCAAACACTAAGGTGCCTTTATATAGAGAATTTAAACTTTGAATGATTTCTCAAAAAGTGGCAAATGGTTCTTGAGATTGATCAAGATAAAAAAATATTTCTTGTTTGTGTTTGAATGCTTCAAAAATGTGTTGTATGTAAACAATGCTTTATATATGATATTATGCACTAATAGTTTCAAATACATATGAATAAAATGAAAGAGCTTCAATTCTCTTGCAATGTAAAAAACCTTCTTTGAGAAAATACACAGGCCATTCCCTTATCCAACTAATTGGGCGGAATGCAGTCAAGCTTTGTTTGAACCCTCATGTACACTCTACAATTTAACTTCAATTTCCCTCCTCTATGATATCAAGGATGAATTGATTATAATATTTATTTTAGTCTAAACGAATTTAATTCCCTGGCAGGAAACCAATTAGTGATGAAGGGTGCTCCCCTTAGTACCACAAACACATAACAGAAATAGAGAAACCACAACAATAATATGCAAGAACAGAAAATTGGCTTCTTATTATCTCCACAAATGTGGAATTAAAAACTTTCAAAATTACAATATGCAAAGCCACATGGGCATTCCCTTACAATATTCTGTAAGAAAAATCCTCGAATCAATACCCAGATCTACTACCCAGAACTGCCCTAGAAAACACTATGGGCCTTCTTTATATAGGCAATTTCCACCGCTCGAGAAGGTTCCAGAAATTTAGCCCTAAGGGCCGACCAAACTTAGAATTATTTTATTTTACAATTTATTACATCAAAGTCGGCTCAAAATGAGTTTTGAAACCCGAACAAAAATTTTGAAGGAAAATTATTTTCTGCCATTTCAGGTGGCCTGACTTCCGGAGACCATAAGTCATCACTAGTTGACCCGATTGACTATTATAACCCCATTTCAGAAATGCCATGAAGCGCTCTATAGGCTTGAATAGCACAAGGTGCCTGTCACCCAATTTTTTGACCTCATCTGGGGCCTCTAAAGCCTTCAAAACTGAGTTCAAAGTTTCTGTACCCTGCTGCCAATACCGAAAATCTTCAATATCTCCAAAACTAGACCTGATCTAGCCATGAAACTTTGCTGGCAGGCTGATATGACTGAGATGAACCTCCACATGTAAAATTAGAACATTCTGACATCGTAAGACCAACTTACTAAAAAAATAGCAAGTTTCCATAAATAGCAACTCTGCACAAGATAGCCCTTATTGAATACAAAAGCAAAAATATTTTTGGGTGATGCAAGATTGCTCTTACACCTAGGATGCTCCTGCATCGGACACCCGGGGTAATTTGAGAAGTGACCCTGTCACGACTCAGGTGTGCAGAGGAAAACCAAGATGGTTAACCTCCTCCTTTGTTAGCCATGATGAATTTTCAAGAGGTCATCCTTTTCATTTGACCAAATACTTTTCATATGTCCTGTTCCTTGTGCTTCTGCCAACACGACTGTCCAGTATGTCTTCAATCTCCTTGATATCGAATACTCCACTATGCTACTGCAACCTCATCTTCAACACCTCCTTCATGATACTCTATCAAATCTGAAATGTTAAACACTGGTGAAATATTCAGCTCACTAGGCAAGTCTACCTCATATGCATTTCCTGAATCATGCTTCTTCAGTATCTTACATGGCCCAAACTTTTTCATTTTCAACTTGTTATATGTACCAACCGGAAATCACTCCTTTCACAAATGAACCATGACTTCATCTCTAACCTAAAATTCCTTATGCCTCCTTTTCTCATCTGCCTTAGCCTTATACTGTGCATTCATCTTGGTAATATGCTTCCTCACCTCCTCATGGATGTTCTTCAAGTGCTCTGCAAAATCTTCAACTTCAGCACTACTTATTTCTCTTTTATCTGTCTTTCTCAATTCAGATGCATTTCTTGGACTACTTCCATATACAATCTGGAATGGTGATTTACCAGTGCTCCTGTTGACAGAATTATTGTATGCAAATTCTGCCTGTGGTAAAATCAAATCCCATCCTATTGGCTTATCTCCAACCAAACATCTCAGCAGATTTCTTAAACTTCTATTCACCACCTCTATCTATCCATCAGTCTGTGGATGATGTGAGGAACTGAACTTGAAATCTATCTTCAACTTCTTCCACAGTGAACACCAGAAATATCCAACAAACTTAGTGTCTCTATCTGAAACTATGGTCTTTGGCAAACCATGTAGTCTCACTACTTCTCTGAAAAACAATTCTGCTACATGAACAACATCATTAATCTTTTTGCAGGGAACGAAATGTGTCATCTTCAAAAATATATCAACTACTACAAAAATTGAATCATGTCCCCGCTGTGTCCTCGGTAAACCAAGAATAAAGTCCATACTGATATCCTCCCAAGACTTCTCTGGTACAGGTAATGGCTGATATAACCCTGTATTCTACTTCACTCCCTTCCCCATCTGACATACTCTACAACTCTGTACAAACTTCTTCACATCTTGCTATAACTATGGCCAATAATAATTTTCACTAACCAAAGTAAGGGTTTTATCATGACCAAAGTGTCTTGCCAATCCTCCACTATGCTTATCTTTGATGAGATTCTCCCTCATAGAACTTATTGGAATGCACAACTGACTCCCTCTGAATAGCATATCATCCTGAATGATAAAATCCAGCCATTTCATCCTATCTAGAGTAACAAGTTCTTTACAAGCTTTCCAAGCTCCACCAAAATTAGGATCCTCTGGATATAAATTCTTGAGTTCCTTGAACCCAACCACCTCAATTTGCATCTCTGTCAGTAATAGTTGCCTTCTGCTAAGAGCATCTACAACCTTGTTAGACTTTCCACTCCTGTGTTTCAAAACAAATGTATAACTCTGCAAAAACTCAACCCATTTCAAATGCCTCTGATTCAACTTTCCTTGACTATTCAAATATTGCAAAGCTTGATGATTAGTATACAAGACAAACTCTTTAGGAAGCAGATAATGTCTCCACTTTTTTAATGCCTGAACTATAACATAAAACTCCTGATCATAAACAGAATACTTCCTCTTGGCATCATTTAACTTCTCACTGAAATAAGCAACAGGTTTACCTTCTTGGCTCATAACAGCTCCTATTGCGGTACCACTAGCATCACAATCTACTTGAAACACCTTATTAAAATCTAGAAGTGCTAAAATAGGTTGTTCTGTAACTTTTTTGTTTCAACAATTGAAAACTCTTTTCTGCCCCATTAGTCCACTTAAACCCTTTTCTATCCCCTCTCATTGTTTTAGTCACGGGTCCACAAATACTGCTAATTTTTTTTGATAAACTTTCTATAAAAACTAGCTAGACCATGAAAAGATCTTACCTCAGTAGCACTCCTTGGAGTGGGCCATTCAAGGATAGCCTGTACCTTCTCTGAGTCCATTTTTAGACCTTTTGCTGAAACTACAAATCCCAAATACACTAACTCTTCCTTCACAAAACTACACTTCTTCAAATTAATCAACAATTTTTCATCTCTCAACTTCTCAAACACCATAGGAATATGCATCATATGGTCCTCCAATATCTTGCTAAAAATCAAAATATCATCTAGGTAAACAATGACAAACTTACCCAGAAATTCTTTCAGAACCTCATTCATGAGCCGCATGAAAGTGCTTGGTGCATTGGTTAACCCAAAAGGCATGACTAACCACTCATACAGTCCTTACTTTGTCTTGAAGGCAGTCTTCCATTCATCTCCTTCTCTGATTTGAATCTAGTGATATCCACTCTTCAGATCTATCTTTGAAAAATAAACAGCCCCACTCAAACAATCCATAATATCATCTATTCATGGCAATGGAAACCTATACTTGATTGTGATCTTGTTTATTGCTCTGGAATTTGTACACATCCTCCATTCTCCATTCTTCTTTGGTGCTAATACTGCTGGTACAACACATGGACTTAGGCTCTCCCAAATCAATCCTTTCTGTAACAACTCATGTAGTTATTTGTTCAAATCTTCACTTTCTGCTAGTGTCATTCTATTTGTTGCCTTGTTTGGAAAACTAGCTCCTGGAATCAAATCCATCTGATGAATGATCTTCCTTACCAGTGGTAATCCATCAGGTACATTATCAGATACAATATCTTGAAACTCATTTAACAAATCTGCAACCTCTACAGGTACATCCTCTACTTCTTCTTTACCAACTTTTGGAATTAAAGCGAAACACACATGCTCATGCCTCATATCATTTAGGAATTTTCTTCCATCAAAAAATATTATTCTTGCATTACCACATACCTTTTCTTCGGTCTCCTTCAATGGGTTTAGCTTATGTCACACTCCATCCTTTGTCAAGGAATAGGTATTCGACGACCATCGTGTACAGCACATCTGTCAAACTGCCACGGTTTACCCAACAACATATGACATGCATCCATAGATATTATATCACATAGTACCTCATCTTGGTACCCGCCGATCTTGAACTTTACTAGGCACTGTTCACTGACCATGACCTTGT
This sequence comes from Chamaecyparis obtusa, assembly GCA_027943335.1. Lineage (NCBI taxonomy): Eukaryota > Viridiplantae > Streptophyta > Pinopsida > Cupressales > Cupressaceae > Chamaecyparis > Chamaecyparis obtusa. The sequence continues at coordinate 49,730 of BSBK01005505.1, read as the reverse complement.
GGTCATCCTACACCCAGGCAATCCGATATGGATGTGGGTGTTTCTGTCTCTTGAGCTTCAGCTTTGTCACCATCTCTTTTGACACCAAATTTTTAGTGCTTCCACTATCAATAATCACATCACAACATTTACCTTCACACTTGCATCTAGTGTGAAACAAGCTCCTCCTTTGTTTGGGTTCATTCTCACCACTCAGCAGGACTCTTTTGTTAATTAACGTTTCTCCTCCTTCAGCATCTTCAGAATTTGATGATCTAGCATCTTCATCTACATGTGCAACTCTGGCCTGGCCTTCATTCCTCCTGTCTGTTCTACCTTGGCGCTGAGGACATTCAAATGCCCTATGACCTTCTTCCTCACAGTGAAAACATGTTCCACGGAAGCCTCCTCTTCCCGAACCTTGTCCTCTTCCTCTTCCTCTCTGTTCTCTATTATTCTAATCTTGGAAATGATTGGAATTGTTTCCTCTCTGATTCTAGCTGCTACTGGCCTCATCCTTCTTTTTCAGATCTTTATTTCGGCCACCATATGACCGTCCACCAGATCTTCCACCATGACCTCTTCCATTTTGTTTGCTCTCAAACTTCTTGTTCAACTTTTCCTCTACTTTTAGGGCAAACTGGTATGCCTCCTCAATACTGTTCATTCAAACCAGATTCAACTCCTCGTGAATGCTTGGCCTTAACCCATTAAGGTATCGGGCAACTTTCTCCTTATCAGCTTCTACATGGCCTGTTCTAATGAGGAGTCGATAGAACTCCTCTGTATACTCATGAACAGATCTTCCTGCTTGCTTCAAACTTTGCATTTTCTTTAGTAGGTCAAGCTCATAATCAACAGGAATGAACTGTCGCTTTAATTTATCCACCATCTGATCCCATCTTGTGATTTTATCTTTCCCTCTTCTATTTTGCTCTAACTGAATTTCTTGCCACTAGATCTTCGCATGACCTTTCAATCTAGCCTTCACAAATTTTACCCTATTAGGATCTTCAACATCTTCATATTCAAAATATTCCTCACATTAATTGATCCAGTCGATCAATTCTTCTGGGTTAAGATTTCTAGAAAATGTACGAACCTCAATCTTAGGTCTTTTCCCAATCTTGGAAATCGCCCAAAAAAGTCTTTCTTCCTCTTGATTCACAACTTGAGCTTCTCCTTCTTAATATTCTTCTTCGGCTTCATCCTCGCTTTCATCTCAGACATTAAGATTCATTCCTTTGCGAATCTCTTCTTGCAATGCTCGCACTTGTCTCTGCAGCTCTCTAACCTCAGGTGTCACAGCACCAGCTCTTCCGCCACGTTCTCTTTGTGGAGACATTTTCGCGATGCACACTGAAACCCTAACCACGGTCCTGGTGCAAAATACCTCATAGTTGGTGGTCTGTTTACACACTCAAGAACTCCTACTCTGATACCACTTGATGAAGGGTGCTCCCCTTAGTACCACAAGCACATAACAGAAATAGAGAAACCACAATAATAATATGCAAGAACAAAAAATTGGCTTCTTATTATCTCCACAAATGTGGAATTACAAACTTTCAGAATTACAATATGCAAAGCCACATGGGCATTCCCTTACAATATTTTGTAGGAAAAATCCTCGAATCAATACCCAAAACTGCCCTAGACAACACTATGGGCCTTCTTTATATAGGCAATTTCCATCACTCGAGAAGGTTCCAGAAATTTAGCCCTAAGGGCTGACCAAACTTAGAATTATTTTATTTTACAATTTATTGCATCAAAGTTGGCTCAAAATGAGTTTTGAAACCCGAACAAAAATTTTGAAGGAAAATTATTTTTTGCCATTTCAGGTGGCCCGACTTTCGGAGACCATAAGTCATCACAGTTGACCCGATTGACTATTATAACCCCATTTCAAAAATGCCGTGAAGCACTCTACAGGCTTGACAGGCGCAAGGCCCTCGTCACCCAATTTTTTGACCTCATCCGGGGCCTCTAAAGCCTTCAAAACTGAGTTCAAAGTTTTTGTACCCTGCTGCCAATACCAAAAATCTTCAATATCTCCAAAACTAGACCTGATCTAGCCATGAAACTTTGCTGGCAGGCTAATATGACTGAGATGAACCTCCACATGTAAAATTAGAACATTCTGAGATTGTAAGACCAACTTACTAAAAAAATAGCAAGTTTCCATAAATAGCAACTCTGCACAAGATAGCCCTTATTGAATACAAAAGCAAAAATATTTTTGGGTGATGAAAGATTGCTCTTACACCTAGGATGCTCCTGCATCAGACACCCAGGGTAATTTGAGAAGTGACCCTGTCACGACTTAGGTGTACAGAGGAAAACTAAGATGGTTAACCTCCTCCTTTGTTAGCCATGATGAATCTTCAAGAGGTCATCCTTTCCATTTGCCCAAATACTCTTCATATGTCCTGTTCCTTGTGCTTCTGCCAACACGACTATCCAGTATGTCTTCAATCTCCTTGACATCTGAACTGGTTGCTAGAATACTCCACTGTGCTGCTGCAACCTCATCTTCAACACCTCTTTCATGATACTCTATCAAATCTGAAATGTTAAACACTGGTGAAATATTCATCTCACTAGGCAAGTCTACCTCATATGCATTTCCTGAATCATGCTTCTTCAGTATCTTACATGGCCCAAACTTCTTCATTTTCAACTTGTTATATGTACCAACCGAAAATCACTTGTTCCGCAAATGAACTACGATTTTATCTCCAACGTGAAATTTCTTATGCCTCCTTTTCTCATCTGCCTTAGCCTTATATTGTGCATTCATCTTGGTAATATGCTTCCTCACCTCCTCATGGATGTTCTTCAAGTGCTCTGCAAAATCCTCAGCTTCAGCACTACTTATTTCTCTTTTATCTATCTTTCTCAATTCAGATGCATTTCTTGGACTACTTCCATATACAATCTGGAATGGTGATTTACCAGTGCTCCTGTTGACAACATTATTGTATGCAAATTCTACCTGTGGTAAAATGAAATCCCATCCTGTTGGCTTATCTCCAACCAAACATCTCAGCAGATTTCTTAAACTTGTATTCACCACCTCTGTCTGTCCATCAGTCTGTGGATGATGTGAGGAACTGAACTTGAAATCTATTTTCAACTTCTTTCATAATGTACGCCAGAAATATCCAACAAACTTAGTGTCTCTATCTAAAACTATGGTCTTTGGCAAACCATGTAGTCTCACTACTTTGAAAAACAATTCTGCTACATGAACAACATCATTAGTCTTTTTGTAGGGAATGAAATGTGCCATCTTCAAAAATCTGTCAACTACTACAAAAATTGAATCATGTCCCCGCTGTGTCTTTGGTAAACCAAGAACAAAGTCCATACTAATATCCTCCCAAGACTTCTATGGTACAGGTAATGGCTGATATAACCCTATATTCTACTTCACTCCCTTCGCCATCTGACATACTCTGCAACTCTGTACAAATTTTTTCACATCTTGCTGTAACTGTGACCAATAATAATTTGCACTAACCAAAGCAAGGGTTTTATCACGACCAAAGTGTCCAGCCAATCCTCCACTATGCTTATCTTTGATGAGATTCTCCCTCATAGAACTTCTTGGAATGCACAACTGACTCCCTCTGAATAGCATATCATCCTGAATGATAAAATCTAGCCATTTCATCCTATCTAGAGTAATAGGTTCTTTACAAGCTTTCCAAGCTCCACCAAAATCAGGATCCTCTGGATACAAATTCTTGAGTTCCTTGAACCCAACCACCTCAATCTGCATCTCTATCAGCAATAGTTGCTTTTTGCTAAGAGCATCTACAACCCTATTAGACTTTCCACTCCTGTGTTTCAAAACAAATGTATAACTCTGCAAAAACTCAACCCATTTCAAATGCCTCTGATTCAACTTTCCTTGACTATTCAAATATTGCAAAGCTTGATGATCAGTATACAAGACAAACTCTTTAGGAAGTAGATAATGTCTCCACTTCTTTAATGCTTGAACTATAACATAAAACCCCTGATCATAAACAGAATACTTTCTCTTGGCATCATTTAACTTCTCACTGAAATAAGCAACAGATTTACCTTCTTGGCTCATAACAGCTCCTATTGCGGTACCACTAGCATCACAATCTACTTGAAACACCTTATTAAAATTTGGAAGTGCTAAAATAGGTTGTTCTGTAACTTTTTGTTTCAACAATTGAAAACTCTTTTCTGCCCCATTAGTCCACTTAAACTCTTTTCTATCCCCTCTCATTGTTTCAGTCATGGGTCCACAAATACTGCTAAATTTTTTTGATAAACTTTCTGTAAAAACTAGCTAGACCATGAAAAGATCTTACCTCAGTAGCACTCCTTGGAGTGGGCCATTCAAGGATAGCCTGTACCTTCTCTGAGTCCATTTTTAGACCTTCTGCTGAAACTACAAATCCCAAATACACTAACTTTTTCTTCACAAAACTGCACTTCTTCAAATTAATCAACAATTTCTCATCTCTCAACTTCTCAAACACCATACGAATATGCATCATATGTTCCTCCAATGTCTTGCTAAAAATCAAAATATCATCTAGGTAAACAATGACAAACTTACCCAAAAATTCTTTCAAGACCTCATTCATGAGCCGCATGAAAGTGCTCGGTGCATTGGTTAGCCCAAAAGGCATGACTAACCACTCATACAGTCCTTTCTTTTTCTTGAAGGCAGTCTTCCATTCATCTCTTTCTTTGATCCGAATCTAGTGATATCCACTTTTCAGTTCTATCTTTGAAAAATAAACAGCCCCAGTCAAACAATCCATAATATCATCCATTCATGGCAATGAAAACCTATACTTGATTGTGATCTTATTTATTGCTCTGGAATCTGTACACATCCTCCATTCTCCATTTTTCTTTGGTGCTAATACTGCTGGTACAACACATGGACTTAGGCTCTCCTGAATCAATCCCTTCTATAACAACTCATGTAGTTGTTTGTTCAACTCTTCACTTTCTGCTGGTGTCATTCTGTGTGCTGCCTTGTTTGGCAAACTGGCTCCTGGAATTAAATCTATCTGATGATTGATCTTCCTTACCGGTGGTAATCCATCAGGTACATTATCAGATACAATATCCCGAAACTCATTCAACAAATTTGCAACCTCTACAGGTACATCCTCTACTTCTTCTTTACCAACTTTTAGAATTAAAGCGAAACACACATGCTCATGCCTCATATCATTTAGGAATTTTCTTCCATCAACAAATGTTATTCTTGCATTACCACATACTTTTTCTTCGGTCTCCTTCAATGGCTTTAGGTTATGTCGCACTCCATCCTTTGTCAGGGAATAAGTATTCGCACGACCATCGTGTACAACACATCTGTCAAACTGCCATGGTCTACCCAATAACATATGACATGCATCCATAGATATTATATCACATAGTACCTCATCTTGGTACCTGCCGATCTTGAACTTTACTAGGCACTGTTCACTGACCATGACCTTGTGGTCATCCTACACCCAGGCAATCCGATATGGATGTGGGTGTTTCTGTCTCTTGAGCTTCAGCTTTGTCACCATCTCTTTTGACACCAAATTGTCAGTGCTTCCACTATCAATAATCACATCACAACATTTACCTTCACACTTGCATCTAGTGCGAAACAAGCTCCTCCTTTGTTCGGGTTCATTCTCACCACTGAATAGGACTCTTCTATTAATTAGCATTTCTCCTCTTTTAGCATCTTCAGAATTTGATGATCTGACATCTTCATCTACATGTGCAACTCTGGCCTAGCCTTCATTCCTCTTGTTTGTTCTACCTTGGTGCTGAGGACATTCAAATGTCCTATGACCTTCTTCCCCACAGTGAAAACATGTTCCACAGAAGCCTCCTTTTCCTGAACCTTGTCCTCTTCCTCTTCCTCTCTGATCTCTATTATTCTAATCTTGGAAATGATTGGAATTATTTCCTCTCTGATTCTGGCTGCTACTGGCCTCATCCTTCTTTTTCAGATCTTCATTTTGGCCACCATATGACCGTCCACCAGATCTTCCACCATGACCTCTTCCATTTTGTCTGCTCTCGAACTTCTTGTTCAACTTTTCCTCTACTTTTAGGGCAAACTGGTATGCCTCCTCAATACTGTTCATTCGAACCAAATTCAACTCCTCTTGAATGCTTGGCCTTAACCCATTAAGGTATCAAACAACTTTCTCCTTATCAGCTTTTGCATGGCCTATTCTGATGAGGAGTCGGTAGAACTCTTTTGTATACTCATGAACAGATCTTTCTGCTTGCTTCAAACTTTGCATTTTCTTTAGTACGTCAAGCTCATAATTAACAGGAATGAACTGTCACTTCAATTTATCCACCATTCGATCCCATCTTGTGATTTTATCTTTCCCTCTTCTAGTTCGTTCCAATTGAATTTCTTGCCACCAGATCTTCGCATGACCTTTCAATCTGGTCTTCGTAAATTTGACCCTATCAGGATCCTCAACATCTTCATACTCAAAATATTCCTCACATTCATTAATCCAGTCGATCAATTCCTCTGGGTTAAGATTTTCAAAAAATGTAGGAACCTCAATCTTAGGTCTTTTCCCAATCTTGGAAATTGTCCGTAAAAGTCTTTCTTCCTCCTGATTCACATCTTCAGCTTCTCCTTCTTGATATTCTTCTTCAGCTTCATCCTCGCTTTCATCTCTAACATTAAGATTCATTCCTTTGTGAATCTTTTCTTGCAATGCTCGCACTTGTCTCTGCAGCTCTCTAACCTGAGGTGTCATAGCACCAGCTCTTCCGCCACATTCTCTTCGTGGAGACATTTTTGCGATGCGTGCTGAAACCCTAACCATGGTCCTGGTGCAAATTGCCTCACAGTTGGTGGTCTGTTTACACACTCAAAAACTCCTGCTCTGATACCACTTGATGAAGGGTGCTCCCCTTAGTACCACAAACACATAACAGAAATAGAGAAACCACAACAATAATATGCAAGAAAAAATTGACTTCTTATTATCTCCACAAATGTGAAATTACAAACTTTTAGAATTACAATATGCAAAGCCACATGGGCATTCCCTTACAATATTCTATAGGAAAAATCCTCAAATCAATACCCAGATCTACTACCCAGAACTGCCCTAGACAACACTATGGGTCTTCTTTATATAGGCAATTTCCACCGCCCGAGAAGATTTCAAAAATTTAGCCCTAAGGGCCGACCAAACTTAGAATTATTTTATTTTACAATTTATTACATCAAAGTCAGCTCAAAATGAGTTTTGAAACCCGAACAAAAATTTTGAAGGAAAATTATTTTTCGCCATTTCAGGTGGCCTAACTTTCGGAGACCATAAGTCATCACCAGTTGACCCGATTGACTATTATAACCCCATTTCGAAAATGCCACGAAGTGCTCTACAAGCTTGATTAGCACAAAGTGCTCATCACCTAATTTTTTGACCTCATTTGGGGCCTTGAAAGCCTTCAAAACTGAGTTCAAAGGTTCTGTACCCTGCTGCCAATACCAAAAATCTTCAATATCTCCAAAACTAGACCTGATCTAGCCATGAAACTTTGCTGGTAGGCTGATATGACTGAGATGAACCTCCACATGTAAAATTAGAACATTCTGAGATCATAAGACCAACTTACTAAAAAAATAGCAAGTTTCCATAAATAGCAACTCTGCACAAGATTAGCCCTTATTGAATACAAAAGCAAAAATATTTTTGGGAGATGCAAGATTGCTCTTACACCCAGCATGCTCCTGCATCAATTAGAAAAGGAATTGTATAGATGAGAGATTTGTATACAACCCTTGTTACTCAAAAACCAATATTTAAAACTTCAATTCTCTGACATCTAACAGTAAAGAGGAATTTCTTGAAACTAAAAATGTAAAGGATCAATCCAATAAAAAACAATAAACTTACTTCCTCAATCTTGGACAGAAAACAAGTTTTCTTTGTATTAATTAAAAAAGTGAATACAATTGATTCCCACCTTGGTTGCAGTCACTTTCCATACATATTATCTACCTACAATACTATCATTATAGTAATATTATGTATATACTATCAACCTGTATCCTTAGTGTTGGTTGTGGTATCCCATCTCATAAAAATTTGATGGGATGCAAAAAAGCTTCCAACTGACACAACTATTCCTATAAACTAACTACTTGCAATTGAGAGTGTCTAACTTACAATAAAATAAATAAACTAAAAGAAAAAACAAAAATGATAATTAATCCAATATGGTTGTTTCCTCATCAACATCCTTTTCTGGAAACTCATTGGGCTTCCTCAAATATTTTTTTACCCATTCTGCAACTTGAGCATTAATGAAAATCACTTTTGCTAATCTAGAGATCTAGTCTAATATCACCCGCGAATTGGAGAAAAATTGCCAATTCTCCATGCAGAAAAATTGCCTCCCATGAAATAGAAAAAAATTGCTATTTTTCCATCCCTTAAAAGGTTGTCTTGTGAAATGGAAAAAAATGCTTAAAAGCCCTATTTTGAAAGAAATGTGTGACCTTGAAGCTTGTCCCATTGCTCATCCCTATACTTTGATCCCCTTAGAATTGATCTGATGCTCTAGAAATGAGAAAATTTGAAGGCTCCAACAATGGCTCTTTCTGGGGACATATACCCTCATGGGTATAGTGAGAAGCCAATTATCTCTGGAAGAAGACTAATCATCAAACAAAATGAGATAAAACAAAAGAAAATAAAAATAAGAAAAAGAGCTCAAATACACACACACACACACACACATACATTTACATATACATATACATACATACATACATACATACATACATACATACATACATACATACATATATGTATGTATGTATATATATATATATGTATATATGTAGATGTACATATATCTATATGTAGATGTACATATATCTATATGTAGATGTACATATATCTATATGTAGATATATATTATATATATATATATATATATATATATATATATATATATATATATATATATATATATATATATATATATATATATATATATATATATATATATATATATATCTATCTATATATTTATATGTATATCTTTATGAAAATGTATATATATGTGTGTGTGTGTGTATATATATATATATATATATATATATATATATATATATATATATATATATATATATATATATATATATATATATATATATATATATATATATATATATATATATATAGAGAGAGAGAGAGAGAGAGAGAGAGAGAGAGAGAGATTTTCAGAGCATTTCAAAAAAAGATATATTTCAAGTATTTCCCATGTACATGGAACTCTTGAATATATCTTTCAACATCATGTAAAAAGTATGAATGCTCTCCAACCTTTCCGACAATGATATACGGTCCTATCCAGAGGGCTTCAAATTTTCAATGTTTTCCTTTATCTTGATCTTTATCATTCCACTTCAAAACCCAATCTCCTTCATGGAATGATCTATTAGTGGCTCTTTTGTCATGTAAAAGTTTGACCTACTTTTATTTTCTCATATTTTGATCTTGAGCCTCCCTTCTGATTTCTTCTAATTTTGCAAGCTGGACCATCCTGTCCTCCATGAAATCCAAGTCTTCCAATTCTTCATCCTTAACAAATTTATACACGGGAAGAAAATTATTCATAGGAATCTTGGATTTCTTCCCAAAGACTATCTTATAAGGGGCATACCCTTTTGATTTATTGACAGTAATTCTATCGACCCATAATGCAAGCTTGAACTTTGAATCCCATGCTCTTTTGTTATTGTCCAACATTCTCCTTATAATTTTTAATATGTTCTTGTTACTTGACTCAACTTGGCCATTTCCTTGTGGATGATAAGGTGATAAGTGAGACAAGTTTATACCAAAGGAGTTGCAAAAGTCATAAAATTGTTTAAATCTAAAACACATCCCATTGTCACATATAACCTTATTGGGGAATCCAAACCTTGTCAAGATATTTTCTATCAGAAATTTGGTCACCACTTTTCTAGTAGCCTATCTAGTGGGTATAACCTCTACCCACTTAGTCTCATAGTCAGTGGACATTATGATCTACCTATGCCCTCTACTAGATTCATCAATGATTTCCCCAGTAAAGTATATTCCCCATATTTGAAAGGGCTCCTCAGTATGCAAATTCTGAAGTGGTAGAAACTCATCATACTTCAATTTACCTAAATATTTCTAACATGCTTCATATTTTCTAACAAACATATGACAAACCTTTAAAAAATAAGGCCAATAATATCCAACATTCATAATTTTGTGGGCAATAGTTTTAGTTGATAAATGCCCACCACAAACTCCTTCATGTAGTTCTTTAAGGACCTTTTCTGCCTGGTATACGTCTAAACAAAACAAAAGAATGTCATCTCTAATTTTCCAATACAAATCACCCTGAATCAACACATATTTAGACACTTTCAATTTTATTATTCTCTTCTAGCTATCTATCAGTCCATCCTTACATTCCATTGGTCTTAAAAATGTACAATGTTAGTGTACCATGGACATTGTTCAGTGCTTACCTCTTATTTGTCCCATTCTACCTAATTTACTAGCATTGCCTCTAGGTTGGATTCTACCATAAGCCTAGCCAACCCTTTTCCTCTCACCAATTTAGTGATCTGAATATTAATGTCAAATTCTTGAATTTGATTAACCCATCTACATCTTCAACCAATAGTCTCTAATTTCTTGAATATGTCTTTGACTTAGGGATATAAGCAACAACTTTATCTCCTACCAGATAAGGCCTGCAAGATTTAACAAATTTAACACGAGCATAGGCTTATTTTTCATTGATGTCATAATTCAACTTAGCTGCTTGAATATTTTTACTAAAAAATGATATCAGTTTCTTGTGGCCTTCATCATTCTTCTATAGCATAATAACTACTATAGTATGGTATGATGCAAAAGAAAATAATTGAAATGGTTTAGAAAAATAAGGTGATTTAAGGAAAGGGGCCTCGTTAATTTATTTCTTGATCTTAGCAAATGCTTCCAATGCTTCATCTGTCCATTTGATGTTTGCTCCATTCTTAAGCATTTTTGCAATGGGTTTGACTATCTCAATAAAATTAGATACAAGTCACTTGACAAAGTTTATTTTCCCAAAGAATGATTGGATGACCTTAAAATTTTTAGGAATATGAATCTTGTCTATAGCTTCAATTCTTTATAGGTCTATCTTAATACCCTCCTTTGATACTATATGCCCTAACAATTTTTCTTTAGTGACCCCAAATTGACACTTCTTAGGGTTAAGGGATATACCATATTCAAGCACTCTCTTGAAGGTTCTCTCCAAATATTTACAATGATCTTGAACTTTCTTAGAGTACACAGTCAAGTCATCTTAATAAATGACCATGATAACATCGATGAAATATTCAAAGGCTACAACCATTGCTATTTGAAAAGTTGCTCATGCATTAGTCAGTTCAAAGGGCATTCTAACATAAACATAGGTTCCCAAATGGAATATTAAAAGATATTTTGTATTGTTCTTCCTCTTTTAATTTGACTTGATTATAACTAGAGAACCCATCCCTCATAAACAACAACTCATTTCCTATCACCTTATGTAATAATGCTTCCATGTTTGGTAGAGCATAGTTATCTTTAAGTAAGGGTATGTTTAGATTTCTAAAATCCACACATAATCTTATATCACCATTTTTTTTCTCACCAGAACTAAGTTTGATACCTATGATGATGTCTAATGGGTTTAATAATTCTGACATCTCTCATCTTAATCAATTCCTCCTATATTTTTGGAGCCAAATTTGGGTTAATGGTGTGTTTCTTCTATCTGAAAGGTTTGGTATCTGGCTTCAATGGTATTTCATGACTTATAATATCCACCCTCACCTTGGGATTCAATTTCTTGCCAATGAAAACTTCCCTAGGGGTGTATTCATTTCCCAGATTTATTTTCTCTACTTCTTCAACCACATTGTTCTTAGCTTTTACCTTTTCCCCATCTTTATTGTCAAACACTCTTTCTAGTGCAGTAAGGCCTTTGGGAATTTTATGTCTTTAGTTGTACAACTTATTTTCCAAAAATCATTTCTTTCCCATTTTCCACCTCAACATGAGTGTTTAGATCTATCAAATAGTCCTCATACTATTCCTCACAAGTCAAGAATCTGATTATATCTCTATCATCTTCAAAAATGTGCCAATTATAGACATTATCAAGAACTGCTAGTCTAGATTTAATTTCAACCTACACAAGTTCATCAAAGGGGATACTACTTTGTCTAACAACATGGTTAGCCATAAAATCAGCGATGAAATTCTTTGACCTATCAATCTATTCTATTGAAAAGGCATCCAAAAATTCTAGATAATCCCACACCTGATTCCTATATATCTTTAATTTTTCATTTTTGGTAATAAATTTGTCTCTTACTTGTGACACAATTAAATCATAATCACCATGAAAAGATAGTATTCTAATCCCATGTTTAATGAAAATGTTCAATCCTATTAAAAGGGCCTCATACTCAACTATGTTATTAGTGCATTCAAAATTTAGAAGGAAAGAATATTTAAAAGACTTACCTTGAGGTGAAACAAGAAACTACACCAGCACCATTACCTTCCTTATTGCAAGCTCCATCAAATTAGATACACTAGATGTCTTTAGGGTTCCCTTTTGCATACAACTCAATCAAATTAGTATTTAAAATAGGTTTAGTAATACCTACCTAACATTTATCCATATCTAAATGGGAGAAGTTCACTATATCTTATGATGTGTCTCCTTCAATTATGTATGGGGATCTTGGTTCCCTATTAATCCTCACCTCCTTTTCATTTATAGGGATAGTGGAGTATGATAAGTCAAGATGGATATGTCCCCCTACCAAATTTGACCATTGTTTGGATAAGAGCATTCCATAATTTGTAGGAACTTCCACAACTATAATATCTATCTTGTATGATGCATCAGGGTATGCAGGTAATTTGAATTCTACTCCTTTCATAATTCCAACCACAATAATATACCTATTATCCATGGCATAACATTTACCATAAGTAGTATCTACATCTAGTCCTAATTCTCTCATGACATCAACTGACATGACATTTATTGCTGCCCCTAAATCAATCATACAATTCTTGACCAATTTATTGTTAATTAACAATGTCAAAAAAAGCATCAACTTGAGATGGGTTTTTAGTTAAATTAGTTCCTAGATAAATCATAGGTGGTTCTTCGTTATCCTTTTCCTTCTCTGAATCTTCTTTAGAAGTTTCTACATTAGATAAAAATTCTAGTGTTTCTTTTTGTAGTTAGGAAATTTCAAAATTTGAATTAAAGGGACAAAAATTATCACTTGCAATAAAGCTTGAATCATAAAAGAGTTACAATTAGAAATTTTCTTACTAGGGATTTTCTTGTCCATAGTTTTGACTAGTTTTAGGGGCTAATCTTGTTCTACCTATTTCTTTGGAGGGTCCTCTTTTACCTTTTTGGTTGCACCAACTCTATTGTCTTCTTGCTTTGAAATTTTAACAAACATTCCTATAGGTTTTCCTTTATCTACATTCATCCTTCGATTCCTTAGCCGGTAACTATTGCGGGCTTGCTCAATTGTTGCTACCATGAGAGCCCTCTTCTCCTCATCAATTATTCTTCTCAGCTTAGGGACTTCTTCATCAAAAAATATTTTATGCACTCCTTTATATCTTGTCCTCATCATATTTACATTTGGTATACACTCGCTTTAGAGGTATCACTATCTCTTCCCCAAAATGGCTCAGATGATAGTGCATTAAGTTTTGGTGGTTCTATATCATACTACTCCATTTCCTCCAACACACTTTGCACAATAAAACTTTGTTTAGGAGCATGTGGTAATCTATAAACTTCACACCATGGTCTATATTCAACTAGATAATTTCCTTTCCTGAAAGGATCAGGGGTATCTTCATTCTTCTTTGTACTAACTGGCTTACCATCCTTCCAAGTCGTGTTGTATGGCATGTCTTACAATCTGAATCTCTCACTCTTTGTTGGGTAAGGATGATCACTCTTATTTTATTTAAACCTATCTCCCTTATTCTTCTTGACATGTAACTCTTTGACCATGTCCATCAACTTATCAATTTTATCTTCATTCTTTTTCTTCTTAAGTTCCCTTGGCTTATATAGCTTTGGATCCTCCCTTTTGTCTACCTTGCCAACAACCTTGTGGTTATTTTCAATGGTCATGGAAGTTTTAGACACTTGTTGTAGTGTGGATGGTCTATGGGATCTGATCTCATAGTGAGTTTTACTATCAAAAGCACTTACATAAAAAATAATGAAAAAGGAATCAACATGCCTAATATCTCTAGGAATTTTGTTCAATACTCATTGAAATTTTGTTAAATTTTGCTAAAGACTCATTGAAATTCTTCTTAATGCTAGTCAATTCATGAGAAGCAAAGGATGTATCATTGTGGTCATAAAAATGCTCAATAAAGGTTAATGAGATCCTTAAACATGAATTAAAGATAGTAAATCTAAAATTGAGTTTGAAAGATGGAAACAAAAAGAATGAAGCAAATTTGAAATCTGAGAATGAAGATTTGAAATCTAAACTTTGTAAAGTGACATCTGAACTTGAGAAAAAAAAATTGCAGTATGCTGAACTTGAAAAGTACAATACAATTGTGAAAGGTGAATTGACTTAGTCTAAGCAACAACTTGAGAGACTATATTCCACTAGTGAGAAGATTGATGAATAGATGTCTTATCAAAAGCCATTCTATGATAAAACTAGTCTTGAATTTAACTCATCTAAGGTAAGTGAAGAAAGCAAGGAACCAAATCTGAAAATTTTTGAAAACATAGATGAAAAGAAATTTGATGAAGCTGACAAATCTAAGGATATACCTAAAGAAGAAGAACCACCTAAACAAGAAGAATCACCTAAAGGTATGCAGAGAGAATTTAAAGTTTTGCATGTAATACTTTTGGTCATATGAAGAAAGATTGCATAGGTAAGCAATTTAAACGTCTTAATGGTTATTGTTATAATTGTCATAGTTTTGGACATAGAGCTATTGAATCTAAGAAGCCTAGATCTAATGATAATAATAATAGTAGAATGTTTAGAGATACTAGCCATGCAGATAAGAGACCTACTAAAGATATAAATAGAAGAAA
Source organism: Chamaecyparis obtusa (assembly GCA_027943335.1). Taxonomy (NCBI): domain Eukaryota; kingdom Viridiplantae; phylum Streptophyta; class Pinopsida; order Cupressales; family Cupressaceae; genus Chamaecyparis; species Chamaecyparis obtusa. The sequence continues at coordinate 34,544 of BSBK01005505.1, read as the reverse complement.
TGGAGTAGTATGTTATAGATGCAATAAGATTGGACACATTGCTAGGAATTATAGATCACAAATCAACCATACTGGACCGAGATATGGAAACAATGGAATAGTTTGTCAGATATGCAACAAATTTGGTCATACAACAAGGTTTTGCATAATGAATAACATGAGAAACCCTAATCCTAGAAGTTATACAAGGAGAAATGAGAATGCAAGCAATAGTCAAAGAGGATGCTATAGTAATTCAAAAGAAGTGAAATTTGTTAAAGCCACAGATCAAGGAGACACATTCAGCACATAAGGTAATATGAAAGGTGAAGTATTTAATGGTAAGAGTGAATCTCTTCCTAACCCATCTCAAAGTACTTAATTCATAAATAATGCATTAGAATAGGAACTTAGGATAGTGTAGATGTTAGTATATGATGAATTGAGTCTTGCACAGTTAATCTAAGGTATTATGTGATGTAATGATGCTATGGTTAAGAGCGCATGAGCTAATATGAAGTTATGCAAGTTCGCAAGAAGTTTGAAGTTTTGCAGGAAAGTATGAACAACTTTTTTGGAAAGAAGCAACAAAAGAATTGAATGCGATGTCAGAATCTTGAAGTTAAAAGCTTATGATCGGTATTAGTTAATCATTCAAGTGAATACAAATGTTAAGGAGATCAAAGAAGTAGTGATTGAAGGCAATTTGAAAGTTTTGGTGAAAGAACTTCATGCCAGATCTACGTAAAGCCCTAAATCATGAAATTAAGGTATTTACTGAGAAAATCTAACAGTCAGTTAGATAATTTGTAGAAGATATGGATGTTTCATTTGTTCATAGCATAAGAGATACAATTAGACCTAAGATCAAAAGGGAACCAATAGAACCCTTGGAAGAAGACCCTAGATTAGCATTATCATCCATACCGGATGAAGTTTTGCATTTAGAGAATGTTAGAGGCTATTTGGGATGCAAACTTGAAACCCTCAGTGAAAGTGGTTTTACTAAGGAATATGAGAAACTATACAATCATGATATGTCATTGAAAGTAGGGTTTGAACATCTGAATGAAAATGAAATCGTAAGGTATTCACTACAACATGAATTTGATGATGATGAATGCACCAAAATCATTTTGAGAAAAATTCATAATGGGAAGTTTTGGTTAGATGATAGAGTGATTGATATAACAACAAACTTGATTCATGAAGTAAATGGTTTATCAAAATCTAGAGTTATACCATTTAATGAGAAAAATGTGAAGAAAACTATACTGGACAATACTAAGTCATCCTACAATGGTAGAGGAATAGTAATCAACAAGATACAACAAGATGATGTTAGATATTTATGCAAGATCTTAACATCTAAGTTTTGTGCTAACTCTAGAGAAGATGACATGGTAGCTGGAATGATTCATGTAGCCTATTTGATGTGTGTTGATAAAGTTCAAGTGGATATGTGTGAAATTTTGAGAATTCAATTATTTGAGAACCTTGAGAAGATTAAGAAGACTAAAAGCTCACAGTTTAGATTCTTATCCTTGATTACATATATGTTTTTCCATTTGCTGAGAAGATTTCCATTCACTATTGGAGAAGATTGGAATGATAACAGAACCACCATGGACAAAATTAAGAAAGTGTATCTGAGATATCCTATAGAGAAGGTTAATGAGAGTGTAACCTTAGTAATCAAATCATTTCAGAACTTGATGAAGAAAAGATCAAGAATCCCACAGGCTATAGTTGAGAAGTATAAAGATGAAATATGCTTTATGGTTGACATTGAATTTACCTTTATTGAAGTAGTTGAACCTAGAGTAGAATTCATAGACCCTCTTGGATATGAAATTTTTGAAGTTGAAGCAAAAGAATATGTGAATAGTTTGTTGAAAAGTAAATTAGATGTAAACAACACTAGATTTTGGACTTTTGAGGAGAACTTCAACTCCGCAAAGTCTATACAAGAAAAAAATTTATCAAAGAAGAGAGTGGAAATCACCATTAAGAAAATTCTTAAGGATACATGAATGTCAGAACAAGAATTCCTAATTGCAAAGAATACCACAACAACACTAAGAGACATTGGAAAAAAAGAAGTCTTGTCTGTTCCACCCCTATCATCAGTTGCAGATGAGACTGAAAATATCCAGAATGTAGTGAAAGTGGAGAAAGTTGAAAAGGAATAGGAAACTAGAAAATCTATAAGATCTTCCACCACTCCACCAGGTAAAAGGGTAAAAGAAATGGCTATTGGACCAAGTAAAAGACATAAAATAATAGTTGCCTCAGTATAAAGGAAAGTATCAGAAATTAAAGATGATGAAGATATTGAAGTCAAGAAGAAGAAATGGAAACCAAAGATAGAAAAGGTAAATGATCAAATTATTAATGATGGAGACTTTTCCAAAATGAATAAATATTATGAGCTGTACAATTATTCTGAAAGATTAAACTTGGAGAATGTAGTTGTCAAGCACATGATCTTAGCAAATAAGAAATTTGATACTATTCAAGGGAAGATACCTGATGATTTGTTTGAGAAATTGGTAAATAGGAAGAAGAGAGCAGCTGAAGAAGACAATAAGATCAGAGAAAATTTTGTGAGAAAGCTCTGTGATATTAGAGATGAAGACCACTTCAAGGAAATCATGAAAGATCTTGGTATTCATCTGAGAACAAAAAGAAGAACAATTTAGAAAATGGGAGGAAATTATGAAGAAATCAATAAGGAAACTGAACAAGCAATAATAAAGGTAATGAGTACAGGTGTTGGTAAGCACTCAAGTGTAGCAGATCAAGCTTTGGAAGCTAAGCACCAGAAAATTCCCTATCCACCACCATCAATCAACATTGAAGATGAATCAATGAATGTGGAAGGAACTCATATAATACTAGATAGTGATGACAATCATTTTAGCAACCTTGAGAACATTGTTGACAATTCAGCCTTGGAGGAACAAGACAGATCAGTTGAGGAAGAAAGGAAGGAAATAAGACAAGAAGAAGAGAAATAAGAAGAGATTCAAGTAAATACAGAGGCTGAAGGACAAAAAGGAACTCAAAGAAAAGTGGAAATCAGTCCTACCCCTGAGATTGCAACAAAGAAACCACAAATAGAATCAATTTTTGCTAATTTTGGGAAAGAAGTTGATGATGATGATCAAATGGAGATGATCTCATCCCTTAAAAAAATTATTGGTAAGAACATGAAGGTAAAAAGACTTGAAGGATCATTGCTGGAAGTAACAGAGAAGTTGCAGAGTATTGTGACTAGTCAAATAAAAAAGGCAGAACCACAAGTAAAAGCTAAAGAAGTTATGAAGGCATTTAACAATGAATTCACTAACTTGTCAGACATAGCTACAGTAAAGGCTCAGGAAACCTATGAGGCTAAAGTATTTCATGATATTTATCAAAATATCAGAAATGATATCAATAATTTGGATGTATGTATAAAGGAATTAAGAAGGAATTTGGACAGAGGAAAATCTTTGTATATACAGTGTAAAAATACTGAAAATCATGTATCAGAAGTGACTGAGAAGATAAGAGTAAAATTGTTAACCAACCCAAATGCAAAGATATTAGATTGTGAAAAGAGAATCAATAAATTGAATGATGATACAAGAACTCTTAATGATGAAAGAGAAAGGAAAATGAGAAGATTCACTCTTCTAAGAGAGCACATTTCAGTTAAGATAAGCATCATTGAAGGACAATTAGAAGAATGTCTTTCATCCAAGACATGTTATGATAAATTCAACTTTGCAAACCTTCATGCATGTGAGATCGCATCTTATGGTTTATGTGCACTACTTAGTGTTGCAAACACCGTTAAGAAGGCATGGGAGAAGGAGTTAGAGAGCATACAAGTAAATTTTGCAGATTGTGTTGCAAGCCTACCAACTCTGCAATTTTGAATCAAAGGTAAACATTTTTGAGAACACAGTTTTGTCACTTTTTGTCATTGTTGTCAAAAGGAGAGTGATATCAAAAAATTGATATATTGTTATATATATGGAAGTATATTCCTAGGGGGAGTATAGATTATATATAAGATATATGGAGATATAAGGACAGTAAAGATATATTTTTTATGGCCACAATTTTGAAGTTTTATATGACTTAGCCAATTTTCTCATATGTTGCCACCAATGACAAAGGGGGAGATTGTTGGAAATTTGGCTAAGTTAGATATCTAGATGTTGTCATTATGGAAACATATGATCTATATGAAGATCACATATGATAGAGAGCAGCTGTGATAGAGCACAGAACAAAATTGTCTACGTGTAAGCAGCATTTTCCCAGTCTAACTAGAGACAGTTTTGATTGGTGATGTCAATAGAAGTAAGTTCAGTACTTGTGCACTTGAACATGGATACTATGATGTATATTGAAGACTCACATGAGAGTAAAATTCTGTACATGTACGGAAAAAATTTATTGTAGTATTACAGAAATAAAGTTGAAGCCGACAAGATAAAGAAAGAAGACATAATTAGTAAATAGTTAAGGGATTATTTTATTTATCAAAATAATAACTTAATCATATAAAAGGATGGAATCCTATATGTTAACCCTTGGGAAGAACAAGTTAATATGTATATTTTTGAAATGCTTTATGTTTTGTAAAGCTGACTATAAAAGTTATTAGTCCTAATAACTTGTATAAATGTAAGACATATGTAATGCGAAGATAAGTAGTAGAACATATGTCTACGAAAGATATTGTTGCAAAGTTGTAAATTGTGAAAGTCAAGAAAGTAGACTTTGTATATGCAAGCAAAGTAGTAAAAGGTTATATACCTTGCCCTTTTTGTAATAATAAATCATTGTACATTACATGTTTGGGCAGTGGGCTCATCTTGTAATCATTTCAAATTGTACTACCAACTCTTAGCAGGGTTGAGGCTTATAACAAGGCCTAGAGTCCCTTAATCAGGACTGAGACACTATATGTATGTAACAGGCTCCTAACAGGGCCAACATCCTTAACATGATACTTTTGATTAGTGGATCATTGTGGGTATCATCCCCACCAGGGTTTTTCCTTGGCCAGGGTTTCCTCGAGAACAAATAATGTGTTATGAGTTCATTTTATTTATTGATATGCATGTTATTTAGTTTACTTTGTTTTGCAAGCATCAAGTTAATCTGTTATATCCATAATTGGGAAAAATTAAAAGTTTGTAGAATACTGATTCACCCCCCCTCTCAATATTCCCTATTTCTAACATTATCTTTGATGTTTCACCCATTGTTTGTTCAAAATCTGGAACATCAACAAGAATTTCAAACAATGTTTTCATCTTTTGTACATTGTCTTCTAGTTCTTGATCCTCTTGTTGATTTCCCTAATTTTCTTCCTCTTCTTCTACTTGATGGATTTCCATATCATTTACCATATCAGTTCAAAAAAAAAAGGAATCCTATTCTCCTCAGGGGTGCGATTTTTCATTTTCACATTGACCTCATTATATGTGTTCCCTTTGATATCTACAAATTTCTTATATTTAGTGAAAGACATGTTTGATATATCCTTAATTTTACTCAATTTATATTTAGGGCTTAATTCAATGTGGTTATTTTCTCCTTTATGTAGAGACCTTCTTCCCCACATGAATTTAAGTGCTAAATTCCTCGGGCCCCTATTTCTGATAATGCAAATCAAATCATTGCTCATGAAATGAATCAATTAAAACATAGAGTCCCTACCTCTTTAAGAGGAAAATGTTTCTTTACTAATTCTAAGTTCTTATCTCTAGTAGAGTCTTAATTACATCACCAGAGCTTCTAGGAAATCTTCAACGTTGTCTTTCATAGACAACTCCCTAGTAGAGTTTCCAATCTGTTGGTTCCCAAAACTACAGATTGGAAATCCAAGAGCTTTTCCAATTCTCTTATAGGATTTATTTAGTCAGTCTTGGAAACCAAATGAGAATAATCTAATTCCCCTACACTTTAGGCTTTTTGTAGTACCCCGCCTATAGTTCGCTTGTAGGTTTCTTTATGTTTTAGTGTGTGACCGAATTCTTTTAGGTCACTTTTGATGTGATCAATTATTATGTTAATAAATGATGATTATGGATTTCTATTCATTGAATGTGTATCAGGTATTGCATAGATTAGATGTTGATATCATTTGATGTTATGTTTATGTTTTATATTGATTCATGGTACTGATCTCATACTGGCATGTGTATGGTTGTCATGTGTTTGCATCTGTTTGACATGTTTGTTTGGTAGAGGACGGAGGCATAGTTACTTGTATAGTCGAGATCCACACGACCGATTGTACCCTATCATTGTCTATTATATATTATTGTATGTACATGCTTCATCTTGTGGTGATAGGTTCACAGGTATAGGGCATCATCTTCCCTGAATTGGTAGGAGTGAGCATGCCCACAAACATTCATCTCAATGGTAAAGAGGGGAGATAATACACAGACCCAAAACCCAAAACCTAAGCCTTATTGTCCTAGGATTGGACAAGTGTCGATTTGACTTCCCTACCCGAATTCATCTGGTTGGCATGAATTCATGGATCCCTTCTCCTGTGTTTGCTTGATTTATTGTGTTTGATTTTTACTGTGCATGATTCAGTTGATTTATGATTATGTGGGTGATTATTGATTTATTGATTATAGTTGAAATATGTAAATTTAGATTATTTTATGTGAATATCAATGTTAGGTGCATAGTTGAATTTAATGTTTAATTATGCTTCTAGGATTTAATTGAGGGAATTAAATTAAAGTTAATTATTTTAGTATTGGAAATTAATATTGATTATGTCCTAAGTTTATTATGATGAAATTTAGTTAAAATCAAATAATTGGTTATTTGGATTTAATTGAGTATTTTATTGAGAATTGGATTTTATTATGTTTGTGAGTATTATTAAATGATTAAATAATTAATTGCATGAATTCATAATGCATTAACTATTTAATTTATTTAATAATAGATTTTATTATTAACATGTGCTTTGTTGAGTTTGGAAGTAATTTGTTTGAAAATGTGACAACTTGTCTTTAGGAGACTAAGTTGAGTTGTGCACAATTAAATTTATTTTTAATTATTAATTAGTAATTTCTCTCAACAAAAGAGGGAGAGTTTGATTAAGAGTTCTTTTGTGAGTCATCTAGGGTTTTGCATGATTAGTGGAGTTGAATCCCTAATAGAGGGAGTTTGCATTCAATCAGGTTGTTGGAGCATTTTTTGAGAGAGAGAGCTTTTGGAGTTTTTGTGCTTTCTTGTGTTCTTGAGCTTTTGGTGTGTGTGCTTGAATTCTGGGTGAAAGTTGCTTGCTTTTGGATTTGAGATTTGCATGCACTGTGTCTCAGAATCTGGAGGTTGAGCTTTCCTATTGTCAGATCTGGGAGATTCAACATTCTACAGGAAATCTTATTCAGTTTCTAGCATTGGAATTGAGGTAGGGTTTTGAGAAATTTTCCTATGTTTTGCTTGTGTACTTTCTGTAATTTCTCTATGTTTGTTTCAGTTTGTAGATATAGATCTATTTTCTGTATATGCTTTCAATTTGAGGTTTAGAAAGCTCATAAGATTGCTATTTTGTATTTTTATACAAACTTGGCACAGTAGGGTTATGTTGTCTGATTTTGAATTAAAAATTCATCCTAGAACTCTTAGAAAATGAAAAATCAATCTCTATATAGTTAGTTCGATAGTTTGAATAATTTAATTTAGTGAGTTGTTGATGAAAACCCAATTTGGGTGAAAATTCACTATTCTGTGGGAAAAAAATAATTCTCTATCAAAAAAATCAGTAAAAAAAGATATTACAACAGTAAAAAAATTTACAAAAGAAAAGAAAAAGAATTACATTGGCAAATATATAAATACATTCATTTGCAACAAGTATAATAAACAAATTTAGTGTGGGTCAAATTGTCCTATTTATAGAATGAAAAGAAGATATTTCCAATTCTAGAAATATTCTTCTTTATACTGGTTTTTCCGTTTTTGAAAAAAGACTAGACCTGTCAAAAGTAAACAACAATATTAAAGTATTAGTTTGCTTTAAAATAAAAAATATATATTTTAAATCGAATATATATTATAAAGATAAGTTATTAAATTGTGACTGTTTTTAAAAAAAAATTGAAATAATTTTTTTTTTTATGCATAAGTTAGTGGGAGGCGGGGCCACCACCTTCCCCACCTCCCAAGGCCAACGAGACCTGCCGTCAGTACCCGAGGGTACTGCACGGTAGGGGCCAGCCTACCACCACCTGCGGCGGTACCATAAGCAGTACCGTGCGCAGGGTCTGTGGGGCCTGATTAATCCCCCCCTTACAATGTCATTTATAAAAAAAAAAGAAAGTTTTTTTAATTTATTTTGTTTGTTAGTTAATTCTTTTTAATATTGGTCATTTATTAATAAATTGTGATTTATTAATTCTATTTTATTAAAAGTTTAAAATATGTTTAATATAAATTTTATATTTTATATTATTATAATTTATAGTTTGTAATGTATATTTTGTAAATTATAGTTTGTATTTTATATATTGTATAAATTTTTATTAATCAATTTAATTATTTTAATTTGTAAATTATTTGAAAGATTTTGTTTCAAATTGGTAATTTGTTAATTACTTTATTTAAATTGCTTATTTGATTAGAAGTAATTTTTAAAAGATTATTAGTAAATTAAGTATATTCACTATTTGAATAAATGTGATTTAAATTTCTTTTGTATTTAGATACATGAATTCGTGTAGCTTAATCTATGAGGAATATGGTAACAATATTATCTATTAAAATTCAATTTAATAGTATAGATTAATTGTGTTATTTATTTGATTTCAATCCTAGAATGTGGGATTTAAACTTGGATCTTTTGGCAAACTTAGATTATTGGAAATGTTATATCTATACTTAAATTGGGTGTTTTCACTATGTTGGATTCTTGGGTACTCTTTAGGAAATTCGTTTTACTTATATTATTATTTGAAATGATTGATTTCAAAATTTCCTAGTAGACCTTGTATTTGAATTAAATTGTGATGGTTATGGAATGTATTTGATTATGATCTTTATTTCAGTTCAAATTAATGTGAATGTGTATTCTTCATGTTCTCTTTTCATTATGGGTTGTCGGGTTCTAGATGACCTAGGGGAATACAAAGGCTAGGGTATGAGTCAGATGTTCAAGTTATCAATTATGTTTGGTATGTGTGTACTCTATCTAATTATCACTCTTGTTGACCATTTGGCCCATGTTATACTATATACTATTTGTGGTATCTCTATAACCATATCTAGTTCTTTTGTGTGAAAATGGATATGAGGTTACGTAGTTGTATACTTGATTAGATCTAGGAGAGATCTGTGAGCCTAGGGTAGTTTACCTTGACATGTAATAGGAGGTGGCTTGCAATAAGTGTCAGTGCCCACAAGTGGCTGCCATGATCACTTATTGTAAAGTTTCAATAATCAAGTGATAACCTAATATAATTAAGGGGTATTTAATTGAACCTAATAAGACAAGAGTCCTCACCCATGCTTGAGTGCTAGTACAGATTGTGATGGAATATGGATGAAGTGACTGAGAGGGGGGGGGGGGGTGAATCAGTCAACCATAAAAACACTTCACAATTAATTCTTTGCAGATCCCTTAAGATATCTTAACAATGTTGTCTGTTTTAGCACTCGGTAAATAGATTGCAGTAACCTTGAAGATGTAGAAAGTATTAGCAATATTATCTTTAGATATTCATCAGCACATGTATATGATTGAGGAAGCAATTAAGAACACAAGAGACACAAGATTTAACGTGGAAACCCAATATGGGAAAAACCACCAATGTATCTAGATATTGATTTTCACTTTTCTGAAGTGATGCCCGGTTAGAAGCCAACCCGGTAAAAGGTTACAAAACACACTGTTAGGTGTGACCTTGTTAGAGGATTTAAAACACCCTGCTAGGAGTGGCCTGGTAAGAGGTCTTGAAAACAATTCAAGGGAATTGTCACCTTGTTAGAGGATTTACATTATGGTTGTTAAACCAACTCGGTTAAGAGATTTAGAATTCATTGTTACAATGATAACAATGAAAAAAGTGACCTGTATAATAATGCAACTGTCTTGCTGATTACAGATCTCTGTTCTGCATAAGTCTGATCCTCTCTGATCGAATAAATCTCTGCTGCTCCTCAAGGATATCTGAACATCCTTCACAAATTCGCATATACCTTTCCTTCTTTTCTTCTGTAAATCTTCTGCTTTGTATATTTACTTTTCACATTTGACCTTTTATTTATATGATTTTGGATTAGTCAAATCGACATTATTTAGTATAACAGTCGGCTGAATTAAGTAAACTCTATTTGCAAAAAATCCTTCAAGGGCCGACAGTGCTCGGTGACCATATCTTTCTATAATTTTTCGGTGACCGAGGGAACTCGGTAAACACCAACAATCCTTTACCTTTGATAACCGACTGAACTCGGTAAATACTAACTTTCTTCGATGACCGACTGAACTCGGTAAACACTAACTTTCTTCGACGACCGACTGAACTCGGTAAATACTAACTTTCTTCGATGACCGACTGAACTCGGTAAACACTAACTTTCTTCGACGACCGACTGAACTCGGTAAACACTAACTTTCTTCGATAACCGAGTGGACTCGGTAAGCACTAATATTCCTGTCTGGCAGACCGACTGAGCTCGGTAGAAGCTGATTGCTGCGGACTATGACATTGTGTGACATCAAAGACAATACATAATTGAGTAGCAATTTTCTTCAGACAATTGTTTCCAACAGATTGAGGTGGTGTTGAGAAGATAACTAGCGCCCTTTTAAGGGATGAGTTGGCATAGTTGATGACTTCATCAGTATGAGAGGTCATTGATACCGTGTATGGTCACTTGGGTGCTGGGATCTAGAGAGATTATCAGGAAAAAACTCAAGGGTTAGACGTACATGATGACACCTTCCTATGCATAGTTTGGTTATTCTACATGTGTTGGTTGCCTCTGGTTTATTGAGTTGTACCTATATCTTTATCATGCGTATCTTGAGTTAGAGTGTTTTTCAGGATCCTTCTACTTAGAGTTTTATCCTTGTTTTGTTTTGGTTATCCGATTGGGGTTTGTGTTTATCTCCTCAGCACGGTGGGGTAGGCCTTTGTGGTTCTACATAGACAGGTGGTAGTGGTTCTTTACCATTTGAGATTCGACGTCCTAGTGCTGGTGCTTGATGGTGATCCTTTAGCTGGATTCCTTTTGATGCTTGTTCATTGATGTTTCTTTCTTATCTTCATTATTTGTAATCCTGTATTAGAGTATCGCATGTGATACCTAATCTAGACATTGTATTATCATAGATAGATTTATTAATACATACCCTACGACATGTGCAGTGGATGTTAGTTTGTTTGGATTTCATGGATGTCCATGAGGATTGTATTTATTGTTCTATCATGTAATTGTAATTTTTAAGTTATGGAATCTTTTGTTGATGTTAGTTCTTTAGTGTGTTTTGTTCTTAAGTAACTCTATGTCATGGAACCCTTGAGTCTTGTAATTTGTGTTGGATGTTGTTTCAATGTGAGTTAATGGTAATTGCTTCTACACTGTGGTTTATCTTGTATGTTAACTTTAGAAAAATAAATTATTCACCAAACTTTGTAGCATGTTTTAGGTTAACTTCTCTTGGGTTCCCTAGCGGGGTGTTACACTTTTCTATACCTAGATGGGTAAAACCTCACCCCAAACACTAAGGTACCTTTATATAGCAAATTTAAACTTTGAATGATTTCTCAAAAAGTGGCAAATGATTCTTGAGATTGATCAAGATAAAATATATTTCTTGTTTGTGTTTGAATGCTTTAAAAATGTGTTGTACGTAAATAATGATTTATATATGGGCTTATGCACTGATAGTTTTAAGTACATATGAATAAAATGAAAGAACTTCAATGCTCTTGCAATGTAAAAAACCTTCTTTGAGAAAATACACAAGCTAGTCCCTTATCCAACTAATTGGGTGGAATGCAGTCAAGCTTGTTTGAACCCTCATGTACACTCTATAATTTAACTTCAAATTCCCCCCTCCATGACATCAAGGATGAATTGGTTATAATATTTATTTTAGTCTAAATGAATTTAAACCAATTAGACAAGGAATTGTATAGATGAGAGATTTGTATACAACCCCTGATACTAAAAAAAAATAAAGAAAATTAATCCAATATCATTATTTCCTCGTCAGCATCCTTTTCTGGCAACTCATCGGGCTTCCTCAAATATTCTGTTACCCATTATGCAACCTGAAAATTAATGAAATTTTTTTTTCACCAAATTGTAGACCTAGTTTAACATCACCCATGAAATGGCAAAAAATCACCAATTCTCCATACATAAAAATTGCCTCCCGTGAAATAGCAAAAAATCTCCATTTCACTGTCCATGTGAACTGCACCTCGTGAAATAATGAAAAAACACTATTTCAACATCCCTTAAAAGGTTATCTTGCAAAATGGAGAAAAATTCTTGAAAGCTCTATTTTGAAAGAAATGTGTGACTTTGAAGCCTATCCCATTGCTCATCCTTGTACTTTTGATCCCCTTGGAATTGATCTGATTATCTAAAAATGAAAAATTTGAAGGTCCCAACACAATATATATCCCTAATGTAATCATTTCCCATGAAGGGAAGAAAACAAATCATGAGATGCCTTTGAATGTCAGGTGGATAGAGATCCAATGGATGTTGGAGTCTTTTGAGTGTGATTATACATTCTCCTCTCTAGACTCCTTTGGAGATCAAGTTGATAAAATCACAAGCATAAACATCAATAAATAATATACATATAAATGAATATTAGGATGACATACCATAGAATATTCACTTACCACTAACAAATAAACATTGTTTTCATCCATGGGAGGGGTACATTGATGATATGGAGCTACAAGACCCTACAAAAATAATTAAAATACATAAATACATATCATTAAAAATTTCAATATAAACCATTAAAATAAAAAAATAAAATTAAGTAATATCTTCCATACCTCGGTCAATGCTTTAGAACTCACTACAGTTGCAACAACCCCACAATCTAATGTGTCATGAATAGAAGGAGGAGTATCCAATGTCAAAAACTAAAAACAAAATAACAAGAGTATTATGTAGTTATTAAGAATACCTATATTTTTTACACCACCACTATTGAATAAATGATACCTCTATGAAAGCTCCACGACATCCTTCACTATATGGTGTCAATATCAAGGGTAAAATAGTAAACTAATTCACATGCACAGTGAGTTATTAGACAAACATTCATATAATTATCTACTAGTCATTTAATAATTATAATTCTTAATTAGAGATATATATATATATATATATATGTGTGTGTGTGTGTGTGTGTGTGTGTGTGGACTCAACAATGTTGTGACAAAGTAGGAACACTACCATTGCCATGGACACTCTGATTCTATATTTTGATCATAATTATTCTACTAATTTACTTATTCATTTAATTATACATTAAATATAATTAAGTAAATTAAATAAACTTACAAATAAAGATACCTCCATGAAAGTGCCACGATGTCCTTCACTGCATAGTGTGAATGTTGAGGGTCCAATAGTAAACCAATGCACATGCACATTTATTTACAAGAAAACCATTTATATAATCATGTACTACCCATATGTAAAAATTATACTGCATTATTAGATACATACCAATAGACTCGACAATGTCATGAAAAAGGGGGTTGTGGGAACACTTCCACTACCAAAGACACTTTGAACCTGGATTTTGATCATAATCATTAGATACTAATTTAGTTATTAATTCATTTATAAATTAAATGTAATCAAACAAATTAAATGAACTTGCAAATAATTACCTCCGTATCAATGCCAAATGTTGCATTGAGAAATTCATCAGTCATTAATCCATCATCAACTACCTTTCCACCAATGTCACCATCGTATGTGCATAGGGTTCCACATGATTGATGAAAATGGGGTGAAAATTGAGTCCTAAAATAATCTCCCATATAACTCTAGACTAAAGGATTGGCACACTGTATTATGGTCTAAGTGAGCACACTAATAGTGCCTAGTGTGTCCATCTCAACATGTTCCTCCATAATGCAACGAACACTACCATGATTGATATATGGTTTGACAATGGGAATCCTGACTTTGTTAGGGTCACTTTTGATGAACACAAAAAAATACCTTTTAAATGATTTTATAAAGCCTTAAAAACTTATTAATGGAGGTGTTTTGGTCCCCCTATTTTAACCAAACAATTCTAGACCACTGTTTCCAATATATTTCCTCCTCACTTAGATTATCTTTCCATTTTTTTGCCAAACTTCCTCCTTATCATGGAGGCTATTGGAGAAGTCCTCATTAGCCATCAAGTTTTTAAAATTTGAGAGCTTAGCTTCAATTTCCATTTTTTGTTTAAAGATATCACCAAAGAGGATTTAGACTAGCCTTTGACTTCCCTTTTAATGTGATTCAAATTATGAGATATTCTTTGCATAATAGAGCCCTGAACTAGAGTGTTCCATAAGTGAGTGATGAAATCCCATAAATCTACGTGGGAGGTCCACATGATGTCAAAATGAAATCAGTACAAACCCAATAGAGGCTTATGAGCCCACTAGAGCAAAATGGGATTGTGATCATAGATTATTCTAGGGAGGGAAGAGAGAGAAGTGTTGCATCCCAAGTCCCAACTAGCAGAGACAAGTACCCTATCTAACCTAACCTATATGAGATGGTTTCATTTCCTATTATTGGACTAGGTGAATGAGGAGTCCTTCAACTCCAAGTCAAGAAGACCAAAGTTGTTGATGAAGTCTGACAAGTCATTCATTTTGTTAGTGTAGTCACCCAAACCTCCAAAATTATCCAAAGGGAAGAGAGGGGAGTTTAAATCTCCAATAAACATAAACAAAGAATCCTTTCATCCTTGGAGAGAAAAAGGAGTTCCTCCCATAAATCCTTCCTACCACACCAGGTATTGGGGGTATAAATGTTGATGAGATGCCAAGATAGGTTATCCAAGGTGAAAGTAACCACAAGGTAGGAATGAGAAAACACAAAAGGTTCCCCTACAATATTGTTAGGGTCCCACATGGTGGAAATTCCTCTAGAGGCACCATCCACTTCACTATATTAAAAGGAATCCCCTAGCCAGATTCTATTAGCAATAGAGGAGAAGACCTGGTAAGTCATTTTCACTTCTTAAATCAAAAGAATATCCAACTTATGATTTGAGATACATTGCTTAACTAAAAATTTATTTTGGGGCCTATTAAGACCCCTCATATTCCAAGATAAGAATTTCATCTTTTACTACATTGGGTGGAGTCAATGGTAGATTTCCTCCCATTAGAAATTGTGAGGCCTCACCCTGACCCATCATAGCATCTTTTCTTATTCGCATTTTGATACATTGATACACTTGTTGATCTATTCTGATAGAGACTCGAGATACTATATTTTGATGATGATTATTATGTCATGTGGATCACCTCATGATGTGCATTAGAATTTAGAGTATGTTGAGCTTTTGATTATGCATATTTAGTAGTGTGATTTTGATGGGAATATTGGATCATGTTTAAATTTGATTTCTCCATAGGTGACATGTCATGATGATTATATAATTGTGATGCTTAAGCACTTTGTATGGAAAATTTGGATTCTGCATATAGCAATTAGAATTGAATTATGCACATTGATTATGTTGCTAAATTGTGAATTGAATATGTATATTTCATGTAATGTTATCATCTTGGACTACTGATGCTCGATGTGTAGTGTGCAGGTAAGAGAACCATGGAATTAATTGGAGAACTAAGGTTAAAAAAATGTGAATTGAGTAAGCCAAGGCTTAATTCGACATGGGATTAAAAGCCTCATTGTAATGTGAACTCCTTGTAAATGTGAATCTTTGCATGTGTGTTATTAATTAATTTCTTGTTGTCATCTAGGACAGGACCTTGGGTATGTATTGTGTAATTGTTAGTGTCACTTGACACTTGTTATGTGCTTGTTTTAATCCATCTTAGTTCTAGTCACTTCTAGAGGCCCAAAAAGGGGTTCTAAGGGTCATTTTTGACATAATTTAAGTACCTAATGGATAGGGTTATGGGTTAGGAAGGTTTTGAGCATGTCTATAATTCCCTAGTGACCTTGGTAACCTATTTTATGACCCATTTACCATTGACTTCGAAATTTGATAAGTCATAATCTTTACCCATCTCCACCCTTTCTTTCAATCATGAATTTATCATGGGGGGGACAAGGAAAGACAACAAGGCCATAGAGTCAAGTCTACATTTATGGATGGTGGGTGGGTAGAAATTTAGAGGCCTTTTTAGGGGCCCTTAGGAGATTTGGTGGGTGTTCACCCACTCTCTACATTTGGAGACATTAGGGTTTGGATTGAGGAAGGATAAGTGGATAAGCTCTTCTCAAATTTTCATTTCCATCACACTTGTGGAGGTTGGTTACTATGCTCATAGAAGCCTTTCTTCTTGTTCATTATATTAGCTTGTATTTTGCTCTCTCATGCATATGAATCTTGGTTCTTGTTGTGATAATGTGTTGTAATGGAGGGATTTTGGGTTTTGATTTCATGGTTTGATCTTGTTTTTTTTTTTGCTTGATTGAGGGAGTTCTTGTTTATGGGTGTGAGGAATTACTCACCCTTTGGGAAGGGAAGAAGTGGCCTATAGGTGGAGGGGTTAGTTGGGCTCTCCATGAGGTGAGAGTCTCTTCTCTTGGAGAAGAGGGATAAGTCCATGGTGTATGGGCACCATGGAAGCCAATGTATCCTTGTATTTTGTGGATATTGATAAGCAAAGTATGTGTATGGAGATATTGGTTACATAGCCTTGAAGAGGCAACAAAATGCTCATGTTGAGAAATTAGTATGTGTATGAAGATATTGGTTATATAGCCTTGAAGAGGAAACAAAATGCTCATGTTGAGAAATTAGTATGCAATGGCAATCTCCCCTTGGAAAATCCCACCTCCATCCTCTTCAATGAGTTTGTAAGACTCATTTGTGTAGCCTTGGGAGGGAGTAATTTGTTGTATGCATGTTTGTGTAACTTTTTTTGTGAGCATCTTGTTGATCTTGTTGCATACCCGTTTAGCCTTGGTTCTCCAAGCTCGAGGGTGGTCTCATAAGAGACCTAGGTTGGGTGGTGACCACCCATGGTTCTCCATAATTTTATTGCAGGTTTGGGATGCCAATACTCATGTGGAAGATGCTTGAAGAAGTTCTCCTTCTTGGTGTAATAGTGTATAAATGTTCTATATTGTGTGGCATTGTTGGTTCTTGATGAGGAATCATCATCTTGATTGAATAATGAAATGTTGTTGTATACCTTTGTATTGTGTTAGTTGTAAATGAAAGGACTTCTCTTTTTGTGTTATATGTATTTGAAAATGTAAGAGAGATCTCATTATGATTATGATTGATCAATTACCTTCATGCCATTGTAATTTTTCTTTTACATTAGTAGAGTTATCCATGTAATGCAAGAAAAAAGAAGAAGTGATTTCCAAGTTGATAGAATAATCAAGTTATTAACTTCAATGGAATGTTTATATGGATGTAGATGTATGGAGTTTTTAATCTATTGATGTTTGAATATAATATTTGAGCTCAAATTTAATCTAGCTCTCCTTGAATAAATCACATATACAACATGCACATCACTTTAGTTGAAACAATATTTCAATCTAATTTTCTCCTTGAATAAACATGTCAACAAAATAAGCTCAATCAAACTAAAATTATGAAGTAATGTGATATTCATGTTCCTCACATTTCCTTACACTAATTAAACTCTCAAACTCATTTTATTAGATCTCTTCTATCAAACAAGAAGCTTGAGAAAACAAGAAAAAAACTATACCATAAAATATCACCTCCCAGAATTTTATTAGAGCAAATAACTCTCTGGTTTTTGTATGGGAAGGGAAATATTCTCTTGCCACAGAGAATATTCCCCTTTCCCATTTCAATATAATCACCTAAATTAAACTAATAGCCTAAACTATATATTAACCATATTAATATTCTCTAACCTATATTGATTAAGTTTCAAATTAACTTTATTAATAAAAAACTCCATAAAAACTCTCCACTTGCTAGTGGACCCCACACCAAAGTCTTTCTCCCATGCGTAGTTGATTGGATTGGGAGTAAAATAAGTTTATTTCATGGTCAAATACTACCCCTTATGTGAGTAGAAGGGCCCCTTGAGAAGTGACACTCAACACAAATTTTAATTGCCTTGTCTTCTCCTTAAATTCTATGCATATCATGAGATGACATGGCTTTAATATTCACTCAACTTGCAAGCTACCTCTTCCCCAAACACACCTAATTCTGTCATGTAAGTCTAACACATTCCATTAGTAAAAAAAAGTACCCTCATACCCTTCCATGTGTACCCACTACTTGGCTATCTCCTTGGGAAAGCTGAATTACTTTTTAAAAGTTTGCATTAACTTTAAAACCATTCCCTATCCATCCTAGCTTTGGTAAGTGCAAAAATCACCCATGTAAGAAGTGGAACCCACCAAGATTTTGATCCATTACCTAGATATATGCCCATTTGACATGGGTCTTGGCTAGGTTGTTAAGAAAACTAACTTAAGGGTAGGTAGGTGGAAGATTTGAGGATAGTAGCTTCTAGGATTAAGATGTGATGTGCCCATTGGTAGGGCTAGTGGATGACAAGAATTTTTGACGGGAGAATTAATTTTATTTATTTGGTTCATATATTTGACATTCCCTTCTCATAAATTAGTATATGTAAATTAAAGGGTTGAGGGGTAATAGGTCTAGGAGACATAGAGTAGTAGGTGTTATTATAGGAAGGGGTATCTTTTAGATGTAAGCAAATATTCTATGTGGTAATTATGTAATCTTATTATTCCATATTCATTGATTCCAAACTACATTAGTAATCCTGATTAACAATAAGTTAAGAGGGAATTAGTGTCATATTGATTAGGGGTTAATTCAAATTGTAATTGAGGATCATGGGTTCAAGTATAGTGTTATTGGATTATATTACTAGTTAATAATCTAGGGTTATTAGAATTGAGTTAGGGGATTCTTTTTATTGGCATTTTCTTATAAATGTATATTGGTTATGTTCATAACACAAATGTTAGATCATATTAAGGGTATAGAGTTTAATAGAGACTTAAATTGTTGTTAAGATATAGTATTTTTGGTATAAATGGATTTAACTTTAAAAGTATCAATATATTAAGTTAATATTTTATTTTGTTCATTAGGTAATCAGTGTGAGCCAAACTAGCATTAATCAACATTAGGAATGTTAGTATTGTTAGCCCTCATCTATGTTGATAATGAACTTAGTGACCTAGGTATGCTTACACTGAATTTGTGGTTGGACAATTGACATTAATTAGGGAGAAGACTTATTCCCTAGACATTCGGAATGCACCTTGAACATAAGTCACTATGGAACTAAATACACAAGGGGTTCTATTTTCAAGGTCTGACTCTCCCTACACTAGCTAATTGCTTGATTTTAGATTGCACCCAGCATAGCCGATGATGAAGTACAACTAACCTTGTAGTCACCTCTTAAATTTTCACCTTGCAAAAAAAAAATTGTTACATTTTTTTGGTTGTTTATTTTGGGCATGACAGAAATATCCCTGGCAATAGCTTTAATTATGGCCTATCTTTGAGAGGGCTTGTCCAAATTATTCTTTGTGCCAACATCAACCTTCTTGTTTCTAGTTTTCCTTTTATTGAGTTTGTCATTCTTCCTTCTCCTCATCAGAGGGGGTGGAGTAACTTTTCCATTGGGGGTGGAAATAACTGACTTAGTAACTTCAATAACCACACCCTTCAAAGTGGGTTGATATGCACCCAAACTAGGGGAGATCAGTGAACATTTAGCCAAGGTAGAGGTATCATAGTTATGAGAGATATTAATAAAAACAATAGCAGAGTCAACCTGTGTGTTAAGGGAATCAATAGGGGTAGAACTAGTCTAGTTCATAGGATTCTCCAACAATATGATTTTGGTAGTAATAGGGGAGCTAATGGTCTAAGGGGTGAAGGTATTTACCCTTCCTCACAGGGAAGTGAGGTGGAATATTTCTTTCCATCACCCAAAATAGGTCCTGGAGATTTTAACAAATCATTCACATCCTTAATAAAGGGGTAGTACTCAAACCCCACAGAGATAGGTTTAGTACTACTACTAGGAGCCTCATGGGTTTTCTCCAAAGCCGAAGGGGAGAAACATTTCTCCTTTAAATGGTCTTTGGGAGGAGGAGCTTTGCACTCATAAATGGTATGGACATGTTTAGTGTTCCTATGGAAGTAGAGGGAAGCATTTTCACACACCAAATGCTAGGTCCATTTGCCCCACTTTTATTTGAGGGTAATAAAATTAGGGAGAGCTTTATTGATATCAACATTTACACTAAAATGAGAAAACACTAACCTCATTTTGGCAAGAGTGATGGTATACATAGTCATATGCTATCCAAAGGAGTCCCCTATCCAGTGAAAGATCTGATCATCCCAGAACTCAAGTGGGAGTCTTGGAATATGGACACAAATAGGGGCCTTTCTATCAACTTCTGCATCTAGGTCAAATATAGGCTTCCATTTGGCCAAGGAAAGGGAGTATTTATCATAAGACCAAGTGCTATAAAGCACAAAAATGAGGTTCTCATCCAAAGTGAACCTAAATAGGAAAAGGACCCCAGAATATAAGAGATATTGACATTGCCCTTTAAATCCCATCTGTAACTATCCCATTTTTGGACCATCTCAATGGTGGGTTTGAAGGAAAAGAAATGTCCAACTAGAGAAAAATGCATTGTTAAGATGATCTTATCCATCACAACATCAAGGATAAAAATATCATCTCCCGCTTACAAGTAAGCAACCTCAAGGAGGAAGGAATCAAGTGAAGAGATGACATTGTTATGCATACCAATGAGAGAACCCTTCCAATTTTTCATTGGGGTCCTATTGGAAGTAAAAGCATGATTGATGTCATAGGTGGAGGTCCCAACACCACCATAAATTATCATGTTCATCGAAGAAGTCTCAGAAGAAATTGACCTTGTCGAGGCATCATCAAGGATCCCATGTTCTTTCACTAAAGGAATCTTATTCATAGAAGAGGAGTCAGACTATAGGGAGGTAGATTCCTCCCTAGGAATTTCTACCATGGATTGGAGAAATTAAAAAAACAAGCGGGAAACTCAGGCGGGAAGTTGCAAAGCTTATTAATACTATAGTTATGTCTCTTGCCATAATAATTTTTTTAAAAGTTGTTGAAGCTTTATTTAAATATTAAGGAGGGAGATCATATATTTGTGTAATTATTTTGTTGTTTTGAGTTGATGATGATTGGGTTATCTTTATATAGTGATTACGTTGTATGTTAATGAATTAATATGTGGAAGTAAAAAAAATAGATTTGTAACAACATTTCACATCATCACTTATCCCTAAGATCTGGATTTAACTATAGTCTTTTGCATATTTTAACACAAATTTATAGGTACAATATTGACTAGGTCACTTTGGAGTGTGCATAACACTTTTAAATTTAGATAACTTTTAAATTAGTTTCATATCCCCTTCCTTTACTAGTTGTTATGAACAAACTAAAGTGTGAATTATTTCAAAGTGCATATGGGTAGTTGATGCAGAAGCATCCTGGGTGTAAGAGCAATCTTGCATCACCCAAAAATATTTCTATTTTTGTATTCAATAAGGGCTATCTTGTGCAGAGTTGCTATTTATGGAAACTTGCTATTTTTAGTAAGTTGGTCTTACGATCTTAGAATGTTCTAATTTTACATATGGAGGTTCATCTCAGTCATATCAGCCTGCCAACAAAGTTTCATGGCTAGATCAGGTCTAGTTTTGAAGATATTGAAGATTTTTGGTATTGGCAGCAGGGTACATAAACTTCAAACTCAGTTTTGAAGGCTTTAGAGGCCCCGGATGAGGTTGAAAATTTGGGTGACGGGTGCTTTACATGAGCTAAGCCTGTAGAGCACTTTGTGGCGTTTCCAGAATGGGGTTATAATAGCCAATCGGGTCAACGGGTGATGACTTATGGCCTTCAGAAGTTGGGTCACCTGAAATGGTGAAAAATAATTTTTCTTCAAAATTTTTGTTTGGGTTTCAAAACTCATTTTGAGCCGACTTTGATGTAATAAATTGTAAAATAAAATAATTCTAAGTTTGGTTGGCCCTAAGGGCTAAATTTCTAGAACCTTCTCGGGCGGTGGAAATTGCCTATATAAAGAAGGCCCGTAGTGTTGTCTAGGGCAGTTTCAGGTAGTAGATCTGGGTATTCATTTGAGGCTTTGTCCTACAGAATATTGTAAGGGAATGCCCATGTGGCTTACATATTGTAATTCTGAAAGTTTTTAATTCCACATTTGTGGAGATAATAAGAAGCCAATTTTCTATTCTTGCATATTATTGTTGTTGTTTCTATATTTCTATTATGTGTTTGTGGTATTAAGGGGAGCACCCTTCATCAAGTGGTATCAGAGCAGGAGTTCTTGAGTGTGTAAACAGATCACCGACTGTGAGAAAGTTTACACCAGGACCGTGGCTAGGGTTTTAGCATACATTGCGAAAATGCCTCCACGAAGAGAATGTGGCGGAAGAGCTGGTGCTGTGACACCTGAGGTTAGAGAGCTGCAGAGACAAGTGCAAGCATTGCAAGAAGAGATTTGTAGAGGAATGAATCTTAATGTCAAAGATGAAAGCGAAGATGAAGCCGAAGAAGAATATCAAGAAGGAGCAGCTGAAATTGTGAACCAAGAGGAAGAAAGACTTTTTCGGGTGATTTCCAAGATTGGGAAAAGACCTAAGATTGAGGTTCTTACATTTTCCGGAAATCTTAACCTAGAGGAATTGATCGACAGGATCAATGAATGTGAGGAGTATTTTGAGTATGAAGATGTTGAGGATCCTGATAGGGTCAAATTTGCGAAGGCCAGACTGAAAGGTCATGCGAAGATCTGGTGGCAAGAAATTCAATTGGAGCGAAATAGAAGAGGGAAAGATAAAATCACAAGATGGGATCGGATGGTGGATAAATTAAAGTGACAGTTCATTCCTGTTGATTATGAGCTTGACCTACTAAAGAAAATGCAAAGTTTGAAGCAAGCAGGAAGATCTGTTCAGGAGTATACAGAGGAGTTCTATCGACTCCTCATCAGAACAGGCCATGCAGAAGCTGATAAGGAGAAAGTTGCCTGATACCTTAATGGGTTAAGGCCAAGCATTCAGGAGGAGTTGAATCTGGTTCGAATGAATAGTACTGAGGAGGCATACTAGTTTGCCCTAAAAGTAGAGGAAAAGATGAACAAGAAGTTTGAGAGCAGACAAAATGGAAGAGGTCGTGGTGGAAGATCTGGTGGACAGTCATATGGTGGCTGAAATGAAGATCCAAAAAAGAAGGATGAGGCCAGTAGTAGCCAGAATTAGAGAGGAAATAATTCTAATCATTTCCAAGATTAGAATAATAGAGATCAGAGGGGAAGAGGAAGAGGACAAGGTTCAAGAAGAGGAGGCTTCCGTGGAACATGTTTTTACTCTGGAGAAGAAGGTCATAGGGCATTCGAATGTCCTTAGTGCCAAGGAAGAACAGATAGGAGAAATGAAGGCCAGGCCAGAGTTGCACATGTAGATGAAGATGCTAGATCATCAAATTTTGAAGATGCTGAAAGAGGAGAAACACTAATTAACAGAAGAGTCTTGCTAAGTGGTGAGAATGAACCTAAACAAAGGAGGAGCCTGTTTCGCACTAGATGCAAGTGTGAGGGTAAATGTTGTGATGTGATTATCGATAGTGGAAGCACTAACAATTTAGTGTCAGAAGAGATGGTGACAAAGTTGAAGCTGAAGAGATAGAAACACCCACATCCATATCGAATTGCCTGGGTGTAGGATGACCACAAGGTCATGGTTAGTGAACAGTGCCTGGTAAAATTCAAGATTGGTGGGTACCAAGATGAGGTACTATGTGATATCATCTCTATGGATGCATGTCATATGTTGTTGGGTAGACCATGGTAGTTTGACAGATGTGCTGTACATGATGGTCATGAAAATACCTATTCCTTGACAAAGGATGGAGTGAAACATAAGCTAAAGCCATTGAAGGAGACCGAAGAAAAGGTATGTGGTAATGCAAGAATAACATTTGTTGATGGAAGAAAATTCCTAGATGGTATGAGGCATGAGCATGTGTGTTTTTCTTTAATTCTAAAAGTTGGTAAAGAAGAAGTAGAGGATGTACCTGTAGAGGTTGTAGATTTGTTGAATGAGTTTTAGGATATTGTATCTGATAATGTACTTGATGGATTACCACCGGTAAGGAAGATGAGACATTAGATAAATTTGATTCTAGGGGCTAGTTTGCCAAACAAGGCAGCACACAGAATGACACAGTAGAAAGTGAAGAGTTGAACAGACAAGTACACGAGTTATTGCAGAAGGGGTTGATTCGAGAGAGTCTGAGTCCCTGTGTTGTACCAGCGGTATTAGCACCAAAGAAGAATGGAGAGTGGAGGATGTGTACAGATTCCAGAGCAATAAACAAGATCACAATCAAGTATAGGTTTCCATTGCCACGAATGGATGATATTATGGATTGTTTGAGTGGAGCTGTGTATTTCTCAAAGATAGATCTAAAGAGTGGATATCACCAGATTTGGATCAAAGAAGGAGATGAATGGAAGACTACCTTCAAGACAAAGGAAGGACTGTATGAGTGGTTAGTCATGCCTTTTGGGCTAACCAATGCACTGAGCACTTTCATGCGGCTCATGAATGAGGTTCTGAAAGAATTTCTGGGTAAGTTTCTCATTGTTTACCTAGATGATATTTTGATTTTTAGCAAGACATTGGAGGAACACATGATCCATATTCATATGGTGTTTGAGAAATTGAGAGATGAGAAATTATTGATTAATTTGAAGAATTGCAGTTTTGTGAAGAAAGAGTTAGTGTATTTGGGATTTGTAGTTTCAGAAAAAGGTCTAAAAATGGACCCAGAGAAGGTATAGGCTATCCTTGAATGGCCTACTCCAAGGAGTGCTATTGAGGTAAGATATTTTCATGGTTTGGCTAAAATTTACAGAAAGTTTATCAAAAATTTTAGCAGTATTTGTGGTCCCTTGACTGAAACAATGAGAGGGGATAGAAAAGAGTTTAAGTGGACTAATGGGGCAGAAAAGAGTTTTCAATTGTTGAAACAAAAATTTACAGAACAACCTATTTTAGCACTTCCAGATTTTAATAAGGTGTTTCAAGTAGATTGTGATGCTAGTGGTATTGTAATAGGAGCTGTTATGAGCCAAGAAGGTAAACCTATTGCTTATTTCAGTGAGAAGTTAAATGATGCCAAGAGGAAGTATTCTATTTATGATCAGGAATTTTATGCTATAGTTCAGGCATTAAAGAAGTGGAGACACTATCTACTTCCTAAGGAGTTTGTTTTGTATACTGATCATCAAGCTTTGCAATATTTGAATAGTCAAGGAAAGTTGAATCAGAGGCATTTGAAATGGGTTGAGTTTTTGCAGAGTTATACATTTGTTTTGAAACACAGAAGTGGAAAGTCTAACAGGGTTGCAGATGCTCTTAGCAGAAGGCAACTATTGCTAATAGAGATGTAGATTGAGGTGGTTGGGTTCAAGGAACTCAAGAATTTGTATCTAGAGGATCCTGATTTTGGTGAAGCTTGGAAAGCTTGTACAGAACTTGTTACTCTAGACAGGATGAAATGGCTAGATTTTATCATCCAAGATGATATTCTATTTAGAGGGAGTCAGTTGTGCATTCTATGAAGCTCTATGAGGGAGAATCTCATCAAGCAGAAGCATAGTGGAGGATTGGCTGGACATTTTGGTCGTGATAAAACCCTTGCTTTGGTTGGTGAGAATTATTATTGGCCATAATTGCAGCAAGATGTGAAGAAGTTTGTACAGAGTTGCAGAGTATGTCAGATGGTGAAAGGAGTGAAGTAGAATACAGGGTTATATCAGCCATTACCTATACCAGAGAAGCCTTGGGAGGATATCAGTATGGACTTTGTTCTTGGTTTATCGAGGACACAGCGGGGACATGATTCAATTTTTGCGGTGGTTGATAGATTTTTGAAAATGGCACATTTCATTCCCTACAAGAAGACTAATGATGCTGTTCATGTAGCAGAATTGCTTTTCAGAGAAGTGGTGAGACTACATGGTTTGCCAAAGACCATAGTTTCAGATCAAGATACTAAGTTTGTTGGATATTTCTGGTGGACATTGTGGAAGAATTTGAAGATAGATTTGAAGTTTAGTTCATCACATCATCCACAGACTGATGGACAGACAGAGGTGGTGAATAGAAGTTTGGGAAATTTGCTTAGATGTTTGGTTGGAGATAAGCCAACAGGATGGGATTTGATTTTACCACAGGTAGAATTTGCATACAATAATTCTGTCAATAGGAGCACTGATAAATCACCATTCTAGATTGTCTATGGAAGTAGTCCAAGAAATACATCTGAATTGAGAAAGATAGATAAAGGAGAAATAAGTAGTGTTGAAGCTGAGGATTTTGGAGAACATTTGAAGAACATTCATGAGGAGGTGAGGAAGCATATTACCAAGATGAATGCGCAATATAAGACTAAGGCAGATGAGAAAAGGAGGCATAAGGAATTTCAGGTTGGGGATGAAGTCATGTTTCATTTGTGGAAGGAGCAATTTTCAGTTGGTACGTATAACAAGCTGAAAATGAAGAAGTTTGGACCATGTAAGATATTGAAGAAGCATGATTCAGGAAATGCATATGAGGTAGAATTGCCTAGTGAGCTGAATATTTCACCAGTGTTTAACATTTTAGATTTGACAAAGTATCATGAAGGAGGTGTTGAAGATGAGGTTGCCATAGCACATTGGAGTATTCCAGCAACCAGTTCAGATATCAAGGAGATTGAAGACATACTGGATAGTCGTGTTGGCAGAGGCACAAGGAACAGGACATATGAAGAGTATTTGGTCAAATGGAAAGGATGACCTGTTGAAAATTCATCATGGCTAACAAAGGAGGAGGTTAACCATCTTGGTTTTCCTCTACACACCTGAGTTATGACAGGGTCACTTCTCAAATTACCCCAGGTGTCTGATGCAGGAGCATCTTGGGTGTAAGAGCAATCTTGCATCACCCAAAAATATTTTTGTT
Source organism: Chamaecyparis obtusa (assembly GCA_027943335.1). Taxonomy (NCBI): domain Eukaryota; kingdom Viridiplantae; phylum Streptophyta; class Pinopsida; order Cupressales; family Cupressaceae; genus Chamaecyparis; species Chamaecyparis obtusa. The sequence goes on along the minus strand of BSBK01005505.1, from coordinate 7,243 downwards.
TTTGTATTCAATAAGGGCTATCTTGTGCAGAGTTGCTATTTATGGAAACTTGCTATTTTTAGTAAGTTGGTCTTACGATCTCAGAATGTTCTAATTTTACGTATGGAGGTTCATCTCAGTCATATAAGCCTACCAACAAAGTTTCATGGCTAGATCAGGTCTAGTTTTGGAGATATTGAAGATTTTTGGTATTGGCAGCAGGGTACAGAAACTTCAAACTTCGTTTTGAAGGCTTTAGAGGCCCCGAATGAGGTTGAAAATTTGGGTGACGAGTGCTTTTCGTGGGTCAAGCCTGTAGAGCACTTCGTGGTGTTTCCAGAATGGGGTTATAATAGCCAATCGGGTCAACGGGTGATGACTTATGGTCTTCAGAAGTTGGGTCACCTGAAATGGCAAAAAATAATTTTTCTTCAAAATTTTTATTTGGGTTTCAAAACTCATTTTGAGCTGACTTTGATGTAATAAATTGTAAAATAAAATAATTCTAAGTTTGGTCGGCCCTAAGGGCTAAATTTCTAGAACCTTCTCGGGCGGTGGAAATTGCCTATATAAAGAAGGCCCGTAGTGTTGTCTAGGGCAGTTCCGAGTAGTAGATCTGGGTATTGATTCGAGGCTTTGTCCTATAGAATATTGTAATGGAATGCCCATGTGGCTTACATATTGTAATTCTGAAAGTTTGTAATTCCACATTTGTGGAGATAATAAGAAGCCAATTTTCTGTTCTTGCATATTATTGTTGTTGTTTCTCTATTTCTGTTATGTGTTTCTGGTATTAAGGGGAGCACCCTTCATCAGTAGTTTATTTAAGGAATAAGCCTAATTCATTTGAATCACCTAAGATATATCTAGGATTGATGAATGATCTAGAGCACATCTAAGAATATTGTAGTCTATTGACATCCTAGGGCATATATTGCATGATTGCCTAGATTTCCCTCATTATTGAATCAATCTACCTAGGGACTTGACCAAAGGAGAATAAATAATTAGTCTAGTAAGTTCACAAATAGTGTCTATTGATAATATATTCCTAGTTCAATGTATGTTTAATTAAGCAGAAACTTATCCTATCAAAAAAACTATATTAGATATTTGTTATGTATGAACTCTAGATCTATACAATAAGTTCACTTACAAAGATACAAAGTTCAATTTCATGGGCACAAGGATTAAGTATTTGGTCAAAATATCAAACCTAATAGTTTAAATTTAATTTTATTATAAAAAGGTCATCATCTAATAAATCTAGATTTCTTTATCTACTAGTGAATCATTTTGTGATGTTTATGATAGAATTTTCTTCATTGATAAAAAATTATGGACATTTTTTTAATTTGTATATTTCTTGTGTTTGCTGCATTCATTTTTTATTAGTAAAATTTATATTTTATTAATTTTAAATTTTTTAGTAACAAATATGGTTATATCCATGGATTTTTAGTTAGTCAATAATAATAAAAAAACCTCTACCCTCCCGTCTCTAAAAATAAATTCAAACTAGTATACCATCCTTTCTACATACCCCCTTTTACATATTTGACACTCTATACAGTGCATCTATACTTGAATCTATCAATACAAAATATATACCTATGACCATGCTTTACATGGATATACAGAAAGGTATTTGAAACAAAATTTATATTAATGGCTTCATAGAAACAAAAAACCTCTAGAGGTTCTTGTGTGAGAGAGGATTTATGCCATCCTTACATGCTTGTTCTTCTTCGGGGCCCTCCACATAATCTTTTTGATCTTCATCTTCTCCACCTCACCTCTCCAGTAATTTGTGCTCTCAAACTTCAATCACATTTTTTTTTCTCCCTTTGGGACTCCTCCATAGATTACAATCTTCCTATCACAAACATGTATTTTATGAGCCCCCATCCTTGAGAAACTTCAACGTGCCTGAATTATTTTCATAAAAGAATCTCTCCATAGAAGAAAAGGGTGGAAAGGAGGTTAGATCCTAGGAAATCCACCCAACATCCACCATTGGAAATGAGACCTCAACCTAGTGCCACCATAGATTGAAACCCATTGAGACAATGACACCATTATGCATGAACACAAGTCTCCACCACCTTGTGGGCTTTTTATTGCACTCCTTGATCTAGAAACCATGTAAGAAACATGGATGAAACATTGTTGGAATTATGGAAAGGTGTGTACTAAGAGGGGATGGGTGAATTAATACCTTTAAAAACTTTTCAAATTGAATCCTTGCAAACATGTACTTCAATAACTGACTGAGTCAATTCCATGTACCATAAATTTAATAACATAATTGTAATATAAATGCATGCAAAAAAATCAATAAAACATACATGAAACTTCAATACACATGACACATGTATTTTGGTATCATAGAAACCCTTGTTAGAAGGTAAAAACTACAGTGGGGATGGAACAAAGCTTCACTTCTATAGAAATAAAGTTGCCAGTTAAGGCTTACAAATATTGATCACTTCTAGTGATCTTACCTTTTTAGGAGTAACAATAAGATCAACTAGATCTACCTAGTTAGAGGATTTTAGAAACACTATGCAAGTGTGCACTCAGTTAGGAGATTTAATAAAGAATTGTTAAGTCCACTTTGTTAGGAGATTTTGAATCAGCTACAATTAGTAGAGAGTAACACTCATATATGATCTGTATGAAATACAACTCAAATTGTTGATATAAGATCCATTAAGTAAAATAATGATATCACCTTGTTGTGATGATTATTTCCTTCTGAACTGATCGGTAGCCTTATGTATGTTCTGATAAACTATATAATTATGTCAAAATCCTTTAATCAAAACCCCGTCAAATCTTTAGATGTCCTTGATTGCGGTTACTTCTCGATACTAGATTATCAAAATGAAATCTTAAAAATACTTATATCAAACTGATTTAACTTAATTAGGGTTTTACATTATCATAGAAAACCTAAGATCAATAGTTCATATGATTAACTTAGATCATCATTACATAGGAATCATCATTCATTAAATGATTACATCTGTAATAAATATTCATCTCGATCTTGGTAAACCATTTTCTTGCTTGACAAAAAGTTATTCACCTTGAACTATGTGCCATTCCAAACTTTTATGTGAACTCTGGATTACTCAGTAAATATTGTCTCTCAATCTCGGTATATATTAGTGCTCGGTAACCCTGTGTACTTGGTGACTGTTATACTTGGTAACCTCTGTGCTCGGTGACTACTGTGTAGTTATAACTAACTGAACTATCTTGCTTCGTTTACTGACTGTACAAATGAATACTAATGACAACACTCAATCCATTTAGGAGTAACACACATATGTGTATGTTTTGTAATTTTATGTGGTCATCCTTAGGGTTTAACCCTTAGGCTACCTTCCATTTTAGATATGAGTAGGGTTTAAATAAACCTTTGTGTTTCATTTTCTACTTAGATTAGGGTTTACAATTTAACATTTCAAAACTAATTTGATTTTACCCTCCTACCTTTTTGGATATGATTTTTTAATTCAAATATTGATCATTTATGATATTTTCAATCTCATATTAGGTTTAATTCATCATAAATCTCTCTTCATGTTAAATGTTAAAGATTCCTTTTCTCTCTTTCATGATGGTAGTTATAGTTTAATTGTTGTATTTCCATGTCGATTCCTCATATGATATCTTTTCTAGAGTTCATTGTCTAGTGTTTAATTTTATAATGCATATATGCTTTTCAACCTTGAATATAGTATGCATTAAAATGTTTACACATGAATTTACTTTGATAAATGTGTTTATGTAATCTTACATCCCTATACATCTATGCATGATTATATGCTTTATCATGCTATGAGATGTTATTCAATTTTAATTCTTACCTCTATCATCAGATATGGCCTAGAGTGTTGTACACTAACTTTCTACATTATTTTATCTTCCATTAAATGTGTCACTAAATTCCTTAGGAGCCATCCATATTGTTTTGTGATGTTACTTTTTTCTTGTCTATCCCTCCTTACATGATGTTTACCTTTGAGCATTCTTTAGGACTATATTTCATCATGATTTTATTTCTCTCTTCTCCTACTATGTGTATGACTTATGTATTCTCATTTCATAGCCATTACATTGATCCATCTCCTCCTAGAAGGGATAAATTTGAACCCCCGAGCAAAGGTGTAAAATCCTAGCGAATCCTACATTATTTTTTTGGGAAAATATAAATATGGTTGGTGAAATTTTCCATTTTGAAAGGAAAAAATATTAATTTGTATTATCATTTTTTTTTTCGATCATTGAAAATTCCAAAAAATCCTGGCAAATATGTCATTATTTTGGGGAAAAATATATAATGTATTAGGTGAATATTTTTCCTTTAAAGGAAAAAATATTTAAGTGTATTGGCAAAAAGTTTTTTCTTATCAATAAAGTTTTTATATTATTTTATTAATAACAGAGATAAAATCCAAAAAATACATCATAGATCCATAAGCCATAATGTACCCTCCTATACACATGAACCATGTCCCTTTAAGGTGCCACATTAGTTTAGTACAAAAAGAACACCCCCATCCCTCCACATCAACTTCTTGTTACACACACAGACCCCCACATTGACTACACATAGTCAAAATTTACATTGCTTTACATTGCATCACCACACAAACATATTCAAATATAGTCAACCAAAAAATGTGTTCTACATTCACCATCTACCTAGAAAAAAGACTCAACAAAAAGACATGACAATATATCTATTTTTTACACCCTAGGATTTGAAGGGCCTAGGTCCATGACTCTCACCTCTTCGCCACCTCTCCTAAGAGTTGTTTATTCTCTCCTCCACAACTTCTCCCTAGGTCCCCAAGCTTGATCACCACCCTATTCAACATTCTATCTCTCCTCTTATTTGTCACTAATTTGTTGCACTCCAACACCCCTTCACCTTTTTCTACCTCTACAGGCTCTCTAGTTTGGATTGCCCACATTGTTGTTATAGAGCCCTCTAGTAATCCACCAATTTGAATTTGAGAGTGGTGATATAAATTTTTGAGAGTGGCAATATAAAATTAATATTTTCTCTTCTTGAAAATAATTACCTTATCCCAATCCTTTGTGTAATCACACATAACTCGCTACATCTATTGAGCACATATTTTCTATCCTAGTGATTGGACCCATATTTGTGAAAAATGAATGTGTGGAGGTGTTGTGAATACCTCGGGTCATGTATCTAGTCACATACCATCATGAAAAACTCTCTTCCTACCTTATAAAATATGTCAAAAATAGTCCATCTCCATCCTCCATTCAATCTTGACGCACCTAGTAATCACACTGCACACCTTTGGTATGGTGCTAAACTCAAAACCCCAAGCATAAAAAAGTGATGATATATCTATGTTGGCCCTTGGTTTTTAGTCCAAAAATAGGAAATCATATCCCAATAGACCTCAAACCATTATATGAGGAACCACAAGTTGTCTATTGTAAAAACATGCTTGAGTCTCTTGTAGTGACTTCACCCCAAAAAAAAAAATTATTACTTGGTTGATCTCAAGCTAAAATTTTCTTCCATATCTAGAGGCCACCAATTATCCCTTCCTCCTGCTTTGATAGAGATGAATGTGGGATAGATTGACACCAACATTCCATTTGTAAATATCCTTTTTTTGGATAGTAAGATCATTTACTCCATGTCCTTCATATGCGTGACAAGCTATCCCAAGTCACTTAGCATTTATTTCTGGTCATAGCACCTATCTCACCACCTTTTGATATCCACCTCCAAAAAATATTGCCACCTCAACACTTGACTCACCATGATGTAGAGAATCCATCACAACCAATATTTTCCCAAGGATCAATTTGACCCAATCAATATTCCATCATTTAGACAACATATTAGAGGCATTTCATCAAACAATTCTACATCACCCACAATTCATCCAAACCAAGCATTCACCAAAACCTTCAAGGTTCATCCAAGTTATTCATTTCAAGAACCAATAAAATTATATTTACTTGATAAATATCAATCTTAAACATCACAATTGGTTCCATACACTTAAAATACCAATCAACAATGATTCCATCCAAATCAAGCTATCAAACATCTTCCAAATCCATCCCAATAGTGATAGTTTTGATACCCTATATTTTGTTATGCACAACTTTCACATCTGACAAGATTAGATAATTCCCTCTAGTGTAGAAAACCACCTTTAATAAATCATATCCAAAATTTAGGTAAATCTAATGGTTATATTAAATGTTATGGTCTCTGTACCAAGACCTATTTTTTGTCACAAAATAAGAAAAGTTTCTTACCCAATCCGCCTAGGGCATCACACAACTTTCACAAACCATAACCAAATGATCCCAAAAAAATTTAAAATTAAAATTGTATGGATATAGTTTCATAATATGTAATCCATTAATTTTTTCAATTTTTAAATAATTATATAAGCACAAATCTTTGCCTGCAACTCCATTGAAGATAGTTTAAAACTAGTTTTCACCAAAATCTTCATAACTCCCACAAATCTGCATAAAAATGACTTAAACCAAAGGGAAATGAAATTTTATTCACATATATTTCAAAATGAATCTAATTATAAGTCTTAAATATTTCATATGAGTCTGTACCAAATGCTGCAACATGACTGTTCTCAGGAGATCTCAAATATGCAAACAACAACTTTCACCAAAATGGGCATAAATTTCTTATTTCTCAATGAAATAACTCCAAACAAAAAAAAGAAGGAGTTTTTATTCAATATAATATCTATCTATATACTTTATACAACATTTACAAGCCTTATAGGTCTGTATAAGTCCTGGAAAGAACATAAAAATAGTTAACACCAATCAAAATAACAAGGTTTGAATACACCAATTGTTTCAAAATGCTCTCCTTCTTCCCATTCCTCTTTGGAATAACCATAAATGCATTTTTATAGACTTTTGGTTAGTTTTGACCTTAAAACTACCTCCCATAACTATTAAACTTTCTTTACAACTTTTAATGCAACTTTGCAATATTGTATTTTTGCAACTTTGCATTTTCATGACAACTTTTATGACTTTTTCACATAATGATCTCAAAACTTGACAAAAACCTTATAAACATATCAAATGACCCTTAAATGACCTTTTACAAAAATTTATGCCCTTTCATGGCATGTTTACATCATTTTGACTCTTTGACCCACTAGGTCCTAAATGGACAACTATGCAACTTTTACACAAATGGCCCAAGTAG